>BLKR01000319.1:202500-595769 GCA_011170035.1 Teleogryllus occipitalis | reverse complement strand
TTTATTAAACTTAGGTTTAATTAATTTCCATGAATTGCTTACTACGATTAGTATACTGAATTTTGGAAATTACATTTCGTCATTTGATGGAGCTGCATCCTCCAGTTTGTGGGGGCCACTGATTATTGTTCTCCTAAATTAAAACAAATTTTATAACTTAATTGCTATATTTCCTAAACTCATTTTTATCATGCTTTTTTAAGGCATTAAAAGAGGTGTTTTTCAAGAGGAAGTTCAGAATGTAGCATCCAGAAACAGGGAAACTGACATTTGGTCTTGTTGGGTGTCATTTTGAACTATTATATTTTTCATTATTATTGCAGAGTTCAGTAAGTGCCCTTTGCAAGGCTAGAGCTGGTATATTCCAAAGCAATGTAGATGGAGGAGGGTTATCTAAGGATGCTGCTCGAGATGGAACTAACGATGACCACGAACCTGCCACTTCGTTAGGTCTGAGTCATCTGATTGATATCAGTGATATCAATTCTTACCTTGTCCCCTTTGACCCAGAAATCACGCTGACCAACTCTTCTACATGGTGTAATGTAGTAATTAATTAATAGTACTCTGACGTGGCGCAAATTAATGCAGCAGAACTACATCTTATCACCTTTCCTATCTTAGATGTCTGCTGGTCAGACATCTGCACATATAATCTTCACATTATTGCAATTACATACCCCAGTAAACACTAACCACTGCAGTTGGATATGATGGTAGAATTGCTTACTGCTCACGTTGATATGAAAGGGAATTAATTTATTATCATTGAAATATAATTTTTAAGTTCAAATACTTTTCATTCACTTTTCCCATTAATGCCCAGCGTCCTCTTTTGAAGACGCACATTTCCGGCCAACTCAAATTTGCTTCTTTTGAAATAGTTTGCGAATTTTAATTCTCCAAAAGAGTAGGCATCCTACACGAAACATATAACCAAGTTCTGGCGTTTCTGAGTAGTGGATGTCGATTTAGCCGAGATTGCTAGGATGCTTTTGTATCGAAGGGATTCCTAACAGTCCTTTCCATTTTGCCTTTCTCAAGCCATTCCTAACTAAGGGTTTATGAGAATGACCATTTCTTTCCTTTTATGTGTGAATCCAGCCGTTAAAACTCATAGAATATTGAACGTTGAAAAATGATTTTTTTTTTTGTTGGTCATTTAAAAATTCCGAAAAAAATAGTTATAAATATCATTGCAAAAAAATAAAACGCTCACTACAGAACTCCCACAGACTTTTTCAAATAACAGAACAATCTACGAAGGATATCAAAGTAACCCAATTCCATAATTTGGGGTAGATGTGTTTTGTGCAGTTTTTAAATAATTTTTTTTTAATGTTTGGTTGAAGCATTTCTGAAGCAAACGTATCATTCTTTGTATTTTAATGACAACATGCAGAATTTTGAGACAGTCTTTTCATATTGGTTGCTTGAAGTAATAAATTGATTAATAAGGAATATTATGGTTTTCAGTTGTAAATTAGTATTATAGTAGAATGTTTTGTTAGCTCAAATACCATTAATTTTAAGAATCGTTGTATTCATTTCAAAAATACTTCTGCATTCGTGAGTCACGTAGAATAATAGTGATACATCAAGTTATGAATTATTTTCAATTTTTTCTTGTAATGATTTGTTTTAAAAAATGTGCAATGTACACAAACATCAAGTCGTTTTTGAATTAAAAATTAAGCAAAAGTATGGACATAATACGAATAAAAAAACTGTTTGGCTGCTATCAGCCCTCCCATTCGCAAATAAAGAGACGTTTATACGTACACAAATCCAGAGCAAATAAAAGTCGTTCGTCTATGATACCACAATTCGCCTCGGGGCCCAATGTCCACCTGTCAGGAGCCCACTTATTGTAACCGGAGTCCACCACTCGCCGGCCGAGCACAGTTTCGTTTCTGCCGGAATACCGACGAAAGCCCATGGCGAACCACACGGAGTCGAACGCGCCCGTGAACGCTGGCTTCCGGGCCCAGAACTCTTTGACGACCAGCGCCTCGGCGTCCGAGTCCACGACCATGAGGTGCGCTCCCTCCCTCTGGCACTCCGCTGACGCCTCCAACCACGGCCGCGCCTCCGGATGCAAGCGATACAGGCTGCAAAATACCACGTCATAACGATAGTTATACTTAGGTTTTTTAACGTGGCAGCAGTGGGTAGTATCTCAAGATGAAATTCGGCACGTCTTTTTGCGTCATTCTCAGTCCTGCCGCTAAAGTCGCTTGATCTGCAGCACTGCTTGATACGAAATCTTGCGATCATACGACATCTTGCGGCAGGACCAAGAAAGACGCGAAAAGTCGTGCCGAATTCCATCTTGGAGATACTACCCACAGGTGCCACATTAGAAGAATATATATTTGGGTTTTCTTTGAACACGGCATCTCAAGGTCACGCGCGAAAGAAAGAGAGAGAGAAAGAGAGAGAGAAAGAGAGAGAGAAAGAGAGAGAGAGAGAGAGAGAGAGAGAGAGAGAGAGAGAGAGAGAGAAAGAGAGAGACAGAAGACTGACTCCAATGGGGAGCTGCAACGTCCCTACAACTCCGACTTTTACGGCTCCCTAATGGAGTTTGCCTTCCCTCTCTCTCTTTCGCGCGTGACCTTGAGATGCCACGTTAAAAAATCCAAGTATAAATAGGGAGCGGATTGTAATAAAATGTTGTTTTTTTCACTTTAGAACAACGTCGTTTAGCATAGAAATTAATTTTATATTATGATAAAAGTAAAGGGCCCATTTTTATATGTCATTTTCTAGCATTTTTCGTCGATTTCGGTTATTAAGTCATTTTTAACCATTTTCTGTTATTCTTAATGAATTTTCCCTGATTTAATCGATTTTGCTATAATTTTAATGGTAATTGCTTCAAATAATATTTACGAGATGCAATAAATTTGCTCAATAGAATTCCTCAGTAGCCTATTCGATTTCTTCGCTCAGAAGTTATAATGTCAGCCGTTTTGAGTACGTGACGCCTATCAGTGCCATTGTCGGTTCTGCCGATTTCAGGATAACTAAAGACAGAGATTGTATACTCTCTGGACAGAGATTTTCTTGTAAAGCACAGTTTAACCGAAAGTTTGAAAGCTGAGTTCACTGGTACGAATAGAAGAAGATTCGACTGCATCAGTAACGTATCCAACAGCTTGGGATTTTCTTCTGAAGTGTTTTTGATCACATTTTTAATCATTTTTAGTTGATTTTAGGGCATTTCAAAAACATTTTAAGATCGTTTTATTGATCATTTTTGGCGATGTTTTAGATAATTAAAATCCGCTCCCTAGTTATAAAGATATAGAAAAAATAAAACTCCAAAGAACGTGAGCATCGTTCGAATGAACGTTGCTCTTCTGAGCATCGGTCGTGGACTCGAAGAGCATCTTCTGATGTAACTGCAGTGCCTCTAACCTGCAGTGACTCCTAGGGTTCGAGTCCCAACGGTAGCAGGATTTTAAACTCGACGCTAAGGCGACTTCAGCTGCTGTCTGGGGGAAAATTCTAGCGGCCGGCTGCTCTAATCCGCAATAGTACGTGGTTTCTCCGATCAACACCAGACGAATTCCGGAGCAGTGACCTAACAAACGGGCCACGGGTTGCGCATGATCTTTTTCTATCCTTTCCTTTCCACTTCCTTACTTATATAACTTACACTACACTACGACACATGTCGGGTGACCAGTTGGGAGCTTATAGTTTGTTCCGTTTACGGTGGTTCCCAGCTGGTGCGAGATACTTGCTTAGAAAAACCCTGCAAACCAACGGGTATGTCGGCGCCGAATCTCGTATCCAATGGAGAAAGATCGCCGCTATCCCCGTTATAAATACATGCACTACACTTACTGGAATAATTTCCAGTTGATGCGACCTAAATCTCTATTCAATCAATCAATCCCCGATGCTACAGCAATCTGAAGACCAAGTGTTGTTTTCTTTGCGACACAGTTATCTCCGTCCGTAGGAATGAATGGGTTTCAGAGTGGAAAACAATAAATTCCGTTGATGATTGAAATATTCCAATTATCGGTCAATATAAAATACGCCGTGTTCCCTGAAATCCTCATTACCAGACCCAGTGATTCCTACATCCCATTTCGAAGGGCTTTCAATTTCTTAGTCCTTTGCGCAATTGATATTTTGACATAGCCAATGCCCCTTTGCACGCCGCTTTTTTAGGTTGTGAATGCGCTCCAGGCGGCAGAACACGACGAAACGCATGATCATTGACAGTTTTATTATTGTTAGATCAAGTGTCGCGTGGTAGCCGGGAGCTAGTTATTGTTGATTCGGTCGCACGAAAGTATTTTGTTTTCTTTGTTTTATTTACAGTTTTATATGAACATTTCAAATTCGTCTCAATTTCAACACTAGCGCCAAAAATTGACAACAAGCATGCACTGCAGCGTAACTCTCGTGCTTAGCGATAGTGTTTGTTCCTGTGGGGTGCTGAGTGATACCTAGTGACGCAGGGGCCGAAGGGCATGCGCTCGTAGCCCTCATGCTTAGCGATAGTGTAGGTGCTGAGTGGTACCTGGTGACGCGGGGACCGAAGAGCATGCGCTCGTAGCCCTCGTGCTTAGCGCTAGTGTAGGTGCTGAGTGGTACCTGGTGACGCGGGGGCCGAAGGGCATGCGCTCGTAGCCTTCGTGCTTAGCGCTAGTGTAGGTGCTGAGTGGCACCTGGTGACGCGGGGGCCGAAGGGCATGTGCTCGTAGCTCTCGTGCTTAGCGCTAGTGTAGGTGCTGAGTGGTACCTGGTTACGCGGGGGCCGAAGGGCATGCGCTCGTAGCCCTCGTGCTTAGCGCTAGTGTAGGTGCTGAGTGGTACCTGGCGACGCGGGGGCCGAAGGGCATGTGCTCGTAGCCCGGGGGCGCCGTGGCCACGTGCGCCTCCAACTTGAGCTCCGCCCACCCGTGCGCGCAGCCTCTGTCTGCGCCGAGGCGCGCGTCTAGGCCGAGGCGCGGGCGCTGATCAGAGGCGACGCCGCTGCCGGCGGAGGCTGCCAGATGCCAGTGGCCCGAGCTGTTGCGGACGGCCCGAGCGGACGCCTGTAGGTACTGGGCGCCTCGTGAGCACTGTGTGGCCGACGTAGCGGTCGCACTCTGTTGAAGTAATGGTGAATTCATTCTCTCTCTCAGTCTCGCCCTCTCTCACTCTCACTAACTCTCACTCTCACTCTCTCTAACTCCCTCGTTTGCTCTCACTCGCACTTTGTCGCTTGCACTCTCACTCGCTGTCTCTCTCACTCTCTTTGTCTCACACTCTCTCTCAACTTCGTTTTCTCTCTTTGTCTCACACTCTCTCTCTCTCTTTCTCTCACTCTCTTTCTTTCTCTCTCTCTCTCTCTCTCTCTCTCTCTCTCTCTCTCTATCTATCTATCTATCTATCTATCTATCTATTTATATCTCTCTGACTCGCGCGTTCGCTCTTTCGCTCTCTCTGTGATCAATTTTCCAGCGTTCTTATTTATCTTTATTTTGCATTATTTTAAAATTAGGGTACCCCCTCTTTCTTTCCCAGAGACACTTTCTTTTACACTTTTCTGACTCGGTCTCGTCAATCTTGTCATTGTCACTACTGCGGTTGATTTCTCTTTCACCAACGCGCTGCATCGCCCTCTCTCTCTCACTATCGCTGCCAGTTTCCCTCTGTCATAAAACCGGTCGATTCCCCTATTCATCACTAACTCGCCCAGACCCCGTTTCTGCGATTATCGCCCCCAGTCCTCTTCTTTGCCACAACCTCTTTCTTTCGGTCATAGACTGTCTTACATCTGTCACCTATTATATTATCTACAATAGAGGAAATTGAATAAAATCTATGAATAAAGTACATTTTCCCTACTCTACTCTGCTTCGCCCTGAGCCCGCCCTGACCTGCCCATCGCCAGCTCTTTCTCCTCGCGCCCCATTGCACTTGTCACGTCACACACGTCCAGCTCCTCTCTGGTGCTGTAAATATGCATTGTTGCACACTCACGGCAAACATCTTGTAAAAAATATACCTTCAATTATCCATATTCTAATTGAGGTATTGGAAGGAGTGAAAGTGAATTTAGTAGGAAATTTTTGGGTTTTAAAAATATTTGATTCATTTGAAGGTTTTCGTAACAGATATAATGAAAATTCCATAAATCAGAAAGGGTGCACGTTTGAATTTTTATCTAAGAGAAATTGTTTTACGAAATTAAACACGGAACATGTCTCATGTTTTGAATATTATGTGTATAATATTGTGTTAAGGTCGAATAAAACTAAAAATGTTTATACAAAATAAACAAAACATGTTGTATAATAAAATCTATATGAATAAAATTAACCTAATATATGTACAACAAAATCCTCTACCTTTCAGAAAAACCGCAATAGGAGAACCCGGAAGTTTGGCAAAATGCTGTTAACTTTTCGTATACGTACGTATATACGGAGTAATATATGTTGTATTCTGCGCGAAAAAACGGCGGATTTTCGGCGGGAAAAAAATCATTGCCTGGCTCTGGTGGCGAAAAAGTGCATAAAACCAATCGCTAAATTAAGACAAAAAAAATCACTAACACATGGTGTAGCCAGAAACCTTATTTTGTGGGTCCTTGATGCTGAGAAACTATTTTGAAGCAAAACGTCCGTCCGTCCGTCCGTCCGTCTGTCTGTCGGTTCGTCGTCCGTTTGTGAACATTCCTAGCATTGTGGGAATTCTGATTTGGTGTTGTTGACATTTTTTTATGAGAAGAAATAAAAGAAGTCATCTTCTATTCGGCACAGTCTACCGACTTTTGCCGAAAGCAGCGAGACTGATGACGGCAAAGCCGTCGAAAGCCGGCTATCTTAATAAAAATAATATGTTGATGAAGATGACCTCTTTTATTTCTTCTCAACACTCCAAGCTACTAAACCATTCGTACAATCTTCTTCAAATTGAAGAATCCCCTGTCTACCTGGCTCTAGTTGAAGCTTTAAGTTCTTAAGCATTCAAAGTAAATTTGTTGTTCATAAATAGTTCTTTCATTAAGATTATGTAGATTTTTTTGAAAATTTTAGTAGCTTTTGCGCTATAGTGGGTGCCAGAGTTGCAATTTTAAAAAATTACAAAAGCAAGATTTTCTGAAAAACGGATCCAATTTTTTTCTTTAAATTTTTGGTATGGTTAGCGACAAACAAACCCTATACGTTGACATTGATATAAACGCCATATTACTCTGTTCTTTTGCCTTTTCAAAAATTAGAAAAATGTAATTTTTGTTACTTGTCTCTCATGTCAATAATACTTACATTAGAGGCGATTTCTTCATATTATTTTATTAATGAGTACATATACTTTAAATAATGTCAAATAAAGTTTCTCGAAAACTCAGCAGTTTTGAGGGGAAACGAGCTCAAAACGTCACATTTTCAGAAACGTTCAAACGCCACTTTCTCAAAAATTGCTCCAACTTTTTTCTTCAAACTTTTCCAATAGATAGTGCTAATTGCATTGTTTTAAGTTCATTTTGGTGTATTCATTTTTTTCCAAAATTTACACAAATGTCATTTTTTATATCTCTCACGCCATTAATGTGGGCATTTACATCGAATTGTATACATTATCACATTTGTGAGTGGAAGTGCTTCAAATGACTTCAAATGAACTTCTCTTCAATAGATTGCTGTGAAAAAGAGCTTGAATTTCGCATTTATAATAACGCTTAAACATCATTTTCTTGAAAACTGCTTCAAATTGTTTAATGAAACACTCTATTTAGGACGAGGCTTTACTCTTCTTTAATATTCTTGAAAAATTATTTCGGTTTTACTATTAGAAAAGCAAAAAGTTGAGGAAACTGCAAAACAAAGTGTTCCGGGCGACGATAGATGGCAGCTGGGTAGAGAATGGAGCAAGACTTTAAAGCTAGATCACATCAAGTAAATTAGAAATAATTTTCTACGAGAAAGTCTGTGCTACATTGTAGCACCTCTAGTTCCTTTTTTGCCTATTTTAGCTTTTCATGTCTATTTTGGTATTTTGCCTTTTTTGTGCCTTTTTTCCTTCTTTGCAGCACTTTCTGCCTTTTTTATTATTGTTTTACATTTTTCCTTCCTGACCCCAACCTCTATCAAGTTGGAAACATACCCGCTTTCTGGACAACATGAAATCGTGTATTGTCTTTCTGTGGACGCGGAGGCTCCAGTGTCCTGTTGTGTTAGAGAAGAGTAAAAGAGAAGGAAAGATGATACCAGTGAAGATTTTTAATATTTTCATTGATGCTTATGGACTTGTTTGCTCTCGAGAAATCTCATCCCATGTTTGTATATGGCCTCGAATCCCTTTGGAGGACAGACTGTCTGTACATGATTATACCCGTCTCAGTTAATTCTTGTTCTCTCTTCCCTTCTGGACGAAATCTACAATTCCGCTTTTACTACTACCATTTCAATGTTCAAACAAAAGTCCACAACAGCTTTTCGAAGAGACAAGGTCGGGTAAAATAAATTTGTAGTCGTCAACCGGATGGTCAAGTGCGACCAAGATTACAAAGAAAAGTTGGTGTCATTCCATCTGAGTGCTAATGAAAATTTTAGAGGTAGAATAAAAATGTGAATCATTTAAGTATTAATTTTTTAAACTAATTGGTTTTTAAATTGTGATTTTTTTATGTATCCTGTGGTTTGTCTCCTACTTTACCCAGATTAAACCCTAAAGGCCGATTTTGCCTGCCTATTCTAGGTAGAATTAATGCCTGGCTCTACTCATTAGAATCGGCCGAGACGTTGTGAAGTTTGACCGTGTGAAACAGAGAGACAGGCAAAAATCGAAAAAAAAAGTGAATTGGTTATTGTTTCATTTAATGAGATTACGGTATTATGAAACGTTATTATGAAATCAGATGTACTCTAATTTTATTTATGTGGATTGCATTCTTGTAGGTCACGTGCAACGGATAATGGATTAGAAACTATTACTTCTGCTTAAATTTGTTAATGCATAAATGAAGGGCGTGAGACAGTAACAAGATAAGTCACACCAGCAGCCAAACAGAAAAGTAAAAATTGAATTGATTTATCTATTTGGACGAGGCAGTAATAACACTAACTTTTTGTGGTAGTTCAGCATTTTATCGTTCACCATAAAATCTCACGAATTATGCAAAAATTTACGACATTACTGAGATAGTAAACACATGAATTATGTTCTACGGCGCGTGTGAACGATATTGTAGAATGTTACTTGCGATATATCTATGTAAACAATTATCGTGTACCGAAGTTCGAGAAAGATGGATGCAAATCTATCCTGAACCTAAAGATACCTAATGAAACGACGTTCGGTTAGGAAATTGGCGCGTTGACTTCCACTGGCGATACCTTCACATCGTCGGTAAATATAATTACCGGAGTAGAGTTTGTAGAGTTTCATTTGGTGGAATGTAAGGAAAACGAGGTTAATTTACCTACTACACATTTTTCTAATTATACTATTAATAATATTAGAATTAAGAATAAGTATTCCCCAAACCAATGTGAATTATTTTTGAATTGTTTGAGTCTGATTTGTTTTGTACATCGCCATGTTTTTTCCTTAACAAACATTTGACTTGCGATGAATCGATGCTTGTTTACGTTGCTAAGGATGTTAAAACCCTTTGCTAACGATGTTAAATTTCTTAAGATACAGGTAGGTACAAGTACACTTAACAAACCTACAGGGTTGTATGTTAACAGGGGTTACAGACGCATGTGACCGATAAAATCATAAAAATTCTCTCCAATTTTATTTATACGGTTTATACAAATTCAATACACTAAAAACAGTTCTTAATAAGAATATATTGATAGGTTTCGAATTCATTTGTACACCAAGAGAAGAATTGAATGATAAAGACTTTACGTAATACAAAACATATATTAATAATTACGTACCGTAATTATGAGGAAAGCAGCAACGGAATTGAGTGTCAGGGCAAACATTGTAACTGATTGAGAATGTGTATCAAACATGGAATTTCAAAGTATTTATAACATCAAGAGATTTTTTTCTTTCCCTTGGCGCTACTTCATTATGTAGTCACCAGTTATCTTCATTTTGACATTTGACTGACAAGTTGTTGACAAGCGGAACATAAACGCTTTTATATGATGTGTAAATTAATCCAATTAACTCGTTTTACGACTGTCACAATTCAAAAAATGGAAATGTTTACGTTGCAAAATACTATCAATTCTTATTCTTAGCATTCAGTAGCATAGAAAAATTGGATATGTTCAAACAGAAGTGTGTATTTAACTTCGAATTTTGGTAATTTTATTCTCTTTTACTTTCTCGCTTAGTACGTATATACCGAGTAATATTCGTAATATAGAGAAGATATTTAGAATATAGAAGATAAATAATTATATAGAGAGTTTAGAGAAGATATTTAGAATATAGAAAAGAAAGTTATGTAATGCTGCGGAAAATTGATTTCGAGGTTTCAACAGAAATACGTTTGGGGTTCCCTTGATACCGAAAAAGTTTTTTTTCAAAATGTTCGTCAGTCTGTGCGTCCGACTGTGAACACCACTGACCCCTAAACCATACATTTTTTTTTTCAAATTGAAGAAACCCCTGCCCCATATGGTTCGACTCGAGGCGCTGCGATTTTGAAAAACTTTCTTTAAAATTTGGGGGTATTTTACGTGAAGCCCCTGCAACATTTTCAAATTTTCTCAAAAACGGCTCCAATTTTTTTCTTTAAATTTCTTGTAAAAAGGTGGCATAGGTCCGATTTTCATGGATAACTCTGATGTTTCGTAAATTTCAAACGTTTTAATTGTTTCCCAGGTCGTCTTACAACTACAAAATTGAAGATAGACTTCAATTGGATTCCTTCAACTGAAATTTGTTGGAAAATTTGTTGGAATGTGAAAAAATTCATAGTTTGCTCTTAAATTTTTATGAAAGAATACTAATATAATTTACGAGTACAGATTACTTCAATTCTGAACTGGCGTTGTTTCCTGATATTTGGTTCCAACTCCATCAAGAAATTTCGGATACAAAATAATTCGAGTTTTAAAGTAAGTTTGACAAACTTCACATTCGCTTTTGGAGGGCAGATTTTATTTATATCAATAAACATTTTATCTTAATATGAGAAGTTTTACATTGACTAACGAGACTATTTCAGGACACGTCATTTTTGAATGGGGAATGTGCCTACTCAGCAATGGGGGCGGTCTCTAGATGAGTGGCTGAATCCCGCGCAGTGGCGCGACCTGTGAGGCCTCGCGGAATTATGGAATCTTTACAAGGGTGATAGATTCAGTGGTATTGGCAGAAATATTCATTGATCAGATATAACTAAACCCATGGCCCTCACACCCTGTCACTGAAACTTATCACTGAAAACACCTTTGTGGATCTCATGATTATGTCCTCTTTACTGGGCTTAATATTATTATTATTATTATTATTATTATTATTATTATTATTATTATTATTATTATTATTATTATTATTATTATTGACGCTGAGGTAGATGGTACGTCGGATGTAGGTCTGTATCAAACAAAATAAATCCTTAAATAGATACCAGGAAGTGTGAATTTTGTTGTTTATTTATTTTTGCGTCTGACACTTCCTGGTACACTTGAGGATGGATCCTGTATGGTTCAGACTTACAACAAGCGTTTCATCTTGCTCAACATCATTACTAAACGTTCAACAGGAACAAACAACAACAAATTGCATATTATTATTATTATTATTATTATTATTATTATTATTATTATTATTATTATTATTATTATTATTATTATTATTGCTGTTGTTGTTGTTGTTGTTATTGTTATCAGCAGCTCGGGTGTCGAGTAGATCATGATCGGCGTGCTGGCTTTCTGTGACGGGGTCTCGGATACGATTCACGGCCGGAACAAAAATGAAGCTGTAAATCGATTTAGTTTCTACAGTTGTGTGACGGAAGGAAAATCTCAGGCATACCAAGTAAGCTAGATAAGGTGATGGGAATACATCATGCTCGCCACATGTCTCCCTTACCCCCAGGAGTGGATAAAAAAATAAAAACAGCGACCAGGCCTGTGATCACTAGAGACCGGAAAAATATGTAGTATAAAACGTCAAAATATGTACATAAAATGTAGTGAAAAGAGTAAGAATATGTAATAGATATGTAAGATCGGATAAAATATGCAATATTAAAATTAACTTATTATAAAACACATTTACATAATACGAAATTACATTTATAAAGAAGTTCTAAACAAATTTTAAAAATAATACAACCGTCTTAAAAATCATTTGGAGAGCATAAATTAATGCACAGTTTGCACCATACAATTTTCGCATCGGTACTAAAAGCTTTATCTATTGCTATTCAGAGCTGTAGTTTTGCAGCGAGACTAAACGCAATAGAAGACATCGTACAAACTAGCGATAACTACGACCAGCAAACACCACTGCCCAGTGAAACGCTCTCATTGAATGTTAAACGTCGGTGATCGCAATGTTTCTCCCAAATTAAGGTTAAAGATCACGAATCGCGGCGTGTGTGAAGATGAGTCGGATCAGTTCCTGTCGCGCACTTTCCGTCCCTGAGATATATGAAGCAGACGCGCGGGACTGTGAGAACATCACGCGTCTTTACATTGGGTACCTGGAGGAGGCAGCACGCAGTAATAATGTAGGAAAAAATGCTGACCTTTTTTAAATATTTCTTTTCATAAAAAATACGTAATAAAATTGAAGAAAATTAATATAAAAATATTTTGTGAAATTACCAACATATGTAAAATATGTAATATAGTACCAAATATGTAAAAATATGTAATGAAAAAAAATTGAATATTGTGTTAGGACGGGGCTGATTCACCCAGTTTACAAATTTGAGAACGGTAAGTAGAAAGACAAAAAATGTATAATTACATAAAAATCCGGTCTCTAGTGATCACTACTGACAAAAGTTGGATTAATCCGACCCTAAATGCCAAATACACACACACACTATTATTATTATTATTATTATTATTATTATTATTATTTTCAATTATAAGTAATAGTTTTCGTACCAGTAGCAGCGGTTGAATTTCAAACCGCAGTAAGTAGTCGATAATTCCCGATGCTTATGTTTACCCCTTTCTCCTTCCTCGTATACGTACTATATAAGGAGTAATATAGGTAGTATGGAGGAAGTTATGTAATGCTGCGCGAAAAACGGCGGATTTCGGGCACAAAAAAATCATTGCCGGGCCTTGATAACAAAATAATAAATAAATCCAGTTGCTAAATTAAGAGGGGGAAATCATCTAACATGTGGTGTAGCCAGAATCCCTGTGTGGGTTCCTGATGCCGAAAAACCAATTGAAAGCAAAACGTCTGTCAGTCCGTCCGTCTGTCTGTCGTACGTGAACAAACATAGCATCTAAACCGTGCGTAGGATTTTTTCCAAATTGAAGAAACCCCAGTCCGTGTTTTGCATGAGTTCTGTGATTTTGAAAAACATTCAGTAATATTTGCGGAGACTTTATATAAAGCCCTAGGAACATATTCAAAATTTTCCTTAACATGGCTCCAATTTTTTTTTCAAATTTACTATATGATTACAATTAAACGTACTGATAAAGGTGGCATAGACCGGATTTCCAGGATTAACTCTGAATT
This sequence comes from Teleogryllus occipitalis, assembly GCA_011170035.1. Lineage (NCBI taxonomy): Eukaryota > Metazoa > Arthropoda > Insecta > Orthoptera > Gryllidae > Teleogryllus > Teleogryllus occipitalis. The sequence continues at coordinate 582,131 of BLKR01000319.1, read as the reverse complement.
TTCAGAAATTGAAAACGTATGAATTTTTTCGGCAACTTATTACAACTACAATATTGAAGATAGAGACTTTCCCTTCAAATAAATTTTTTTGTTCAGAAATAGTTTTGAGAAAAAATTCGTTGTCCATAAAAGAAAATTTTGAAAAAAAATGTGAAGCCGTTTTTGAGAAAATATTTTTTTGTAATTTTTTTAAAATTGCAAATATTGCACGCACTATTACACGAAAACTACTAATGTTTTCCAAAAAATCTACATAACTTTAATGAAAAATCTATTTATGAACAACAAATTTTACTTAAAGGAAAAATCTGTCTTCAATTTTGTAGTTGTAGGAAGACGCCAGAAAAAATTAAAACTTTTGCAATTTTCGCAAATTTAGAGTTAACCGTGAAAATCGTACCTATGACACCTTTATAAGTGCACTCTACTCTGCTCTTACAAGAAATTTAAAAAGAAAATTGGTACCGTTTTTGAGAAAATTTTGAAAATGTTCGGGGGGTTTCCTGTAAAGTACCCAAAATTTTAAAGAAAGTTTTACAAAATATGAAAGCTTCATCTAGAGCCCGATGGACAGGGGTTTCTTCAATTTGGAAAAGATCGTACAGTTGATTGTGTGGTTTAGGCGCTAGAAGTGTTCACAGACGGACGGACGTTTTGAAAAAAACACTTTTTTGGTATCAAGGGCCCCTAAAACGTGTATTTCCGTTGAAATATCGAAATCGATTTTCCGCATGATTATTTAACTTTCTCTATACTACGTATATTACTCCCGTATATACGTATGTATACGAGAAAGTAAAAGTAACATCAACAATAATGTAATTTTAAATATGTATGTTTATTGGAATTAAATAAATACATACATTTTATTTCTTAACTAAGGAAGGTTATTGTTAAGGTTCCCAATATAACATAATAAAATTGTTCAAACGATAAGGGATAGCTATCGAATTTAATAAAGCAAGGTAAAACAGCTCTTTTATATTTCGGTTTATTTCAGAACCTTCATGAGATTGCAAAAAACATGAGCTCTATCATCGGATACCCGTCATCTCAACAAAGCCAAAGACGTTACGTTTAATGAGACGGCGAGCCTCTCAGACGTCATCTAAAAATAGAAAAAAAGAGTACTCCGATTTAAACCGAGTGGCGCTAGAAGGTCACGAGCTGGAAGGAGAGGGGGATATCGTCAACCAATCGTATGCTTCAATTCCCAAACTTTAAGACGCAACGAAGTTCCCTATTGGATGACTGTGTGACCCCTTCTCCATCCACCTCCTGACCATGAAGTGCCACTGGAGTCTGGGGGCGAGGTCGGAAGCGCCGGAGGCCACCGAAGGGATCTTGAAGCGCCACTCGGTGTCAATCGGAGACTAAGGGCTGAGGTCGGAAGCGCCGGAGACCACCGAAGGGATTTTGAAGCGCCACTCGGTTTCAATCGGTGACTAGGGGCCGAGGTCGGAAGCGCCGGAGGCCACCGAAGGGATCTTGAAGCGCCACTCGGTGTCAATCGGAGACTAGGGGCCGAGGTCGGGGGCGACCGACGGCTGGGACGCGGTGGAGGAGTCGGAGGCGGAGGAGTGGGCGATGGGCACCGAGGAGCCGGAGGGCGGGCGCGCGGGGCCGGAGGCGGTGGTGCGCGTGGGCGGCGCCGAAGAGCCCGACGCCGTGGTGCGCAGGTGCAGCACCGAGGGGCCCGAGGAGGTGGTGCGCGTGGAGGGGCCCGCGGCGCCCGAGGCCGTGGTGCGCGTGGCGGGCGCCGAAGGGCCCGACGCCGTCGTGTGCGTGGGCGGCGCCCAAGGGCCCGACGTGGGCGTGGGCGAGGGCGAGGGGGAGTGGGCGTCCCCGAGAGCTGCCAGGTGCGTGCGCGGCGTGAGCTGGCCCAGCTGCGCGCGGAACAGCACCTCTCCGATGAGGTGCTCGCCCAGCACTTGCTGCACCGCCTCCAGCCCCTGTGCGCATGCGTCTGGATTCCATTTCGGATTTGCTATTGATAACATAAACCACACAAAGTGAAGAGACGTTGATGTTATTGATTCTCCAAACCATTCGTATTTAAAACGTAGATAGTAGAGTGTATGTGTGAAAGGTATCTCAACTTAGAGTCAGTAATGTTAACTACCCACGGAGCAAAATACGAAGAAGAGGAATACGTATAATAACTTTCGTAGTGTAACTTTCATGGTTTTTACGTGCGCTTCACAAAAGTTGTACATAGGAGGAAAGAACTGCCTTAATTTATTATTCCCCACACATGTTCCAATACTGAGCTGTTGCTGTCGATTCCAATTTTTTTCATGACGATCTACCAGTACTGATATCGATACTCACGATACAGACAAAATAAAAAGGGGGTACTGTAACCACTGATACAAGCTTAATAATAGAACATTTGAACATCTTTCTTTAACATAACAATCCTTTAATTTTTTCTTAATTTTTGCAATGAAGGACGTGAAATTTACGTAACGATGAAACCTTTTTTCAAGTTTCCAGCATGAGATGAATTGGCCGTCGTTTTTTAATACAAATTTATTTATTGAATGTTTGAAATTACACGGTCAAGTAACATAGTTCTTTTTCATGTGTTTTTGTTGATTTACAATATAACTTACTCTAAAATTAACACTAAACTACATTACTAGTGGTGTCGGAAACTACAAGAGCTCCTACTTTGAACAATTAATGGAAAAAATGTTTTAGAACGCTTCAAAAGGACATCTGTTTCTATTCTAGTTGGGAAGTCATTTAAAAGTCAGGTTGTAGTGAACTGCTCGGTTTATTGTATTTAGGTTGGAGTAAAAATTACTGGAAAGTTGGGCGATATGTTGGATGATCGGTATATATATTCAGTTCTTTATGAAGTTGAGCGTTTGAGATGAACCATTGGGCATGTGTTGCTAATCTGAGGAATCTATTTTGTACAATTTGAAGTTTATTGATGTTGGAAATGGATGCGTTTGACCAGATGAGACATGCGTGCAGCATTAATAGTTTGAATGTTGCTTTGTAAAGTGTAACGGCGTTTGTTAGGAATAGACAGCTAAATCGGTCGTCTTTGGCTAGAAACATGGGCTTTCAGGAATATAAAAGACCTGGGGTACTACATCCATGGAAGCCTCTAGCTTAAAAAAACTTTAACTAACCCCCCCCCCCGCATTCATTTCTCCATGACGTATCTCATAAAGTTCAGCGATTAATTTGAATTAGAAGTAATTTTTTTTAGTTTTGGATGGAAAAACATTAGAGTACCAACTCTCCTTCCTTCTGGACGCCCCTGAACATAAATGTTTCCAATAGAGATCTGCAAGGCGTACCATTTGCTCGCACCTATTTGCTCGAGCATTTCAGCCTCGAGCGCCGTATTCTCGAGCAACCTGTGCTCAAACACCGTAAGCTCAAGCATCCTGTGCTCGTTCGCGGAGGTCTGGTTCACGGACTTCAGCAGTGGCCATGAGAAACTTCGCTTTTGGAATGCGATATCGAGAATAAAACATTGGTGTTTCGAAGTCTGGATATTCAAAAATAAAAAGTCGATGAATTTATTAACACGTTTTGTTTTATTAACATGTTATGTTTTTAAAATTAATTTAGAAACCTCTAACATTTATGTTCGCGTGGAGGATAATTTAAATTGACAGGGATCGTTTTTATTAAATTGTAATTAAGATTTAACCGACAGAACAAAATAAAAATTATAAGAGGATCTGAAAGCCTGAGCGCTCAGGCTCATCACTAGGGATCAGGGCTTCTTCAGTTTCCCGAAAAAGCATCCGGGAAGAAGGGGAGACCCTTCGGCCACGGCGCATGCGTTGGCCGCTTCTCCGCTAGTGAAATACAAGGAAACGCGTAGGATGTGCCAGGACGTCGGCGTCATCTTTTCGGAAAAATATAAGTTTGCTGAATGAAAGAAGTACGTATATCAACAACGTTCGTTTCTGCGAAGTCATCAATTATTGTTTCATCCACTTCCATTAACTTTTACAAAATTATGATTATGAGAGTTTTTCATTTACAAACAAATCTATAAAAAAATCTATATTTCGAATACATCGACATTAATATCGCTCCCGTGGCGATCAGCTGGCGGAGTCGCTCGTACGGAACATCACATGCTCGGGCTTCAAGGTCGAGCGAATTTCGCTCGGTTGTTATGGCGAGCAAAACCTATCCTACTGGCCTGACATATAGCGGACTTTTTGTGAACTTACGCGGCGCTCTAGCAAAGTCGCGTTGTGCAGGATTCTTAGTCTCGAATATGTAGTGGGTCAACCAAGCTTTTTCTGCGGTGAGTCGGCTACAAACGTTGATGTTTTCTTATATACGACGAATGTCTCATAAATTAAAAAATTATTTTTATTTGTTGATTAGTATTTCTAATGTACTCAATTAATATATTAAATAACTTACGTTCTATACAATTATACAAGTATCATAGAAAATTAGTAAAAATAGCTCCCAGAAGGAGCGTCACTGTTACTGTAAATATCACAATATCTATCCGAACTCTCCCCTTCCTTTCGTGTGTGTGTGTGTGATTGAGTGGGCGGGTGTTACCTCCAGGGTGTCGGCCCAGTGCGTGCAGACGAAAGTGAACTTCCTGTGCGGTGCGCAGAGCACCGAGAGCAGCGAAGTCCCGTTGGGCCCGGCGCCCGCCCCCGGCCCCGCCCCCGCCGCCACCGCCCCCGACGGTACCAGCGGCACCTGCGGGACCATGCCCTTAGCCACGACAATGCAGAGAATGGGGAAGTGCGCATCCCAGCGCTGCGGCCCATTAATACGCACACCCCAGGCGCATGTAGATTTCAAGCAATTTTCAATTAAATATAATTGAATTGAAGCACTGATTCAAAATAGATAAAGTACATCCATCTGTTTAGACAAAAATAATAAAAACGCAGTATTCACATTTACAATATTGATCCTCCAGTTTTGAGAAACATCAACGTTGCATGCTCCAAATTTTATAGAATCGACAAAAAATAGAAGAAAAGTAGCTGGATAGTGTCCTTTAAACGTGCGGACATAAATGTTCTACAAGTAGCGAATGAAGATCGCACTGAAACAATGTAGTACATCGGGAGGTCTTATGTTCCTGGTGGAGACCTACGTTTTGTTGAAGGAAAATTTTTCAACAAGAGTTAAGCAACTGCATTCGAATTTCATATACCAGCTGTTCTGGTCTGTGGTTCCGTGGTGTCCTCTAATGAATTTCAGACGGATCAAGATAAGTACGCTAAACAACGGAACTACTCACTGAGCGCGATTCAGCCTTCGATCAGACTCTTAATACGGGACCTTGGGCTGATCTCTCATACCGTGTAAAGTGCGTTCACTCAACAGATGTCTCCGGGCGATTAACAAACACGTCCACTTTCTTATCACCTCAACTTCCCGTAATAGTTAGTAAGAAACTACAAGAAATGTGTTGTTGTTGGAAAAACGCTCCAACAGTACATACTTTCTCGTATTCTTTCTAACATTGCCATTTTTGAAAATTCAAGAGCAATAAAAATGAGACTTTCACCTTTTAAGATTCTTTTAATCCTAGGAAAAAAAATTAAAAGAATCGGAGTCGTTTTTGAGATTTTTATATAAATTGCATTAATTTCAAGCAAAAATTACTCTTTAAAATAATTCTACATCACCTTATTTAAATATCTCATTTTTAAAACAGCCTTCCTGTAAAAAAAAGTCTCTACCATCAATATTGAAATTTTGCGATGTTAATTTTTTGGAGGCAATTTTTGACAATACAGAGTTCGCCGACAATGGGACCAGGTCGATTTTTTTTACCGTCCTATACATACGGGGAGAAAATTTAAACAAAAAATTTGGAGCCGATTTTTAGAAAAACAATTGTTTAAAAATTCCCCGAATTTCACGCAAAATTACGCGAAAACTACTCATATTTTCGAACAATTGTATACGAACTTATTGTATTATTGTATGCGTGATTTGCTGTTTTTGTTTTGAGAGCAACTTCCAAACCCGAAGGTATCTGGCCCGATGGATATAAAACATCTAATTAATGCCGTCGACACATTAACTAATTTCTCGGAAGAAGTGTGTCGATTGCCCCGCTCTGGGAAGAAGTGGCAGCAGTGGACGTACGGTGGAGCAGAGGCGCGAGAGGAGCCAGTCTTCGGACGGAGGCTCCAGGACGACGCCGCTCGCGCCGCCGGGCAGCGTCCAGAAGATCTCGGCGGGCGGCGCGCGGCGAAAGCACGAGGGGGCGTGGCCGGGGGCGGGGCTGGCGGCCCGCGAGGGCGGGCGCGCCGCCACCTCTCGCTCGTCGGCTGCCGTCTCCGCCTCCTCCGGCAGCCGCGCGCCGCTCGAGGTCTCCTGCCGCCCACCGCGTGAACGCCCACAACCGTACCGCACGTTGTATAGAAACATTCAGGGCATTTAGAGGGGTCCGTTGATTGATTCATTGGTGATTCCCAAAGTGACAAGGACGTTACTCCCGTAAGTGCAGTGCATGATTTATCGCGGAAGATGGCGATGATCTTCCCCCTATGTATGGCGAGAATTGGCACCGATCTACACGTCGGCTAGCGGGGTTTTCCCCGATAAGATATTTCCCTACGGCGGGACACCGCACCAGCCGGGACAATCTGTAAGCTCCCGACGTGCGTGGTAGTATAGTGCATGTTCGAGTATGTGTGTATAAGAGAGTGTAATGATTTGTGAGACTAGCCCGCAAGAATGCACGGAACACGGAACTTCTATATAAGCAAAGAGGAGCCAATAATGAAATAAACAACAGACAACAGCGCCGCGTGATAATAATTATTAGGAAAGTAATAGAAAACAAAAGGGGAGAAAATAGGCATTATGAACAGTGAATAGAACCCAAATTTAGGAACATTTTGAACCAAGAATCATGTTATTCGAGCCACGGGTTCCGTAAATATCGTAAGTTGTGTAAATCGCATGTATAACACGGCGAAGATTGAAGGCATGGTGACCATTGTTGTACCTCTGAAAGTATACAACAAGACGAGTTTTATTGAATATCCAGTAAATGCCTGGGTGGATTTTGGCCAAACTTTCAGAAATTATAGAGAAAAATATTTAAATTAGGGCAAAATTAGTCACGGCGCGGGGGAATTTATGTAGGGCTCGGAATAAATTATTATCCAGTTTCATAGCATAGCGGATTAAGAAAGAATTGAAGGAGCGACTGAAACTGTGACGTCATCACGAGTTGAGAAGACGAAAAATAAAGGTTTTTGGAAAAAGGAAAACAGGAAAGGGGAATTCGGTAATGTGACGACTACAAAATGAAAGCTAGTAAAATTATGAAACAGATAGTAAGACGCAAGATGCCCGAAAACAGTGAAAATGTAAACGTTTTCGAACATTTCTTATGGTGATGGGCATGTGTTTAATAAAAAGACAGTCACTTGGATTGTGTGGACCAACAATGTAAAATGTGTTACAGACAGAAAAGAGTTCGGGTTTGATGAGGATCGCACGCGTTTGGATGCTGTGTTAAATTTTTGAAGAAATTTCGCGGAAGTGTCGTGCAAAAGTTTTTGAGTTATTTTCGGTTGTATAACATCAATTGTTTAAATTAGGTCGAGCTAAAATTCAATTTAATTTATTTAGAAATTCACGAAAAAAATCCGCATGGACAGTATTTACGCAAGTTAGGCGCAGGAAACAGGAGCGTCGCAAAATCTAAATACGTCCCAAAAGAAAATAGAAGTAACGTTTAGGGAAGACGCGATTAATGCAAGGAACAATGAACGTAAATATATTTGGTATTTTTTAAATGAACGAGTGTACATGGGATCTGATGGTAGCTGAACGGGAACTGCGTGCATGAAAAATTAACGTTACAACTAGCAACGACGGGCGCTGACAGGAAGTGACATCGCTGCAAAAAGGGAAGTGGCACCGAGTTGTGCAATTACTGTTTTTTTGTTGTTTGTTCACGCGCAAGTCTAAAGAAAAATTCTGTCGAAGACCAAGTCATGATATTAGGTTAAGGATAAGATAAAAACAAAAAAAATAGGGGTCACGACAGAATGCGCATTCTGATGTATGCATGAGATTTTCGTATTATGTTTTCAGTGTGCATGATAGTATTTATTTTTTCTGTATGTTTATGTATTTGTGTTGTCACGTTTTCGCAAGCCGGAGAGACAGATTGTGTTTATGGATAGGATATAAGCAAACAAAAATCCGAAATTAAATGTATGAGCATCCCACATGGCTGATAATTGCCTTGAATTCATGTGTTTTTATTAAATAGTTGTATAGAATTTGACCCAGGCACGAACGAAACGGACCCTTACCTCAACTCCGCATGGAGTGAGCGCGCGGACTACGACCAGGTAGGATGTGAATGATTATTCGAGCTAGCAGAGGTACGGGCAATCGATATGCGAAGGTATTGTGGCACCCAATTGCAAGTTAGAGCTAGGCAGGGCAAATATAGTGCACGTGACTAGTAGAGAGAGAGAGAGAGAGAGAACATTAGAACCCGTGGCATTGGCGCACCAACGTGGGGGGCGTCGTGATTGAGGGTACATTAGACGCATTACAAGAGGAATGAGGATAGGACAAGGAAGACGAAGGAAAGATCGCGCGCGGTCCGTGGTCCCTTTTGTTAGGGTATTGTTAGACCATTTGGCGGGAAATATCATGTAATGAAGTTATATGAGACATGACTAAACTTGGCAGATAACAAAACACTCATAGAACGACCAACTCGCTGGCAATTACAATATCGATTTTTTTAATATTTATAAATTCGAAATTGGTGATTTTATGGCACTATATAAGTAAATTCCTTTTTATATGTTATAATTACCCCGTAAATGCTATGGAGATTTTGTGTGTCTCGTTAGGCCATACGCGAAAGAAGCAAATGAGAGAGTTTAAGAAAAAAATGAGAGACCGAATACTTTTAAGAAACATTTTTTAAATACCCCTTTAAATATGTTTTAATGATTTGTTATTTGGTGTTGATGACAATTTCGAGTGTTCAGCCGGCATTTGCAGATACCGTTTATATCGTGATGCAATCTGGTCCCTGGAGTTCATTGGCTGAGCCGTATAGTTTGCGCACTCTTGTGCTTCATAGTGGGTAAAACGCACCTAATTGCGATAGACCGATTCCAACTCCACAACATAACAAAGTAATGAGTAAATAATGATTGTAGACAGACGTTTATCCTATTAATTTTAAGATATCAGAAATTTAGTATTTATACAATAAAACGGATTAATAAGATCAAATGATAATTTATCTCGAGACCACTCACTTTATTTTTTAAGTCACGAAATTTGGTTGAGTAGAGAGTTAAAACACTTTATAAACGAAAATCTTAGGGTTTTAAGGGGAGCCGGAATGGCCTATCTCGTCAATGTTAATGTAAGGCATATTTTTCAGAAACTATTTAATTTACAGACTTGAAGTTTTATGAGTGTGTAGATTCATTATTTAAAAGTATTTTACCAAAGCCGTTTTTAAAAAATAACTAGTTTTTTAAATATAATTTGTTGTGCATTGTAATCAGTTTTGTTCTTAAAAATACCAACATTTATAAGAATATTGTTTAAAGTATACAACATTTTATAAATTCGCCCGTTAAATTATATAAACTGATGTGCTATATGCTCTGTAAAAATTTGAGCATCCTCTTATTAGTAGTTTTTGACAAAATGTCTCTTAAAGATAAAAATGTTAAACTTACGGGAAATTGCTCCTAAAGTTTTCAGTGTATTCCTGGTGCATATGCTGGTCAAACACAAACGCCGATATTTTGACGCTATTCATCCCTCAACTGTTACCAAAAACAGTGTTTTCAACGCTAGAAAGCAAACTATTAACTTTTTCTCACAACGAAAGTAGAAAACTACCCACGACGTTCAAGCAACACCCACGATGTGTCGAAACAGCCGCGCACTTCCACGAACATAAACTTCATAATTAAAAAAACTTAGATATGAGATATTAAGATGAGACTTGGCTTATTTAACACAGAAAACTATAAAGTAATTAATTATTTTAAAAAAGTAAAAAAAATATATTTTCATCATTTTTGCCCATTCTGGCTCCCCTTAAATATATCCATAGATTGTTCAGCATTGACTCCATATAAACGTGCTCCCCCAATACTACTCATGCATCAACTTCAGTATTGTCCAAGAGATACATTTCTATAGTCAAATCTTAACAATAAAGACACAAAGCTCAGTATTGTTATTGACAGCGAGAGGTATGTCCCCTGAGAGGTCGATTACCTGCCAAACCTCATGTACGGCAGGTTGCCTTCCAAACAGGTGTGCGGTAGAGAATGGTGCGCCCCACCCACCTGGATGTAGCGGGCGCGCAGGCGCGTGCGCTCGTCCTCGATGTCCAGGGCGCGGCGCTCGGCGGGCGTGAGGGGCCCCGGTCCCTCGCCCTCGGGCCCCGCCGCCCCCGCCCCTGCCCCCGCCGCCGCCGCCTCCGCGCCGTCCCCGCTCTCCAGGCGCGCCCGCTTCGCTACCAGTGCGCGCACCATCCCGCGCCACACCTGCGCGTGGGAGCACTCTGTTGGCAGGAGGTGTAATGACGTGTGCTTGGGTTCTGCTGCACATGGCCGTGTCTTGCTGTTTCTGGGTTTTGACAGACGATATTAACTGGTAATAAATTTTAAATATATTCCTAGTAGCAGTAATTATGTGTGCTTTGATTCTGGCTGAGACTTGATGTTTTTGGGTTTTGACAGACGATATTAACTGGTAATAAATTTTAAATATATTCCCAGTAGCAGTAATTGTGTGTGCTTTGGTTCTGGCTGAGACTTGATGTTTCTGGGTTTTGACAGACGATATTAACTGGTAATAAATTTTAAATATATTCCCAGTAGCAGTAATTGTGTGTGCTTTGGTTCTGGCTGAGACTTGATGTTTCTGGGTTTTGACAGACGATATTAACTGGTAATAAATTTTAAATATATTCCCAGTAGCAGTAATTGTGTGTGCTTTGGTTCTGGCTGAGACTTGATGTTTCTGGGTTTTGACAGACGATATTAACTGGTAATAAATTTTAAATATATTCCCAGTAGCAGTAATTGTGTGTGCTTTGGTTCTGGCTGAGACTTGATGTTTCTGGGTTTTGACAGACGATATTAACTGGTAATAAATTTTAAATATATTCCCAGTAGCAGTAATTGTGGGTGCTTTGGTTCTGGCTGAGACTTGATGTTTCTGGGTTTTGACAGACGATATTAACTGGTAATAAATTTTAAATATATTCCCAGTAGCAGTAATTGTGTGTGCTTTGGTTCTGGCTGAGACTTGATGTTTCTGGGTTTTGACAGACGATATTAACTGGTAATAAATTTTAAATATGTTCCCAGTAGCAGCAATTATGTGTGCTTTGGTTCTGGCTGAGACTTGATGTTTCTGGGTTTTGACAGACGATATTAACTGGTAATAAATTTTAAATATATTCCCAGTAGCAGTAATTGTGGGTGCTTTGGTTCTGGCTGAGACTTGATGTTTCTGGGTTTTGACAGACGATATTAACTGGTAATAAATTTTAAATATATTCCCAGTAGCAGTAATTGTGTGTGCTTTGGTTCTGGCTGAGACTTGATGTTTCTGGGTTTTGACAGACGATATTAACTGATAATAAATGTTAAATATATTCCCAGTAGCAATAATTATGTGTGCTTTGGTTCTGACTGAGACTTGATGTTTCTGGGTTTTGACAGACGGTTTTAATTGCTAATAAAATTGAACGTGTAAATAACCACTAGCAAATTTTCATTAAGATTTTGTCAGTTTCAATATTCAACTCAAGAAACCAACCGAAATTAAATTATGTGCAGATGCACGTCACCTTAGACAGGGCAAAATTTCAAGTTAAAAGTGTTATTCAAAAAAGGACATTGGCATGAAATGCGTTGGACACACTCTAGGATGTTTTGGACTAATTGCCGAGGCCGAATGCACGAGCCTCGTCACCCAACTTGGACACACGCATCGAAATGTCAAGGCCCATTCACAATGCAAACACAAACATAAGCATAACACATCAACAAAAACATTAACGTAAGTGATAGACTGCAGTATTCACAATGTCGAACGTAAGAAAATATGTAAAATAATAAACGTAAGTAAAAAAAGAGTTTCTATTGGCTTTGAGACATGCTAGTTTACTATTGGTTGAATGTGAGAATCAATTTCGAGATATCGACTGTGTGAATGACGGGGGGGGGGCTCTTGCCGTGGATTGCGTTAGTTAATCTATCGACTTATTTCGATACTCGTTTTGAGTTAACGTACTGCGATTGGTTCATTTCTTATTTTTGACATAAGCATAAGCACAGAAGTTTGAAGCTAGCAAACTATTAAGTCAACGACTTACGTGTTATGCTCATGTGAAAGCATTGTGAATGAGTCCGCTTACGGACGTAGTGCTAACTTTTATATTAACGCCATGTATATGTTAACGTTTGCATTGTGAATGGCCCTTCACTATCCCATTAGACTGTGGGGTTATAATTACGTTGCCATTCCGTGAGCCTGCTTATTGTCTGACAAAATCAACAAACCGCAATTACCGAACAATTTTTTGCAGAAAAACTCTTATTATAGGGCCCTGGTAACGAAACTTTTCTCGGTTATTACGCAATTATGAGTTAAAAAGAAATTATTTTAATGCTGCAGAGGATAGTGGCAAAGTTTCGACAGAAAATTCGTACTGTAGGCCTATTTTACCTACAAAGTGGATAATTCTTGTTGATATACAAGTTGATAGAAACTTCTTGTCCATCTGTCTGTCCATCTGTTCGTCCTTCCGTCCGCCTGTGCGTCCGTTCAATCATCCGTTTCTCTGTGGACAACACCTTAATCGTCTAGATTTTCTTCAAAACAGGCATTCCTCAATCGCCCTGTTGGAACTTACGGACCTGCGAAATTGAAAAGGATATTTCGATTTCTGGGGGCACTTTACATGAAGCCCCAACGATATTTTCAGAATTTTCTCAAAAATAATTCAATTTTTTTATTAAAGTTTTTCTGGGATAAAGCAAAGTATGCAAACAAAAATTTCGTAGGTCTCATTTTCGTTGAACTCTTCGAATTTTCGAAAATTGCAAGGAAGTAGAAAAGTGTTGGGAGGTTGAAAAGACTTGTTGTAATTTAGACAGGCCTGTAAGTTCAAAGGTTTGTAAGTTGGAAAGGACTAAAAGTAGGAAAAGATAGTAAGAATGAGAGGAATTATTGTTTGGAAATGATTGTAAATAGGAAAAGATGTTAAGTCAGGTTGTTGCAAAAGTGTTTAAATTAAATAGGATTGTAGGTTTGAGTGTTATAGTGATTTCTGTCGTTCGAGCTGAACGCGGCTATCGAATCGGGAGCTTCGTTGTCACTGGAGCCCTTCACAGGCAGCCACTGCCGATCGCCACTGGCCGCGAGCGAGGAAGGATTCGTGAACCACACCGCTGTGGACGCCGCCGGCCGAAAGACAACCTGCAGGTAAAAACCGATTCAGTGACGCGTTCGAATGGTCCAATGTGAAGGCTGTAATTTACAACTGTGTTCTGCTGGCGGAGGAATAGACGCTGGTCTGCGCTGCTGGTGGCGGGAGTTTTCCACCAAGCCCCACAGCAACATGACTCCGCCGCTCGTGTGAATACCCTCGTTTAAACCAATGTTTCGACAGCACATGTGACACTCCGCAGCGCTGTTGAGTCGCACACGAGGGGCTTAGTCTGAATGCTCTGGCGAACTCACGCTATTATACGCGCACGTTTTCTTGAGCCCCGGAATACCTGCCCCCACTCCTTTGTCAACATTAGATGAATTAACAATAAATAATAGCAACGAGCGTTGTTTGACAAAATCTGATAACCAGAAATGTTTGCTCCCATGTAATAGAAACTATTTTGTACCGAATAACAAATTAGAAATTCGACATAAAATTCTTTTAGTCAAAATAGCCAAACTTCCCACTCCTCTCGCAACTAGTGAAGCGAGAGCCGAAGAAAACGTGCGCGGATAATACCAGCAGCGCAGTCGCGCGTCTGTTCCACTGCCAGCAGAACACAGTTCTAAACGATAGCCTTCATACCAAATCACTCGGACGCGCCACTGAACCGGTTTTTACCTTTGGGTCTGCCTTTGGGCCACCCGAGTCCACAGGGGCGTGACTCACGCACCTTCCTCTCTCACGGGCAGCGGCAGCGTGTGAAGGGGGCTGGCGCTTCTCGGCGGCGCCACCGAGTGGCTCCGTGTGAATACCGCCACTTATAGAGCGATTTTTCTAAGGATGAGCCAAAGTGACAGCTAGTGCTGGCAACATAACTGAAGGTTCTGTGGTAGTTGTGCCCTCCAGCTCATTAGACTCCCTTCCTGCATTCGTTCGTTTGCAGTTGGCTAAGTTGTAAAGGGCTTCGACGCTTCCTTTTGTGATGTCCTCGTCCGACAAAAATATAGTGCGCCATAAGAAATAATTGAAATTAGGAAGTGCAGTGTTATGTGCTCTTCTGTAATTTTTTTCTATTAACATTACATTGAAATTACGTTTTGTGTGATAAATATTATGTTCATTTTAAAACCGAGATGCGTCCTGGTGCACGTTTTCCGTCTTTTGTGCTGTTATGTGGCGAGCTGTGATTGAGAGCTTTCTATTTACATTCGTTGCAGCTTTCTTTTGCTGATTGTGAGAGCATGTTAAGAGATTTTCCACATACGTAATTAAATTTAAATATTTCCCGAACTCGCGTACCTGCATATATTTAAGCGAATCTCTTAGACTTCTGCGTAGGGATGTTTTAGGATGTAATGGCTCCCGTTAGGAGCCATTAGCACTTTACGAAGGGGCGTGGCTGAACAGCTGTCGCGGCGGAGGGATACTTCTCTGAAATATATGTGATGTTCACTTGTTTTCGCGAACTGTCACTTTGGCTCATCCTTAGAAAAATACTTTATACATGCGATGTTCACTTGTTTAGCGAACTGTCACTTTGACTCATCCTTAGGATAATCCTTCTATACATGTGATGTTCACTTGTTTAGCGAACTGTGACTTTGGCGCATCCTTACGATCATCCTTCTATACATGTGATGTTCACTTGTTTAGCGAACTGTCACTTTGGCTCATCCTTAGGATAATCCTTCTATACATGTGATGTTCACTTGTTTAGCGAACTGTCACTTTGACTCATCCTTAAAATAATCCTTCTATACATGTGATGTTCACTTGTTTAGCGAACTGTTACTTTGGCTCATCCTTAGGATAATCCTTCTGTACATGTGATGTTCACTTGTTTGGCGAACTGTCACTTTGGCTCATCCTTAGGATAATCCTTCTGTACATGTGATGTTCACTTGTTTTCGCGAACTGTCACTTTGGCTCATCCTTAGGATAATCCTTCTGTACATGTGATGTTCACTTGTTTGGCGAACTGTTACTTTGGCTCATCCTTAGGATAATCCTTCTGTACTTGTGATGTTCACTTGTTTAGCGAACTGTCACTTTGGTTTATCCTTAGGATAATCCTTCTATATATGTAATGTTCACTTGTTTTCGCGAACTGTCACTTTGGCTCATCGTTCCATAAAGCAGCGCGACGGCACCTGCTTCCAGTGGTGCGGCGGGCGCGCGGGGCCGGGGGGCGCGTCGGCGGCGGCGTTGAGCTCGCGGGCGAGCGCCGCCCAGCGCAGGCGCAGGCGGCGGCGGAGGCGCTCGCCGTCTTCGGGCGCGAGGGCGGGGCCGGCGGTCAGCGCGCCCAGCGCCAGCGACGGCTCCGCCACCACCGCCTCCAGCAGGCGCGCGCGCTGCGCCGCGCTGCCGCACACACACGGTTCTGCTCGCGCGGGCGACGCGGGGAGGGCAGCCGTTGCACCGGTTTAAGTGGCTCAATCGATGATGATTTCTCCGATCAACATCAGGCGAATGCCGGAGAAGTACCCTAACAAACGGGCCCCGGACCGCGCGGACGCGATCTGTCCTTCCTCTTCCTTGTCCTATCCTCTCCCCTTACACACTCACACTAACATGCACTACACTACCACATATTCCGGGAGACCGGTCGGGAGTTAAGAGCTTGTCCCGGTTGGGGCGGTGCCCCGCTGGTGGGAGAGTCCTGGTTAGGGGGAAACCCCACTAGCCGACGGTAGGTCGGCGCCGAATCTCGCCATCCACCGAGGGGAAAATCACCGCCATCTCCCGAGAAAAAACATGCACTACACTAACGGGACTAATGACCGAAGCAGTTGACGCGCCCGGAAACACGAAAAAATCAATCAATCAATTGATGATGAGCAACAGAGCTAGGTCGAATTCAGTTGCTGTCGACAGGCCGACGGACATCTTAAGGCCGACGGTTCTGATCGGTAGTTTTCCGTGGTTTCTCCGATCAACACCAGGCGAATGCCGGAGCAGTACCCTAACAAAATGGGCCATGGACCGCGCACGATCGTTCCTTTTCTTTGTCCTGTCCACACCCCTTACTTACACACACCCACACTTATACACACTACGCTACCACACATGACTGGAGACCGATCGAGAGCTTAGAGCTTGTCCCGTCTGGGGCGGTGCCCTGTTGGTGGAGATACCTGAATTTCGTAATTAATTATTTTGCTCGAAGGTTGTAAACATTATGGTGTATTTATTTGTGATGTATTCTATCGGTTGCATTGGAATCCAGTTTTAAAAATCTTTCATTTTACACATTTGTGCATGATCCCTGTTGCAGACGAAAGACAAAAGCAGTTACCCCTCTTCCCCATGACAACTTAAGAAAGAGGAAGGCAGAACATATGCCCGAGAAGTCTGAAGGAGGAAAATAATTCCAATGCTGATTTCCTGTCTGTCAAAGTCCAAAATGCCGTACAATGTGCTCAACATGCAAGGTACATTGGTAAAAATTTTGTGTATGAAAGCAAACAAACTGCTACAAAATACCGGCCTACTTGTTCGAGTAGGTAGCGTAGGGCAACAATTGATGTCATAGCAGGGCCTCTGACCGCGAGATCCTAGGTTCCAGTCCCGATGGTGGCAGGGTTTTCGAAAAAAGCTAGGCAGCTATGTCGAACTCTGTCTGGAGGAGAATTCTAGCGACCAGCTGCTCTGACCGTTAGATTTCCGCGGTTTTTTCGATCAATACCAAGTGAATGCCTAGCAGTACCCTAACAAACGGGCCATAGACCGTGTGCGATCTTTCCTCCTTGTTCCATGTCTACGAGAAGCTCGGAAGAAGATTGGATGGTAAGAGTAAGTTGTTTCCTGAAGCTCCTGATATCCCCATCACTCTAAACTTAGTAGAGGTCGCACGCCAACAAAAATAAAATGACTGGCTGGATTGATTGCTTGATTAGTGATTCCGGGCGCAGCAACTGCTAAGGTTATTAGTCCCAAATCTGTAGTGCATTATACACCGGGAGGTTATTAGTCCCAAGTCTGGCACCTACCACGTCAGCTTATGAGTTTCCCCCCACGGTGCCTCCAGAGGGGCGTCGCCTTTGCCAGGACAAGTTCTGAGTTCCCGATATGTGTGATAGTATAAGGTATAATGTTGGTGGAATAGGAGATGTGACACGGAGAGGGAAGGAAAGATCGTGGTAGCATAAGGTATAATGTCAGTGCATGTGGAAAAGGAGAAGATGGGACAGGGATAAGTAAGGAATGATTGTGGTAAGATGTTGTGTAATGATTTGCAAGACCCAGAACGCGTAAAATATACAGAGAACAGAATTTTATTCGTCAAATAGAAATTAAGTATGGAAAGAAAACAATAGACAGCAACGCCGCGCGCTTATAATTCTCAGAAGGTAGCAGAAAATGTAAAGGGCGGAAATGGGCAAAATAAACAATGGGTAGAACCTGATTTTAGAAACATTGTAAAGCAAAAATCACGTAATTCGAGGCACGGGTTCAAGAAAGATCAGAAATTGTTTGAATTGTATGTAACACGTTTAAGAACGAAGAACATGGCACCCATTGTTGTGCTATTTAAAGTGTATAAGAAACTTAGTTTTATTGAATATCTCAAGAACGTCTGGACGGATTAACATCAAACCTTCTGGAATTATAAAACAATATTTGGATTAGGGCAAAATTAGTTACAGCACGGGGGAATTTGTACGGGACTCAAATTAGTTTAATATTTACATTTATAACGTGGGGGATTAAGAAAGAAAAAAGATGCCCGCAAACGATGGAAACATGAATATTTCTAACATGCTTTACCGTGATGGGCGGGTGTTTTGAAAAAAGAAAGTTGTCGGATTATAGGCCAACAATGGGAGAAAGTGGTAAGGAACAGAACGAGTTGAGTTTTGGTCGCGAGTAAACGCATTATGTCGTTGTGTTGAAATTTTTGGAATTTCTCGGAAATATTTAGTGGAAGTGTTCTCTTAAAGTATTATCAAGTAAAGGAAGTCATTTGAACATTGTGTAGCTAAAATTTAACTTTTTTTTTATTTCACGGGCAAAATTGTGAGAACATTATTTCGCGTAAGTGGGCATGGGAATGAACAGTGATTGACATGAAGGCAGCAAACTGGAACACTTGTAAGACATAGGCCAGTATAAAATTAAATTAGCAGTCGTTCGGGACGTCGAAAATATACGTCCGCGCCGCGGGGAACGTAAAAAAAATTCCCGAATTTGAAAACGTCGTGTGACATAGGAAAATATTGAAGGGAACGTTCGTGATAAATAATAACCGAGATTATAAGTAACGATTTTGAAAGTGAATTAGTGGCGTCCAGGAATTGGTGGCAGCCGAGTTGGAACTTCGTACGAACGGTGCGCGAGACACCGGGCAATGACGGGCGCTGACAGTGTGCGGCGCCGCAGCAAAGGGAAGTTGCATGGATTGCATATGTACTTTATTTTTTTTATGTTCAAGACAAATACGGGAAGATTCTGTCGACAATCAAGTTTTGGCAATTAAATTAAGATTTCAATCATAAGACGAGGTCACGACAGAATGCGCATTCCTGTGTGAATGAAGATTTTATTAATGTTTTAAGTGTGAATGGTATTATTTTATGTTGTTTGTATTTTGTTTTTGTTATGTTTTTTTTGCAAGCCTAGGGTTCAGTGTTGATGTGTTAAAATTTGCATGCCATAAAAGGGGCAAACAGTATCAAGAGAGGGCGTAATGTATTTGCCTTGGCAATGTGCTGAAGGGGAGCTTGCAATAAATGAATGAGCACTCAGTATGGTTCATGATTGCCTTGAATATGTGTGTCTTTTTTTACTAGTTAGCTGGAAATTGACCCAGGCACGAACGTGAGGTATCCCGTCTCAAGTCCGTATGGAATGAGCACGCGAGTCACGCCCAGGTAAGATTTAGTAATAGTATACGCTAGCCGAGGTACGGGCGACTGATAAACGAAAGTGTTATTGTATCCAGAAAATAGCAAGAGCGAGGGCAGGGTAAATAGTTAATAGAATAGGAAGTAAGTTTACATTGCCACGCCGAAGTGAGGCGCAAGTAAATAGGGAGAGTAAGAGAGAGGTACGTTGCATTGGGCGCCCAACGTGTGGGCGTGAGTAAATATAGTGAGTAAGCAGGGAAGGTTGCATTGGGCGCCCAACGTGTGGGCAGGGAAGGTTGCATTGGCCGCCCAACGTGTGGGCATGGGAAGTTTGCATTGGCCGCCCAACGTGTGGGCAGATGGGAAGGTTGCAGTTGGTGCGTGTTAAAATAAGATGGGACAGGGATAGGAAAGGAAAAATCGTGCACGATACGTGACTTGTTTGTTCGGGTTTTGCTCCGGTCAATGGCGTATCATCCGTAGAACAGAATTTGCTATATAAAATATGAGTGTTTTAATGGAACAATATCACAAATTTCTCCATTTAATGAAGTCATGAAAAGGATCTCTTTATGGAGGCAAACTGCAACGGCGAATAAATTTGCATATCGCGGAAACGCCGCAATTTTCTTACATTTTCGGCGTTATTTCCAGATTACAAAACGTTCCCCGACAACACACTACACGATTTTTCATTTTCTACTTGCTCTCAAGCTTGATATTTTTTCTGGAAAATCTCATCCGATTTTTTATTTTGGTCACTCTGTGCGAACTCCTATTTTCGAACGCTAAAATATTTATGTTGTGTAAATAATACGTTATTTATGTTTTAACACAAAATTATATTCAAGTTTAGCAGTTAATTTCTAACAACACATTTGGGAAGGATATCTGCCCAAATAGAGACTTTTTCAAGGAATCTTTTCTCTCTGAGACAGGTTGTACGGAGCAAAACATTAGAGCAAAATTAATCCGGGAGCGCAATCAGTAGTCTATGTTCTGATTTCTTTCAGGATAATTATTTGTGCAATTCATTTCCCATGTGGCAAAATTTAATTTTGGGGCATAGTCATCCGTCGAGTACCAACAAATGTTTTATTCGACAAATTTCCTCTATTCAGGGTCCATGTATTCCAATGAAACAACTACTGTGAAAATTGTCATACGCACTTTATAATTGTTCCGATGATAATTGGCCCTTACGTGAGGTGGCCGCTTAATCAGGGCTTTACGTTTATAGGAAGCGTACATTAGGTCTAATTCTTATATCTGTTATGAAACAAAGAATGTTTTCCTTAAAATAATTATAAATCTTTTAATCACAACACAATTTAAAGAGATTAAAGATCATTTACCTCCTCTTTGTTAGAGTCAAAAACACCCTTTACTAGTCACTCAATCTCTTACTCGAGGAACTCAGTTTCCACTCTCCTCGAACCATTTGCATTTGAAGTGTAATTCACATTCTGTAGAAACTTTAAAGCAGTGCCAAAAGACTTTCAGATCCGATTCACTCAAACAATGTGCTCCGCGAGTTCATGATAACTTCCTGCAGAGGGTAAGGAGAGGTTAGCAAATTTCTTGAGAATTCTGTGAAATATACGAAGCAAATGCGTTGATAACCGATCCGGTGACCGAGATCGCTAAAGCAGTAGTGTCGTGGTGATCTCGGACCAAATGGTCGCGAATTCGAGACCCGCCTTGGGCATGGTTGTATTTGTGTTCGTCCTTTCACTCCTTATCATCACCATATCGTTTCATCTTCGTTACCATACCGTTTACTCCAATAGTGGTCCCTAATGACCTAGATGACCTAGATGGACCTTAAATAACCAAAAAAATGCGTTAATATTTCTTAAAGAGACATTTATTAAAATCGTCTGCTGTTATCTCAATCAAATCACCCCCATGCGAAATCAGCGACTCTAGTAGATCTCTGTTTGAAATAATTTTACAATGTATCTTATCGCAAGACGATACTGAACCAATCTTCAACGTTTTCCACCACTTCTTATTCTACTACAATTCAAAATCGCTGGAAGTTACTGCTCAACACAGGAATATCTACGAAATGAGCATGGCCGTTGGCTGTGCAACCAAGTAGTCACTTAAAAGAGGGAATATTGACACTGACTTACGGGGATATCAATTGGTTCTCTACAAAAAGAATTTCAGTTCCTGGAGGAAAATAAATTTCGTAATTTATTAGGCATTAATGCCTTAAGCTTATTGACGAATCGGCCTGTCAGCGAATAGCCAAATAAAATTCGAATGTTTTGTGAAATGTTGGTTACCTGCCTATCAATTAAGAACCTTTAATGCGGCTTTTCACATCTGAAGATCCACGGATGACTCTGTGGTCCATCTCGTGTAAACTTAATGATACATCATTTTCTTAATAACATGAAACATCAAAATGTATGTAGAGGGAATTTAATCAAATTTGTTTAGCAATGGGCTGGATCGCCCGCTCAACCTCTTTGCAAATCACTCGAAAAAGAAAAAGGAAAAAGAGCAATGTCAGAAGCCGTGTGTGGCAGGTTGCAAAACAAAATTGCCCTCCCCTGAGTGAAATATGCGCTTATAAACCAGGAATTTTTATTTAAGTTTATTAAGTTTTTATTTAAGTAATATTAAGTTATAAAAACTTTAATATTACACTACTTATTTTAACTCAATTTCTCTAGTTTTCTTCCATATTAACTTATAAATTAATAAAAACTCATTAGCAAGAAATTATGTATATTATATATTAGTGAAATGAAATATAATTTTTTAGAAAACTGTATAACTTCTATTTTCTCATTTTCAATCGCGTTGGCTTTAAAGTTATCAATTTATAATTCTTACTATTCTTCTTAATTAATATAATTCTATAATAATACCTTGAAGAAAGACAGGAGAACTCGTGGTTGGTTTCATCACTAACAGGAGACGTCCCAGGGATGGATCCCTCAACAGTTTTGCATCTAGAATCACAAGAACGCATTTTCGGATCGTGTGGTGAAGCGACGAAGCGGTGTTCCGATACATCTTGAATAATTATTAAGTTATATTATGTATAAATAACTATTTCTTTTGAAATTAATAAATAATTTGGGGTGCGTTCCGGGATATTAAAGTTTAAAAATCCATATATTTATAGAGAGGCGCCTCTATACTGCTGCTACTACTTAGTGCCTCTACTACATACATACATACCTCTACTACACCTACTACTATACCTCTACTACACCTCTACTGTCTATTACATAGTACCAATTGCAACTTTGAATCATTGTTAATTTGTTTTATTTATTCGTGCGCTTTAATATCTTATAACCCGACAGTATTACTTTAGTACGTACGTACTAAGTGTTCATGAATACCAAGAATCCAGCTAGTATTGTTAATGTTAAATTTGGTTTAACCGATTACGCGCGGCTCTAATGAAAAGTATTGCGCTCGAAGGTTGTATTTAGGTTTCATTCCAAACATTTACAGAGGCAGTAGTAGTTTCATTGTTATTTGTTTAGAAGCTAAAACGTAGTCTACACTCCAGAAGGTAGGAAAAAAGGACTTCCACTAAAACCTCTTTTTCAGTGGTAAAATGATATCCAAAAATTATCGATACAGCCTTGATTTGTTATATAGTACGTACAGAGTGTTATATTACCTACTTCTTGTTTTCTTCTTCCATTATTTGTCAATCATTTTATTTAACTTTTCAAACAACAAGGCTCATCAATACTTCGGCAAATACTGTAACGACAAGAATAGTTTTTAAGTGGAATAAACTACGGAGGACAAATCTGAAATTACTCACACCTTAACACATCATCCTAGCAAACGCTTCCATAGGAGTTTTACCTTTTTAGAGACAGCAAATAAACGTAGCTGACTGCATACTAAGTGGCCTTTTCATCATCCAGAATTCGTCCCTGAGTCACGTAGGTACAAGTATAATCCTAATCTAGACTAATATTGAAAAGGTCTTCATCAGCCACAAGAGACACGACGAATGCTTGCACATAGTATCTCAATACATTCACTGAAACAAGAACGAATCGCATTGTAAACATGATGCCAAAGAGTTTCAACATCAAAACCTCTTTTTGGTGAGTTTTTACATAGTATTCTTATTTGAGTTATGGCGAAATTTTTTATATAGTATGTATTCAAATACTTCCTAAAACCATATTAACTTAATCCATTACAGACTCGAAGCTTTGGGCGTTTGGTGCCTCCAAATGCTTTGAATACTGTGGACTTTACTGAGGAAGAGAATTAGGCTCAAAACTGACTTAATTTCTAAATTTCATATTTTGAATTAACACACTGACATGCTCAAGACCATCAATCATGTTCATCCAATTGTTCCCACGGGTCATACTACGTCGTCCCACAGGTCGTCTAAATTCAAACTGAATCGTTCTTTATAACAGTTGAATATCTGATCCCTACTGATTTGAATACTAAATATTTTCTTAAATAAAAAATTTGATAATTGAAAAATTGTTCTCGCATTTCTGTAACTCCAAGAACAATAGAAACTAATCTGATTCTGAGAAAAAAATTTACATTAGTTCGAAAAGAAGAACATCTTATGTATTATCAGCGCACGTTTTCTTGAGTTTCGCTAGTTCCGTAAGGAGTGGGGGAGTTTGATTTTGACAAAAAAATATATCAAATTTGTAGTTCGTTTTTCGATGCAAAATAGTTTCTATTACACTGGAGCGAACATTTCTAGTTATCAAATTTTGTATACAACGCTCGTTGCTATCATGTATTCTTAATTTAACTAATATTGGCAATGGAGTGGGGTAGGTATCCCGGGGCTCAAGCAAACGTGCGCGTATAATATCTGACGTCGTCTATATGCTGTAGAGAAGCATTTATGTTAAATTTATGCGAAGTAAATTTCACTGTATCATTTTGCATTTCGTGAAAGTCTATTGACTCTGAATGCTGTTTTGTGGATTTATTATAATTTTTTCATCTTAAACAATTCTTGCTTACCTTTATGCGTTATAGTAAGATATGCCCTACTATTTTAATTTTAATTTTTTATCCACTTTTGTTATCCAACATCAAACTTTACGAAACTGTGATCGGAATCAAAATTATTAGAACAAGTGTTCTAAAATTTGATGACATCCTTGCTACTCCCTGACGCTACTTGCCACTACTGTCACCTCCCATGGGTGTCAGTGGTAGCCGTTTAGACCTTTGAATAGTCAGGCTAAGAACAATTATAACGCTGTCCTATCTTCTCCCCGCCTTAAATCCATATATATGCAAATATTTTTTGTAAATCTCACCCAGTAAATATTTTCCTTTGGGTCAAATTTACTCAAAAATAAAATTTCGTCTCAATAGACCTATATTAACCCGTGCCGACTTGAGTGCCAAATTTGAATGTTAGGGATAATTGGTTTTGTTGTGGTAAGTCAGTGGAAAACTACTGATTCGTGTTTAATATATATTTTTATATTACAATTTAATTAATTTTCACTCTTTAGACTGCACTATGGTCTTTACTTTTCTTATTGGTACTTTTTTTAGTTTCTTTCTTGCAAGATGGGTACTATGAACAATGTTCTTGGATAACACAACACAAATTGCTTTTGCTCCTCATCTGCAGTCAGTAGTGCGTGAAAATGTTGCATTAATTTAACAGCCTTTTTAGGGCAGTCATTCACAGCTTTCAACTTTATAAATAACCTTTGAACTTCTAAATATAAAGAGTTTCTTTTCCACGTCGAGGGCCATTCTTGAATAAAACTAGTACCCATCTTCAGGCAAGAGAACAGATATCTGCTTTTTGTTGACACAAAGATGGCTATAGTTTTCAATAAAAAGAAGATTAAATTGAATTAGGTGATGTATTGTATACTAACGAATTAATAATTCACGAACGGTCATCGGGATATAATTGCGCTTACCATATTATTCTCCATCCAATTCTCCACAAACACAAGGAATGTGTCACACTTCTATGTCTAGATTCTCTCTGGCTGAATTTTCTTCCATTTTGATTTTCATCTGTACGTCTACTTCATCAAAGAGTGATACGACAGACAATTCATCTAATAAATACCACATGCGGTGTCTAAATTTGTTTAGTGCTGCTTTTGAAATTGTGGAATCTATCCTTTCATTTAATTTTTGGAACTTTTAAAATACGGATATCTTGATAAGGAGCTTTTACAGCTGCATTGCACTGAAGCCACGGATAGACATAAACAGTTACAATCAACAGAAAGACCTTTATAAGAATTACATCACGTATTTTACATTCAAACACACGTAAAATAAGTTCGAGTATGTGACGACGGCACGGAAAGAACAATTCCCTGTCCACATTTTCTTCAATAAAGACACATGCTCCTTTAAAACGTCAAGTGTTTGATGCAGTTATGTCACAGCAAAGAATTTGTACTACATTGCATTCGATACCCCAGTGCGTTAACACATTCTGAACAGCGTTGGTGTGCTCTTTTCCAGAAGAATTCCGTAATTTTGGCAACCGTATGAGCTGCTGACTGTCCCCAAATGTAACAACAATTGGAAGTCTTTCTTCTTTTGACTCCCTGATATTTCATGCAGGCAAAAGTTTACGATCCCCATGATCAGTAAGAATTGCATTAAATTACTCTTAAAAGTCGATTTAATTGTTTCTTAACGTTCTCTTTTTTTCTTGTGTCTGATTCGAAGATTATAAGATTTATTAAAAGAGAGTTCTTCGGGAATTGGGATCAAGTGCCTCTGCTGACGGATGGATACATAATCTCATTTCAGCTGATATCTGTCTAAACCTTTAGTTTAGGGGAAATGAAATTTTTGGTGCCACACTTTGCAGCTTTCAGTATTAATGTATTCTCGAAAATTCACCAACGTTGATTTCACCATGAAATCATCTGATTTCATCTGAATCGTTCAGAGCCTAAGTTCATTATCTGAATCTTCAGACGATGAAAGAGGTACAGCAGAAGATGTAGACGCTTCACACAATTGTTTCTCTTTCCTTTTATCTTCTTGTAATGTTCTTTGTCTCGCCTTTTCTTTATTCGCGAGATTTTGGTCTACTCGTGTAAGATAGCTTTTACGTCCTGGCTCTCTCGGCCGAAGTAAAAACATTTTCTTCCAACGTAATCATTTGTAAAGTATTCGGATGTGCAATATCAAATAGATTGTTCAAATTATTTCTAAACTCCTCTTCTCGATGCTTAAAAATAGCTTCACACTTGTTTGCGTTTTTTTTGTTTTTGTTTTTTGTTTTTTATTTTATTTTCTCCATTCCGAATACAAGCTAATACGTTTTTTGCGAACAATACTGATTAGCTCTTGTCGGAATTCTTGCTTACTCCCAAAATATCATGCTCTCACGAACCACAAATTTAGTACTTGCACTCACTGTTCATTTTACTTCCCGTATGTTATAAAATAAAACTTCAAGCACTTGTTCATTTGGTGGTAAATTGTGTCCAGTTATTTGGTGTTTTACATTAATAATTAATATTACCTCATATTGAAAACACACGTTCCTCGGCAGTGCCTGTGACACTAACATATGACATTATGTTAGATTAGCGACCTGCAAACAGGTGTGACATTAAATTTCTTGTAGTGTTAGCCTCGGAACTGACTCAGCGGTGGGTGGTAGGTTTGGACTTGTCCGTCATGCGAGTTCCCGCTCAAGTCGACACGGGTTAGAATGCTCCGATCTCAGACAAAATTTTGTATAGGCATGTTTTAAGGTCATTCGAACAAAATTGGAGGGTAAGCGTTCAAAAATTTCGAAGTCTGAAAATAAGGGATACCCTAGTGTGCATGTGTTGACCGAGCGGCCACCGAGCTCAGGGAGGCTGTGGGCGATCACGTGACCGCCAAAAATACGTGAGCAGAGATGCCAGGTGACAAAAGGACTTCGCTTTCGGATTGCCTCGAGTGCGGTCGCAACTGCTACCCCAGGAGGCGGACGTGTTCTCCTCATGACACTGCGAGTACCTTGCATTGGGTGTCCGGGTACCGGCGCGGAAAAGCGTCTGGGTGGAGGATGCACTAGCCAGGGGCTGGGGAGCAGAGTGCGTGGGAGTAACGGAGATTGATAGCGAACATAACGCCAGAGCTGTACATAGTTGTGAAGATCTTCGACTTAACAGATTATAAATAGAGCTCGTGTCGGTGTCTTCATTTTGCTACCACGGCGCCACACGATGTTCACTTGTGTCGCTTGGTGGTGGTTACAGCCATTCGATCAAGGCTGGGAAAGATAAAGTGGAACATTATTGATGGGTAGAGACCGGAAGAATATGTAGTATGAAACGTCGATTGATTGATTGATTTTTTTTTTTTGTGTTTCCGGGCGCGTCAACTGCTTTGGTCATTAGTCCCGTTAGTGTAGTGCATGTTTCTTCTCAGGAGCTGGTGGTGATCTTCCCCCGCTGGATGGCGAGATCCGGCGCCGACCTACCGTCGTCTAGTGGGGTTTTCCCCCTAACCAGGACTCTCCCACCAGCGGGGCACCGCCCCAGCCGGGACAAGCTCTAAGTTCCCGACCGGTCTCCCGGAGTATGTGGTAGTGTAGTGAGTGCATGTTAGTAAATGTGTGTGTAAGGGGAGAGCATAGCTGAAAAGCTAGCGTCGAAAATCCTGCCGCTGTCAGGACTCGGACCCAGGACCTCCCGGTCAGAGGCGCTGCAGTGACATCAGTTGATGCACTAAGCTACCGCTCCCGGTATGCAACGTCGAAATACGTACATAAATTTGTAATGAAAACAGTGAGAATATATAATAAATATGTAAAGTCGGATATAATATGTAATATTAAAATTCTCTACTTATAAAACACATTTACATTATACAAAATTACATTTATAAACAATTTTCCTAAACAAATTTTAAGAATACTATAAACGTTTTAAAAGTCACTTGCCGAGTACAAGTTGATGCACAGTTGCACCATGCAACTTTCCCGTCAGTAGTACAAGCTTCATCCGTTGTTACTCACGGCCAGCCAGACAACGCGCGGTAGAAGCTATCGTACGAACTGGCGATCTCTACGACCATCAAACAATCACTGCAACGTGCAGCATTCTCATCGAAGTGTTACACAATCCACCATCGCTTAAGTTTTTTGGTAATTAAGGTGAAAGGTTACGAGATGCGGCGTCAGCTGTATTCATCACAAAGGTGAAATTGATCTTAGTCACTGACGTGCGCTTCCGTCGCTGAGATTACTGGAGCAGGCGCTTCGGACTGTGAGAAAATCCGTCCACGTACGGTACCTTGAATAGTAATAATGTAGGAAAGAACGTTTCTAATAATCCAGTGATACCAGAAAGATAACTTTACTCTTTCATTTGAGCACGTCGTTAAGGTACTCAATCCAGAATGATTTTTTTAAACCATTGGAAACAGTGTATTATTCATATTTAAATGTTTCAATCGCTGAATTATTTATTATTTATTATATTTACACCAACTGCCCCGTTTTTCCATGCCCACATCTCCTTATTTTAGCTCTCACAGCCATCATCCGTATTTTAGCTCGTATATGCACATCGCCTCATTGTGGCCCACTGCCCGTGAAGCGCGATTGCCGTCCTACGTAAGACTAGCCCGCGTCGTTGCCCCTCTCACCGAGCATCGGATGCTCGGGTTTAAAGAACGAGCATATTTCGCTCGGTAGATCGTGGCCGAGCAAAACCCTGACCTACTGGCCTGACGCTTAGAAGAGCTGAGCCGTCGGTTAATGGAGCAGCCTCGGGGTATCTTGTGAAAATATCTTCAAAAGTCATAATGTATTTGTTTCCATTGTCACATTCTGGAAGGAAACTGACTAGATCTAATGCGGCTAGTTGTTCAGAAGTTGCATTCAGAAGATAGGTGTCTTGCGAGCCAAACAAGAATTGTTGCAATACCGGCGTTTAATTCCAGTTCAAATGAAGTTAGGAATAATTCTAGCTCTTGTCTTATTAATACGGTGTCAATCAAGTGCCTTGATGTTCTGAAAACGGTGCGTCGTGGTATGCAGAAATTATTGTATAGTGTGATTTAGATGCAACGAGCCTGTTAGGTCTACGGATATTCGAAATATGCTCAACAATAAGTCAAGATAGTGAGTGAAATAATCTGGATGTTCAGAATTCGGTTGAATTCTCTCTATAATTTTAGATAAATGGGGTCGGTTCTTTTTTTACTTATTTAAGGTCGCTTTTAAAATATTAAGAGCATATAGCGACCACTGTAAGTAACATTGGGGGAAACAGTAACGGTGTATAGGCACACACAAACATCCATGGCGCGGCCGGCATCGAACCCGCGACCCTGCAGGAACGAGGCAGCTACGACTCTTCAGCCTTAGCGACCTCGACTATCGAGGCCGGGTGGTCAGTTCTTTGTTCATGTCTAATTTGCAATCTATCGAAAACAGGATCTGAGATGAGTGAAATTAATGACGGTAGTATTGAAAGATCGTCAGCTTGAAAATAGATTTGCCAGATTTGGGAATGATTTCCAAATCGTATTCTGAAAGATTAACGGTCCAACGAGATAATATTTAACTCGGATCTTTCATTGTAAGAATCCATTTAAGAGTTTATGGTCTGGAAGTAAGTTAAGTGACGGCCATATAAGTAGACTTTAAAATGCTTTACAACCCATACAATAGCAAGACATTCACATTCAGTGGCACTTCAATTTTGCTCTTGTTTTAAATTTGTCTACTAGTAAATATAATGGGTCTGTCACTGCTTTCACTGCTGAATGTAATTTGAAACTTTAGATAAGCTACTATTGTGTCTGTGGTGAGTGCTTTTCGTAATGTTTGAAATGCTGTTCAGTTCTCCGTTCCATTAAAAAAAAGGATAATTTTTTGACCATTCTTGACAAATTATCCAAGAAGTTTCATATAATGAACCTACAAAAAATTAAAATTTCAAATTCGTAGGGCGTCGATACGGACCATGTCGATCAGGGAAAATTTATTTTTGGGAAAATTCTTTGGACTCTTTAGATTAGCTTCATAGAATTCGTAAGCACTGCGTTCACAGGAACTATCACGAGGCAAACTGTTCCAGCGCTCTTATCTCTCTTACCAGGTTTTGGAACACTTCGTACGATACCAGTGTGCGTCGCAACATTTACTTAATTCGTAGTTCGCGGCAAACAAAATATCGCTACGTATTTACCCCATGACAAGTAATTTCATAAGTATTTATAGGTTGGTAGCATCAGCAGTATTGATAGCATAGGAATTTTCAATTTTCGCCAGGCGCCCCTTATCAAATCACAAAATGAAAGTTGATTAAGTTCACATATCACGGTACATGTAAATTTGTCAAGAAAAAGTATTTTACATTAAAGTTTTTTCAGAGCAGAGAACGTTAAAAAAAGTCCCAATCAACAAAACTACGAATATAAAACTACGATGTATTTACTTACTACTTTGTATTTAAGTTAAAAGTTGGTAGCATCGACTTGTACCAGAGTACCAACATTAAAGAACGTTCATCCATGGTACCACCAACTTGATAATTCGTACATTAGAAAAAGCGTGTGTAAAACAGAAATCTGCAGAGATAGTGCATCGTATATTGTTTGAAAGTGAAGGAGTGGAATTAATGTTAAGAGGCCTTTAATAAGGACATTCCATATACATCCTTGAAAATTTTGCAATTGAGTGCGCACCTAAAACTTATAATAGGGTTACTAATTTTGGCCCAAGTTGTAGATTTGAGGTTATGATTTAGAACTACGTTAGTAACTTCATATCGAACGGAGAATTTGCATTCTTGTTACGTCTCGTCATGTCAAAGGTACAAACTTCCAGATTTTCTGCCATGTCTTATCAATTTGAATTTTTTTTTTAATTTAAATCATTAAGTTTAAGTTTCTTTTCTAGATACCTTTTAATGCAACATACATCAAAAGATTTGTGCCTGATGCACCATTTATTCGGGGAAGACCGGGAGAAGTATTGCCAGAAGCATACAGAAAATATTGGCGTGAATGGAAAATTCAGAAACCCAAACCAGTTCACTACATTGCAGAACCTGGAAGATGGAAAAGAAACCCAGAAACTGGTGAAGTGTATGTTGAGCAAATTCAAGTATTCATTCCTTTGAAATGCATGTATTTTCAACTCCCATCATACAGATTTATAACTAAAGGTGTATGAGTTTTCATTCCTTATGACTTCTCCTTAAATGACCTCCATGAGTTTCAGACAATGTTGTTGTGACATTTAACCAGCCACAAAAACAAAAGAAAATATACTCTTCCTTTTAGAGGTTTTGTTTTTTCAATATATACTGTTTAATACTGCTGAAGGTGTGACATAATGGTCAGTTTAGTAAGGTCTAAAACACATGCGCTAAATTAACGTATTGTCAAAACTATAGTCTAGTTTTCATCTAAAATGTTTTCAGTTGTTGGTTGTTGTTTTTTCAACAAAGGACGTTCTTCCAGGTACATTTTCTTAATTATACATAACATACACAAGAAGGTTCGTTTTCTTTGTGTATCTGTTAGTTTAATTATGATTAACAATTATGAAGTAGAATAGAATAGCATTATATGACATTTTAAAATTTATAAATTTAATTTCAGGTCAAAAGTGCAGAATGTTCCAATTCCATTGAAATTTCCGAAAGAAAGTCATGAACAATTATGGGGTGGAGAAGGTATTATTCAAGGATACCGAAAGAAGGGAAAATATAATCATAGAGTTCCTCGCTTTTGGATCCCAAACTTAAAAAGAACAGTTGTTTATAGTGAAATATTGAATAAGTATATGTCTGTTGTAGTAACGGATAATACAATGAAACTAATACATGAAAACTTTGGTTTCGACCACTACATTTTGAAGGTAAAGGATCATCATTTTAAATTATATTAAAGGCTCTCCATTTGTCAATTTATGTGTTGGCATTGTTTCAGACATCAGCTTGTGACTTGCAGTCAGATCTAGCTTTGAAATTAAAAAGAAAGTTATTAACAGCTTTAAACAACAAAGATTTGAATCATGAAAGTCAAGAGAAAAATGAATTGATATATGAAAAATACAAGAAATATCTGTCCAATGTAAGTATTAATTTGATTATTATTTCTTTTTACTTTCTCATGTAGTATAGAAAAAGGTTTTTTTCTCACATTGATGTTTTTTCCATGAACTTCTGCCCTCTCTATATCGCTATACTGCTTTTATGAGAAAGTATTGTAAAACTACAGAAAATCTACATTGAAATTTTAATAGAAATACATGCTTTGGGGATTCCCGACCCTGAAAAATTATTTTCTTTCCTTTAACTCATGTCTGACTGGACAACCCTAGTAACTAAACTGTTTACAGGATTTTTGTTCAATATGGATATACCCTCATTGATCTCTGCTCTCAAGCACATTTGAAATGGACCTTTTAATTTTAGGTGATGCTACACAAAGATCCAACAACATTTTTGAAATTTTCTTTCAATTGGTCCCACAAGTTTTCTTTAATTTTTTGTTTGACTAGAGCAAAGTAAGCAAAGGGTGCTGATCTGATTTTCTTTAAAATCTCTGAACAAAAATTTGCGAAAGTTAAACATTATTTTAAACTGGGCTAAGACTGGTATGATTTAAATCAAGTGATTTAAATCCATATGTATTATTTGTAATATTTGAAAATATATTTGTATTTTAAATATTTGTAAATTAAAAATTACTCAGATAACCAGACAAATCAATTATGAAGTTGATAAAAAATGAATATATTATATTTCTTATAAACTTTTTCATGTAATTGAACAATTTTGAGAAAATAAAATACAATATAATATACTACAATATTAACACATATATGAAACAAAGAACAATAAACAATTTGTTGTAGAGTTATGTACTAATTGACTTAATCATCCATTAGTTTTTACCCAACATTTAATAGTCTATAGATAAAAACTAATATAGCAGCAATACCGCCCAAACACACCAAGCTAGTGTCAAGGAAACACATTTTTTAAGCTTCAACTGTGCCCATAATTCTTGATTTTTATTAAAATGTTTCTTAAAGCCACTTAAAGTAAATCTTAAAGAAAAATGGATTTTTATTAATACTCGTGTAAAGAAGAAAATTAATATTGTTAAAAACTAATGAAAACAGTAGTTAATCTTACTAGTTTTAATAATATTAATAATTTTCATCATGTGTATATTGATAAAATTTCATTTTAAGTGGGAAATACTTCCCACTAACCATTAAAGGATTTGGGACAGTGCGCCAGTAAAAACCATTATACCCCTATTTTTTGATAAGAGGACAACTATTAAGTAGAAACTAGTTGAACAGCTATTAGTAGTTTAAGTAGTAGATCAAGTAAAACAACTATTAAATAGAACCTGTGCGAGAACTCTTGCATGTTAAACCCCACCTTCTTCCCAATTTTTCCATTTCCATATTAAGCCTGTAATATACATCTTTTTCTTCAAGACTCTCTTATCCTCCATCACTTGTTCTATATGTCTCCTTGTAATTGTTAACAATACAATACACCCTTGTCAACACAAACTATTCTTATTTAACCTTATTACCAAGTAAGAGGTACACCCGTGTAACTCATTCATGTAGAATATCAAATATTTAGTTTAATTTCCCATACAGTTACAGGTTCTACAGGCTCTGAACAGGAGACAATTTATTATTTCAAAAACTGTCTTAACATTGTTAAAAGTTTTTCGGTGAATTCAGTTGTTTTTTAAACAATAAGTGAATGGTGGTTTTGCACACAAAAAAATGTAAAATTTTTTTGAACGAAGCAGTATTTTTCCTAAATTGTGCTAATAGTTGGTGGTACAAGCATATTCAGAAATGTAGGCACAAGAAAATTGTTTCAAGAGGACAAAATGATTAGTAACTGAAATTTAAAGATTTTGTCAATTGGGGCAGTATGTCACTCACCCCTATGTCAGTAGTCACGGATAAATAAATCACTTAATGATTTTGGTTTAAAGTAAAAACACCTAATACAATTAAATTTTTTTAAATTTAAATCAAAAAATCAATTTTTTTTAAAAAACATTATTTATTCCAGCCTTAATCTGGACTTTCTGGGTGATGCCACATCAAAGGCTGAGGTGCCAATGTTTTGACCGACATATCTTGGTCTTCTTCAAGGCTGTAGTGCTTAAAAATTATTTTGACACCTTCTATAACTGCATTTATAGATACATCGTTTTCCTTAATGCTAACCAAACCTCAAAATTAGATCTTTAATTTCATAAACATTTTTTTCAAAATATGAATAGTTTCAGTCACAACCGCCGGAACATTGAGAGTAGATTTCAAAAGCCATCCAGCTGTATTGTTAATAGTAATGCAATGGGTTGTAAGTATGGAGTCTCAAGTTCCGGCCAGTGCAATACATTTTGTTGTTTTTACTTGAATATAGTTATTTGTAAATACAGAGAACAATACACTGAATTCAATTGTAGAAGCATCAGTGTCTTTAAAACGTTGTAATTTTCAAAACTTAAAGATATGAATTTTTTTTCTTTGTGATTGGCACTTTGTTTGCTTGGAGTTTTTCAAATAATGACTGACGTGTTAGTAGTATAAATGTTGCAAAATTAAAATAGTACTACATGACTTATATCAACACTACAAGAAAGTATGTGCTGTTGTAGTACCATCAGTTAATTATGAATTTGTTTCTAAAAGTTATTTTTCGCTGATGTTAATGCATTAATTCAATAATCGTTCCCTATATTATTTCAGTAGTATACATACCTTTTGCGGCTTTCACACTCAATCAATCTTTATAAATGACATCTCTCAAGAAAGAGAATTTCACGGAGACGTGACAAATTGCACTTTGACTTCAAAAATATGAAGGATTTGTTAAAAAAATGCATTTAAATATGCATGTCAAATGCAACCCACAACACTCGGTCACATTGTTTAATCTATATCATTAAAAACTCGTAAACTAAGCATTTTAGAATCTTAAAAACTAAAATTTTGAGGCCAGAGGCCTGCTCTGTAATAACTTTAAATAAGAATAGTTTGAATTGACAAGGGTGTATTGTATTGTTATCAATTACACGGAGACATACAGATCTAGTGGCGGAGGATAAGAGGATCATGAAGAAAAGATGTATTACAGGCTTATATGAATATGGAAAAATAAGGAAGAAGGTGGGGTTTAATATGTGAGAGTTCTCACACGGGTATTCTAGTATATATCTATTTATATATCTTGGATGGGACAAGATGGTACAATTTCCCTTTCTTTCAGTATACAGCAGAAGAAATAGAATGGTATGGTTTAACTATAGAAGAGGCTCTTAGGAAATATAATCAAGAGAAGGAAGATAGCAAGACAGTTCAGCCTTTGAAGCTGCAATACCGCCTGGACTTGATTCAAGAATTGTTAGATAGGGGCAGAGAGACAGAACCTGTTCCTGAAGAGTAAGTATATTTACATAATTGCAGACAAAGCCAATTTATTCTAACAGCTTCTGCAACATGCAATGGGTTCTTGATTGCTTACTAGATTTGAATACAGCTTGCTCTTTTGTCAAAAAGAAAATGAACATTTACTTCCTCTTGTACTTCACGTAGAGATAGTTATGTAATGCTATAGGAAAAGCGATGATATTTTGACAGAATTTTTCTTTAGGATCCTTGATAGAAGGTTTGCTTAATAATAAGTCAGATTTTCATTAAAAAACTATAAATTTTGAAAATTACAAAAGTTGAAACATCTTTCAACTCTGTTGTACATATCAGTGTTGAAGCTAAAAATTTCTTTCTTACAGTAATCTATTCCTCAATATTAGATCTTTAAATAATTTCATGTACACTTTCTTTGAAGTATTAGCAATTTCCACAGTTAACAGACCGTGTGTCCATTATGGTATCATCCAGTCATCATTTGGTCATTAGCATACTTTTGTACAGTTGTAACTTTGTCCTTCATTAATGTTTGTCCATAAATTTTTTGCCCAGTTCTTTTTGGTGCAAGGTTAAATTTTTTCCTGGGCATATCTTGTCCCTGCATGATTGAGTTCAGATTTTTTTCTTCAAATAACTGAAGCCACACCATGGAATTATTACAAAAAGAAATACACAAACCAAAACATGGACATTTATTACATTATAGAAATCATAAATCAATTAACAGTTTTTGTTTTAAAATGTGTAAATTCCTTTATATCAGTCTGCAGGTTTGCTATGCTTTAGGTAGTATGAAACTGCCCTCAAGTATTGCTTCAGTTTTTTTTTTTTCTTTGTATTTATTGTATTACCTTACTATGTGTTCCTCCTGGTCTTGATTTGAAATTTAATGTTGGACAAAAATGCTATGACTTTCTCCAGTGGACCGTTATTCCATCATGATCAGTCAATATATTGGACAATTTTTCTGAAGACTGAAAAATCTATGGATGAAGTATCAATTTAGTTTTGGATGAAAATGTACTGGGCTAACACTACTAGACTTAAGTGTGTTGAACTAATATTTTTGAACAAACATTCCTGAAAGCATTTTAGCATTCTTTGGAGTTCTATCATGGCAAAGTTAAAATGTTATTTAAACCTGCACTTTCAATTTTGAAAACAGAGATTTCTTTCACAAGTAATTTAATCCTTAACATTACATCTATAAATCAATTTTTTAAATTTTAAATGAGTAGTATTTGAAATATTTGGAGAGAATTTTCTGTAGTGTTAGGAACAGTGAGTGTAGTACTACTCCACAGCTCAATTGTTATGAGCATTGTGTGAAGAGCTGGATGTAATCCTGACTCATGCGAGACTTTTATTGTTGTAAGTAGTTAGGTCACAGTAAATGGAATTCTAGTGCAGAAGTGTTATTTCCAAAAATTAAAAATGTTAGTATCTGCTGTATTATTTTGTTAAAAGCTTTTTAATTTCTTTAATATTATGTAACTGTTCTGGCACCGTTTTTTGTACATCCACACTTGATACATTTAAAATAGTTCTTGGAGTTTCATAATTAAAGATTTCTAAAAACCTTCGTTAAAAAATCTTTTTTTCATTTTTATACATTACTTTAAAAATGTTAAATAGTCTTACAATACTTGAAATGTTTATGCATATATGCTAATTAAAATTTAAAAATTTTTTATCATCAGTTTTATTTAATCATAACTTGTGGTCATGATTCTCATTAATACAGACTATGTCTAATGTTTGTGATTATGTTGAATGTTCAAAATATCTTAGCTATTTTTAAAATATTTTCAATAAGATTTAATATTTAGTTAGTATTTAAGTGAGCTGTATCTGAAGTATAAAATTTGAAATATCTCTATTTTTAAAGAAGGGAAGTGAAAGTTACTTACATTTTGATCTTAGTCACAGATTAGATGCATTTAGACAATGATGTACAAGAAACAATAAATACAGAGGTACAATTCAAATTTAGTTGGAATCTCTTGGAAATATATTTTGAAACGTGTTTGTTAAAGATAGAACGTTGTTTATTATTTCAGGAAGAAGTCATGGTTATCAAGAATTAACCCATTTCATAGCAAGAAATCATGAATCAACTGTATTAAGACAGACAATAATTTTCTAATTGTAAAAATAGAATGGTATTAAAGGTAGTGTGATAGTCATGTAACATTAAAAATTGTTTATACATTTTTTTTTAACTGACAGATTTGTTTCATTTTACTATTTTGAAGTGTCCCATGCTCTCCTAGTA
The DNA here is from genome assembly GCA_011170035.1 of Teleogryllus occipitalis. Lineage (NCBI taxonomy): Eukaryota > Metazoa > Arthropoda > Insecta > Orthoptera > Gryllidae > Teleogryllus > Teleogryllus occipitalis. The sequence goes on along the minus strand of BLKR01000319.1, from coordinate 544,155 downwards.
AGAAAGTTACTCAGGCCCTGAAGAATGAGTTAATAAGAAAACATGGGAATACTGTCACCAAGTGCTGATAACTGCAATTTGTGCACAAGTGTTTGAAAAATGCACAAATTGACAAAGATGGGCATCAAGCGAATGACCTTTCACTGCACAAGAAAGGTTGTGTGTGACCAATTTCAGAGGTTAAGGATTTCCTAGTCTTACTAGATCATGAAATCTGATTTTGGCAGGATGTTGTTAGAGGATATCCAAGTGGTAATTGTGAACTTGATGCCACCACTGTAAGAATAATGATTGGAAAAAAAACTCAGATTACTATTAATGAAGATACAAAACAAGGTTGCAGTGTTTGACCAAGGTTTTAATATCTGACTAGTTTAAGACGATTTTTTTATAAACTTCTTTTGTATGTAAGAAGTCAAGAAATTAGTCAAGAACTTCAACATCACTTAGAAAACAAGAACGTCTAGCTCAGGGCCATTCAGTGATTTACTCCAAAGAGGAGCCCCTGCTTGTTCCCTGCTCTTTCAAGTAGCTCCAGTGGCAGACTGAGCTGATTATGTTATCTTTTGCCGATCAGCGGCGCAGTGGGTCACGTCTTGTTTTTTGGGGGTATTTTCCATTGCTCGGACCGAAAAGTCTCACTGCTCTGGGAAAGGATATTCCATCAGAAAAACAGTAAAATATCATTGGATCATTTACTAGTTATACACATGTTTTTATGATTTGGAAGTAAAAAAGCAATTTTCATTGCAGCATGGAAAGGAAATTTTTTTTTTGCGAATTGCACTAGATATTCTAAATTTTTAGTTGCAAAAGAGTGCTCAAGCACATTAAGAAATTTAATTGCTACAATATTATAGTTTATCATGCTGCTAATTATGAAAAAGTATTCTAAAGGTTACCAAAAACAATGTTACTAAATAAACTAATAATGGAAATACTGACAGTAAATGAGATTAAAATTAAAAAATTAAGCTAATTGCAAATTAATTATTTTTCTTCTTGCATTTCACATTGTGATCTGTAAGGTACTTCTCATTCGAAATTTACAACAAAAAAATACTGCTCACATTTGTACATTGATCCAAACACACATAACATTCAAGCAGCATTCCGATGCAGTTTTGGAAAACATTTTTAAGTGACTTTCTCATAAAATTCTAATAAAGGTTTCTTTTGTGTGAAATTTTTCTCTTAATTCAGTGTTACACTGCAAATCAGTTATTTCTAATTGAAAATCACAAGGAAAAAAAATCCTTTATGAAGAGAAAAAGATATAGCAAATATATTAAGTTCTAATTGTAAATCCAACGAATTCTTAAAACAGATTTCAAACTCCATACACAGTGTTCTGAATACATCTACACATTCTCCAAAATTCAATTTTTCGGGAATGTTTGACACTGAAGCTAATTTTGAGAAGAATGAGAGGACCTTCTTTCCCAAATAGACAGTTTTAAAATAAATAAAATTTACCTCCTTTACACTGTGTTATTTTACTGTTAAAACTATATAGGAACATCAAAATAAATGCAAAACATAGTTCTTGAAATGCATTGTTTCTCCTAGCACTGCAAACTTCCTTAAGTTCCTCTTTAGAGTACTTGTCATATTCAGCTGCATGATTAACCGTATAATGTCATTGCAATTTAAACTTCATGTTTTTGCAAACTATACATTTGGCACAGCTGCCGCCATCTGCGAAAAAATACTTTTCTTCCCATGCTCCATTAAAAATTGTCGGTGTGGACGCTCTGGTCTGCAAAGTGCTTGCATTGACTTCATGTGTCCGCAACTGGAGTTATTGGGACACTGTGACAGGTTATCGCAAGCTGCACAATGCTCAGGCTCCAGTGTCGTGCTCTTGGTAACCAACACGGCTCCAAGCTCCTGATTCACTCTACTTAAGCAGCCCTGGACTAGCTGGATGTGTGAATATTTTTTTTAAGTGAAAATACTGTCATACTGGATCCTAACTTCAGGTCGGAACTTGAACTTCTTTTAAGCATTTTAGGTTTATCGTGATAGATCTATTAGTATGTCGGTTTAATTTACATTGTTTTCAAGTTTCTAACCACCCTGCTACAGAGTAGGATCACTAGAAGAGCTAAATCTTCAATCAATTCTTCCCTTCACATGACCCGGCATGTTCCCCGATATATTCCCCTCAAATGAAATGTTCTCCAAAATGATCCCCCAAATCTTCCTCACATGTTCACAGTATGTTTCCACACTTGAAATTCAAAAACTTAAATTAAGTTGTTTATTACAAAACACTTTTATGAAGTTTATGGCAGCATATAATACAGTGCCTTCCCTACCAGGCGAAATAGAAAATGCTGAATAGCTAGAGGAGCGAAAACACCAAAAAATGTAATGTAAGAACCCCAAAAATTGTTTGCAAAAAACCACAATCTCTAGATAACAAAACTTTTAAAATCATTATTTTAAAAGTTAAAATAGCTTTACAATCGATCCCCACTTTCAGCATTTCTGGCATCCCGTACTACCAAGTGAAGGAATCTTCAAAAAAAATGTAATAGAACATCCAAAAAGATCTCGCCCTTAGATTGTAGAAAATATAATTTATATCCAAGCACAAAAACAAGAAACAAAATATTGGTTTTAAGGCTCTAAGATACATTGTTTCTAAGTTACGCACAATGGTAAAGTGTCTTGCAGTGTAATAAGTTTCGCAGGTTGAATACGCACCAGATAATTCAAATAAGTCATAATCTGCAAACTATGTTTTTCATCTTGAACCTTTTTGTAATCACAGCTTGGAGGAGGGATTCACAATAGGTTCAAGATGAAAAACAGTTCCCTGGAGGAGGGAGAGGCTGATTCCTTACCCAGCAGTGATACACTTATGGTGGGTTTGTCCATGGTTTCTTATAAAAGGGAATAATTTGTCATCTTTCCTTAGTGTATTTTCAGTATTTCCTTATTGTATTCAGAAAAAAAATTTGTAAATATGTCAGGTACTGTATGAGTATCAGAGATCACAACATGATCATCATTTAAATCTACCATCATTTCAAGATTGACTGTCTTTCAAGTTGAAGATGAATTATGGATATTACATATTTTTATAAGATTATTAATTGTAAGAATGATTGTCCATAAATACTAGAACAATTTGAATTCATCTATCCAAAACTTGGCCCAAGACCCCATAGATTGTTGAACTCTGTGAAGACCTCAAAAAACTATGTATATCCATAGCCCACTTATATGAATACTATGGTATATCATAGTCCGAAAAACAAAGTAGCAAACTTGGTAAATGAATATTGTTCTGACAAATTTTATTGGAGGATCTATATCATCATACTTATCAAATTAAAAAAAAGACTATACTTTCTAAACAACGTTAAATTATATTTTGATTATATACATCAATAATTTTTGCTCAACAATGATTTATTGTAATTCTGTTAGTTTCATAATCTTTATTCTAATTATATGCATTGATAATTTTTTGCTCAATAATGATTATTGTAAATTAGTTATAGCTTGTAATTTAATATATGAATTGTTACTTTTTTTTGCAATGCCGATTGGTGTAAATAAATTAATAAAATTAAAAATTAAAGTTATATACAAAAGGGATGGCATTTTAGGGGTGGGAGAATTTGGATGAGTAATTATTATAGCAGTTACCACTCTTGTAGAAAAGTCTGGTTAAAACTCAATTATGTCTAAAACATCTAGTATCTAGAAGGTATCTAAGAAATATAATGCAGAAAGACACTAGAAGCTAGCTACTCATGTTGTCATTCATTTCCTCACCTTAACCAATGAAATAAAGGACAATCAGCATCAGCAAGGGTTCAAGATAAAAATCAGTGCTCTGACCAATCTGTTGCGTAGATTAGCATCTCATTGTCTTTCAAAACTACAGTAGTCAACAAAATTTAGCAGCATTTCTTGCCTACGAATCTTACCCAATAAGGTGCCTTAAACTCCTCACTTCTACTGCATTTATCCTGAAAGTTTTGTACCAGAGAATTTGGAATACTATTATTCTTTGAAGTTGAAGACAAAAACCAATGAGTTAAATAAATTTCGTATATTAAAATCATTAAATTTCAGTTAAATTGTACAGAAGGCAAAACGCAATTTATGCGAGGTTAAATGATGTTGAAAGAAGAAAAAGTAGTAAAACTGAAGACAGGATTCTACATAATCACATTATATGAAATTATAATTTCAGATTAAAAAATAATAATACTGATTGTTTGTAGGGAAGATCTATATCTTGAGAATATTTTACTTAATTATTGAACAAGGAAGGATTAAAATGCATATGAAATGTTTTGAATTGAAAGAATCAAAAACAAATAATGTTCCTTTAAAAGTTTTTTACTCTATATACAAAAAAAATCTTAACATAATAACAATCCAGAAAAATATTCAATTTTGCCCCATAAGAGGCAATGTACCTTCAGCTTAAGACTTGGGAAAGTAAAAATCTATTTACATTCTAGTGATAGTGGAGTCTTCCTCAGTTTTCAATGTTTTTCATAATAATGCTTTGGTCTTCACCATTCACCAGTGTAGGGCCTAACAACAATGAATTGCAACAATTAAGCAGTTTCCAAATGATAACATTCACTAAAAGGATGTGAAAAAAGGTACAAATGGAAATAAAGGGCAAAATTTCATCAACTTGGAGGGCTACCCTAAATGGTATTTAGGTTTGATACTTGGTTTCTGATATTTTTGTTAATTTTTGTATGAAAGAAATCCTTATAGGTATTATCATTGTGATATTAATTATCGCCACAGAGGTACCACTCAGCTAAAAATGTGTGCCACTCTAATTAAAGAAGTGTTCAATATTCAAAATAAATATGTGAATTAATATTTTCATATATAAGTTCACTCTTAATATGTAGTAATTTTTATGTATATGACTTATATTTCTGTTCAAGGAAAAAGAAGAAGCAGGTTCCTTACGTTCAAAAATTAAAAGTCAGTAGAAACACATTTTTCATGTTCCTCAAGCAAGACATAGATTTTTTCAGAAATTAGTTTCTTTTTACGTACTAAATTCATATGTATTAATTCACATTTTTAAGTCAATAAAGTATTCCTTCATTTAATTCATTAACACTTGCAATTGACAATCTTCTAGATAGAACGTGATCAATCAGAGCCTCCTTTAGTCTCAGTTATTAGAAATTTTGAACATGGCATTACTGAAGCCTAGATATTTCTTGCCTATCAATCAATGGAGATGACATCCATCAACCAAAACCAAATAATCATTCTCTCATCCCTTTAACACTACAAAGTAACCTTCAGTCTTTACAAACCTTCTCTTAACTGATACTGCAATCCAGATCTCCTTCTTTTGGTAGACAATCAAGTAATGTAGCAACTGCTCGAGTGATGTAAGTCATGGTACCAAAGCTTCCACTAGGTGCACTGTCATAAAAATGTTGACAGACATAGGCAGCACCCCCACAAAGCAGGCCTCCTGAGGAGGTCATTTCTCTCTGTTCTCGGGGCTTTGCACAGCACAGAGTTGCATCCCCATTCACTTTTATCTGAAATTTTCATATAATATCAAGCACTTTGTAATCAACAAGATTACCCAAAAAAATTTGTTTGACACTCACCTGATCTTCAAGAAAAATTTGATTTGCTTTGTGAACCAGATTTTCAACCGTAATGATATTTCCTAGCCATGAAGCAACATTGTATTCTGCTACCAATGTTAAAACCATAAGTGCTTCCACAATTAGCTGTCGGAATTCTGGTTGAGGAATTGAATTCAAGACAGTTTCAACTGCTAATGCAAACTTCAGTTCTCCCGAGGTCATCTGAGAAAAGATATCACTTATGTTGCACACTATATGTTATACAAGATTAAGAATAAATGCATTAGTTTAATCCAAAACCAAATATTTAATGTGTAATAATATTTACATCACATCAAAGACATGGGAAAGAACAATAAAATATATGTGATAATGGCATCACAAGCAATAGTGGTAAGTGAATAAAATAGACAAAATAAACAAACAGAAAGCCATATTTATCTAAATCATGCATCATATTTGAAAATACCAAAACTAAAAGGCCAAAAAATAATTACATTATTCTTGAAAACTTGAGGAAACTTATGTTTAATTAAAATGTACTCACCTCTTGTGTTAAATTTTGAGGCAAAACACGCCCTTCAATTGCAAGTCCTTGACACTGAAATAAAGAAGAAAATTGCAAATAAATAACAATATTAACAATCAAATAACCAACAAAATTTCAAAATAAGGGAACACTAAATAATTAAATTCACCCTGAACCTACAAATTTCCTTTTAATACCTTAAGCAAAGAACCTGAAATCTGTCATATATTTGAACAAGTATCTCTTTCAACAAGATGAATGTAATTCATTTGTGTTCATGTAATATGTTCCATTAAAATCAATGCTTGTAAAAATAATTTCATATGTCAGTGAGCTGAAGTTTTTTAGTGCACTTGTGCAAATTATCTTATAAGATCCCCCCCCCGCAAATAGGAAATGATGTGTGTATTTATCAAGTCACTTCACAAGAAAGTTACGTAAACATGTGCCAGAAAACGGTGAATTTTCAGCAGAAGAACTCATTGCTCTGCCCTGAACGATTGATTTGATGATTGGTTGAATAGTGATTTCGGGCCTGTCAACTGCAAAGACCATTAGTCCCAAAGTGGTGCACGTGTTTCCACCGGAGGAGTGAGTCATCTTTCCCCACTAGATGGTGAGATCCGGTACCGCCTTTCCCTCGGCTAGCAAGATTTTCCCCAATCAGGTATCTCTCACCAGCAAGACTGCGCCCCAACCGGGACAAGCTCTAAGTTCCCGACCAGTCTCCCTGCTTGTGTGGTAGTGTAGGGCGTGTAAGTAAGGGATGAGGATAGGGCAAGAAAGGTTGCACGCAATCCTGTGCCCCTTTTATTAGAGTACTGCTCTGGCATCCACCTGGTGTTCATCAGAGAAACCACGGAAAACTACTGAACAGAGCAGCCAGCCGCTAAAATTCTCCTCCAGTCAGCAACAAAACTCGACCTAGTTGTGTCGAAAATCCTGCCACTATTGGGACTTCCTGGACCTAGGACCTCCCGGTCAGAGGCACTGCAGTGACATCAGTTGATACCCTGAGTCACCTCTCCCAGTCCCTGATAACGAAAAAGTGGACAAATCCAGTTAGTAAATATAGAAAAAAAATCGAACACATGGTGTAGCCAGAATCTGTGTTTTGTGGGTCCTTGATACCGAAAAATCGATTGACGGCTGTCCATATGTGGTCAACGTTAGTGCCTAAACTGTTCATCCTTTTTCTCCAAAATTGATCATCCCCATTGATCAGAATGAACTCAAACCTTTGGGTGTTTGAAATAGATATTTTGATTTTTGAGGGTACTTTACATGAAGCAAGCATTTACTTTTTTAAGCATTGGCCCGAGTTGGACCTATACAGCACTTCTGTAGCGTAGTGACATGAGTCATGGCAAGTTAACTCTGAGGATTTGAATTCAGGCCTTGAGGCAAAAAAAAATTTTTTGCTGGTTGAAAACACTTGAGCACATTTATGAACTAGTAGTTTAATAGAGCGAAGCAGAAATAACGCGAGAAAGTATGTGATTTTGTGGCACCACTAGTTTAATGTAGTAAAACCCTCAAAATCCTTTCCTGTATTTCTCTGAATGAAGAAATTTTCAAAAATTAGAAACATTCACACCTACAACATTCACAGGATAATATGGACTCAGTCTGACTTAATCTCATCATATATAGTCCAATATTTTGAGCTTTAAGTGGAATCCACTAAACACACGAGATCCACAGCCAGTCACATTACTCTTCTTTGCATTCACACAGTCGGATGAAAATCCTACTCTATAAAAAAATCTATCCAACTCTATAAAAAAAAATTATCGCAAAATTGTAAACTGGAAGTAAATTGGACCTAACTCACAAAATTTAAATAACTTTTTTTAACCAGCTCACTGAATGTATAGTTTATTGTACTTATTGTTTCATTTTCTTGAAATACGTTGATACACACTCATAAGGATATGTGTGTTTCGTTCAACACACATTAGTTTGTTAAATAAAATATCACTTACTCTTTCCAGAACATGCCACAATCTAGGGTAAAAATCTCTTGGAACTCTATTGAGAGCACCATCAAGGCGACGTCTACGCAACCATTGTCCTTGACGATCAGCTTCCACCTCCCCTCCAATGTCACTTTCCACACTTAGTAAGGACCCAATCTGACTTTTCTAAACATAACAAATATAAAAAATGATAAAGAAATGAATTTAGCTTACAGAAAAATTGATAATGAGATTGCATAATATTTCAACAAACTAATTTAAATATACCTTGCTAACTCGACTCGATTTTGCACTAATGACAGAAAAATTGCCTCGGCCAACTGAAAAAAAAATTGAATGCCATTAAAAACCATCATTAAAAAAAAGGGCTGTGATTAAAATTGAAAATTTTCCTCGAGAAGCTGCAGAGCCAATTGAGTCTCTATCAGCAATGGCACAAGTCATTTTACATACCACTACTTAAAGCAAACTCTTTGCCACTCAGAATATGGTGCAAGAGATTCTTCATTTCAAATGGAGACAAATTTAACAGATGCTCCGATGCTTCTTCACCAGTACAGATCAGTGTTCGAGACAATTCTGTAGCCATCACCTGGAAGGTATGAAATTCTCAAAATTGTAGGATATTATACAAACATGAGGGGGAGAAACAAGCAATAATACCTTAACAAAAAATACTTACTTGAATAATAAGTCCAACACGTAATCTTAACATTTCATGAAATAGCTGGGGTTCTGTTCTTATGAACATTGCTAAATAGACAAGCAATTCCTGAGAGAAAGAAGAAGATAATAGCTAAAATTAATTTTTTTTAATAAATAAATTTCAACAACTACAGCTATTCTTTCTACTTAAAATATAAATATTTGACACACGTTCTTAATCTTTAGAAAACTCAAAATTCATAATGATTTAGGATCCTTATTTCATGGATAACTTCAGACTAGATATGATCTGTAATAATTATTGACAATGACATTGATGATGATGATGATGATGATAATGATAAGTTGCAAATAGTTTTAAAGCAATTCAGATGTTATTGTCTGAATAAATGGATTTGTCAATAAATGTAAAGTATGTGTTAATAAATAAAAGGGGGCAAAACAGCATAACGGCTAAGACAACTTCATAGAAAACAAAACTTAACTGAGGAAAAATGTCATACGTAATGGAAATAAAATGTCTTCCTTCAAGGATCAACAATTACTCAAGTGAACTTGAATAAAAATTGTTGTTTGTATGCTTTCTTGCTGTATTAGTTTTACTGTACTTCATATATGATTTTTCATGATCCATCTGTTTGGTAAATGCATCATAATATTTTTTTTTTTTAATCTTGTTAAGCTTTCTTTCTCTTTCAAGTTTACTTTCTTTCTCTTTCCAGTTTACGAAGCATTTAATAATATTACAAGCATAATTATTACAAAGCTCTCAATTGTCTATGGCTTTCTATTCAGTAGTTACAAAATTCTTCTACAAATATATTTTCTTTGAAACTAAAAACACTTTCGTAATTGTTTAATTTCAAGAAAGTACAAATTATTGAAGCAAATTGGCCCTATAGCATTTTATTTCTAAAGACTCAATGTATTGAATTCCAGAATTGCAGATTCAAACCTGAGTTAGCATTGCAGTACTCTCATCATCTCCATATGCTTGATGGATAAGCTGCCGAAGTTCACCTTCCGGAAGTGGAGCAGTTATTGTGTGTTCATTAGTAGGAGGCATCCCAACAGTGACCTTCACATTAAAACAGTTATTACAATAATTACACCTACGAACATTTCACACCTTTCTTTGATAAACAATTGCCACTTCCAAATATTTACATACCTGCTTTTGCCTAACGAGCAGGTCAGTTACAGCTTTCGCTAAATCTTCCACTCTTTTCCCTAACATACCAGCTGTATGACGCACTAAACCCCACAACTTCTGCTGACAGGCTTTCTCATAAAGAACTTTCAGGAGATCTTTCACAGTAACAGACTTTCCATCATCTAACATCCCTAAGACATCAAAGATAAATGGTTAAACAAAATGTTAAATATATACATCTTCTGTTCCTGGAAGATTTCAAATTAGCAAATGCAAGAGATACCCTCAACATGCTGCACATTTATAAATAATAAACTGAACCAAGAAAATGAAAGCTATTAGGCCATTTTGCAAAGTTATGAAGGCAGCAATAGATGCACAGAAAGCTTCTAATGGTGAAGAACAGGACAAAAGGCATTAAAGATTGCATAAAATTAACATGTTCCTTTTGGCACTAGATGGAAAGAAAATCTTGTTCAACCAGCACTGTTTCTTCATGATCATCCTCATGTGGTGGCAATGAGGAACACCTTTACAACAAGACGACAGTATACCACATTCACAATGGGATGAAAGGTAGTATCATTCATAACGGACATCACACAGAAAGAACTTAGAAACAAACTGCACAAGTGAAAGGAAACCTACTACATGCTTTCAAGTTTACAATTCAAAACTTATAATAGAATTTATAAATATAATAACACATTTTCAAAAACAAGTTTACCTGTATTAAAATTAAGTCCTTGAGAATCAACAATATATTGTAATATATCTCCCTGTTCCTCTAGAACTTCAGTTTCCCTCAACATTGTCAGTAATTCTTCAACTTCTGTATCTGCATATTGAGCTTCTGAAGTCATTCTGAAGTGTCAAAGCAAAAAAAATCACAAGAACTTAGTGACCTACACAAAAACAATATTAAATATACAAAAATATATCTTTCTACCACATTTATCTGTAAATGAGGAACACTTCTCATATGATAAAAACTCCACCAACTAAGGCTATAATAATGTAGGGCTATAATTGTATATAAATAGTTCTAGGAAAAATACAAAATTAAAACTTGATTCATAACAACGTTACTGCTTCAAATTGAAAATAACACAAATACAAATTAAAGTAACACTTTCACAAACAATGTCAAAACTCCTTTAAATATTTGTAAATATAGAAGTAGGTACTTGAAGAAAAAAAAAAGAAAGAAAGAAAGAAAAAAGCTCTTAATGTATTTCTTAAAAATGAAAAACTACCAATCTATTGCAGCACTTCAATACTGAAATAAAAGCCAAAATCCAAGGAAAGTAAATATATCATTTTCTACAAAAGGACAATTTAAATAAAACCCTCCTTTCATTAAAAGTTTAAGCATTTTCGCTGAAATGTTGAAAATACAAGTGCGCCAGGAAAGTTTCTTGCTCCAAGCTGAATCAGGGCCTCCAATTCAAAATTTCATTTACCTTGGTAGCAACCAGATCTCTGGGAAACAAGTGAAGAGGGCAACACTTCCAGCAACTATTATGATTGTGGTGAGTATGCAATTTACGTTTTCTTTTTATAAAAGCTGCAGCTCACGCTACCAACATCATTTCTACAAGCACTCTCACCAAGATGCCACTGTGGAGACTTTCCTGACACACTATATCTTGTTACACATGTAGTTACCCAATACAAATCAAAGGAGTAAGTTTATTAGTAATATAATACAAAATATCAGTAATAATACAAAATTTATAATGTTACTTAAAGCTAGTCTGGAATGATCATGCCATCAATGTCCTCCATGAATCAGTTTGAACATTTGATGCTACTTAAACTTACCTCTGTCGATGCCCATGTTGTTTCCACAGTGGTACAACATCTTCAGGGGAAGGTGATCGTGCTTTTCCATTTCTCACATCCGATTCCAGGCACATAGGGGTTATTTGAGCTAATGAAAGACGTCGCTCATCACTGTGCATACCCAAACTTTCAGCTGGAAATGGTAGCATTACGACCTTCAGTTAAAATTATACTTCTAATGACATTTTAACTTTATTTTGTTCTAAAAGCCAATAGAATTAAACTGGCTAAGAATTTCAGTAACTTTTTTCAAGAATCTTACGTTCAACAGCAATAGATCTAGTCTTTTTAATAGCTCCTTTGACAGACATGCGTCTCCTGAGAGACCTCTTCTTTTGAGATGGTGATCGGTTCAACAGTTGAGATCTTGGTGTTATTGACTTGAGTAAATGTTCTTCAAGATACTTATGAACTTGGGGATTGAGTCCTAAAACAGTATATTTTAAGTTAATGAAGTATTAGCTGATAAAATGAACACTCAGGAAATTGATGTATTGCATTTTGGCAAGATATATGATAGGATAGATATTCAGCTCAATATGGAAGAACAAATAGAAACTTCGCTAGCATGGATTCTCACAACACCAGCATGCAAAAATTGCATTTATATTCTTGAAAATATATACAAACAAGAATAAAATGCAATACCAAAATAATTTTCTACATAAATTAAACTTGTAACTATGAAAAATTATATCTTACATTATTGTCTCTATATCATACTAAAGGACATGTAACTGATAATAAAACTGTTCAACCTCTTACAACCTTGTTTGCGTAGTTTTACTCCACAACTCAACTTATTGATTGTATTTACAAGTAAAGTTCCAATTAATACAACAATCTTTTACATGAGCCTCTTAATTGAGAATAGAATGATCACTCTGACACTTAAAAAGAGATATCAAGACTGAAGGAAAGTTAAAGCAAATGCAATTCATAACATAAAGCATACCTTTTAAAGTAAAGTAAAAAATAAAACAAAATGCAGTACGTACGATCAGGCAATCCATCTTCCTGACTACCAAGGAAACTAAGATTGGTAATACAAGATGTGTTCAGAAAATCATTTAAATTCCCCAACATAACTCTAAAAGAAAGAATAAAAATATCAATTATCTCCTCAACTCAAAGCATGCAAAAAAAAAAACAGTACTAATTATTATCATTTCATACCTTGTTCCATTAATGTAGCCACTCTTTAATTTCTTTATTGTTGTTATTATTGCTAATGGAATTTTTCCTTGGTCTGAAAACAATGGTAAGAATGGATTAACAAAAACGTGTAAGACTTTTTTTATTATGATCTTAATTTATAAAGTACATACAATATACAATACACACACATTCAAATAAGTATGAAAAAAATAAACTATGTTAATTTGTTGAGACATGCTATAATTCTAAGATTAATTGGTTATTCATAAACTTTAATAAAATATCAACATTTAATTTGTTAGCCCTATTACATTAGTATAACCATAATAAACATTAGTATGTACGTGCATTAAAAGCTCCCTCATTATAATATTGAACTATTGACGGAAACAAAAACTGGGGGGAAAAACTAACTAGTGTAAGGATATCTCCCAACCTGAACTAATGACACATGTCAAATTATGCAAGGTTTTTTTTCCACAAAAATTTTCTTAAAATATATACAACAAAATTTTACTTATAGTACCTAGGAAACAAATTTTATTGATTTTTGCTAAGAAGATAACTAAACAACTTCTCATGTATCTTTTGGTATTACACAGATCAATTCTTAATGTATAAAAATAATGATTCTGTAACATATTTTTAGTTGATTGTTGAATGAATTAAAATAGTGAAATAATATCAGTACATATTTACTACATTCACAAAGGAGCAGAGTAAAATGTGACTGTCAGTAGTATGCTTCATAACTAAAATATGCTACTGCCAACTATAAATGGCTTTTAAATTTGAAAATTGTGAAACAATTACAATAAAGATTATTTAAATTTGTGGAAATACATAAATAAAAATTTGCTGTTTGAACCTTTTCTGTCACAAATAAAGAGCCTTTATTTCATTCAGAAAGAACATATATGTTCTTTTTGAGAAACAAAAGAAGTCAAAGATAGATAAGATTTGTCATGTCCATTAAAAATAAATACATAATTCATCTCGTCTCCATGACCAGATAAAAAGGAAGACTAAAGTTCTGAATAACTACATTTGAGACATGCAAGTAATACGATTCTTGAAGTTTTGTCTCTTCTATTTATAAATTTAAATTGTTTTAAAGCTTCTTCTAGTAAGCATGGTTATAATGATTTCGGAAGTAGATGAGACAATAGTTTCGATGCTATAAAAAATTTGCCTGAAACTTGAAAGTCAGGATAAAATGTGTTTTGAAGCTTCAACTTGCAAGAACATTATGCATGGTTTCTGATTATTCATAGTCATTGTACATTTCACATGTTTTGTTATACTTAATAGAAAAGAGAAAGATGTGTATGCAAATACACTCGTGTATGATTTCCAGCCACATTTATAGCACTAAATTTGTTCAACAGACTGAAACCTACTAAAGGAAATTAACCACAAAAAAGAAAATGTTCCACATGATAATCAATAATACAACATAGAAAATCCAGAAGAAGGCAGACAAACAAATTCTACAAAAGATGATTGAGGTAACTTAACCTGAATTCTTTGGGCTCTTTAAAACAATGTATTGGTATCAAGGAAGAGCCACTGTATGAGCATAAAGCACATCACTGAAATTGCTGTGGAGAAAAATAGCTTTCTCAACCAGGAGCATCTCTGCATACTGTGATTCATCATTGTGCTTTTGTGTTCCAAGAGCAGTAGTAATAGATTTCTATTATTTTATTATATGAACCCAATATGCAAAGTTGCCTTATACATATTTGTCATAAACACCAATTGTAGCAAAATAAGATAATAAATACTACACATTCTCGGTCTAATCACATTTTCAAAATACCGAATCTACTGAATTGAAGAATTAGGTTTTTCTATTTTAAATCCTGATGAATTATAAAGCATTTATCATTCTAACTCCATATGTTGCATAAGAGAAAACATTTTAAAGAATTGTTTCTACTTTTCTATTTTTTTAAAATAATTTGAGTATTTAGTGACCATTTAGGAACAGCATGCAAGTTTAAATTTTACTAAAGAAATTTATAAAGAAATAATATATGCTTTGACTAATTCAACTGATAAATGTCTATGGAGATAGATTTTAGGGTGACATAAGGTGTACTATGTTTGGGGATTACTATTTCAAAAAATTTCTGCCTTGGTGCCATTGTCTACTTGTCATGCTACGCCACTGCAAAAGAAAATGATCACCTCTCAAGAAATTACACTGCTAACAGGAAAGACAGTGTTAGTACAAAGTACAAATAAAATGATATATTTTGAGTTACATTTTAATTAACACATGGCAAAATTTTATTCAAATAACTTTCAGTAGCACATCAGGAATAGGAAAGTTTGTCTGCCTCTTTCTGAACATTGTGTATTATTTGATAAGTTTTACCTAAGAGCCCAGAATGCCCTATCATTGTGATTGTAGGCCTTCCCAACATATGCCTCCAATTCATTGTAAGGAAAGCCAGTTGGTTCTTGAAATTGTTCACCAGCAAATCGACATCACTTGCCATGTAATAGTGCTCCATATCTATATTCTATACAAATATCAGCAGAGAAAAATTCAGTCTTCATTACATTTCACACATTTTTAATTTTATAATGATTAAAGTAAATTTTAAAATTGTTTTAAAAAAATATTGAGGTGAATTAACCAAAGGTAAAAACATCAATAAATCTCTTCTGTGAGCGAGTTTTGTTAATTTAATTGACACAAACGCGCACTCCCAAAAGTACAACAAAAAACAAGAAGGTTTTAAAAGATGCACAGAGGGAAATAAATATTTAAATAATGCAAACCACAAAGACTCCAATGCCTTATCAAAATGTTAAAATTTTAAATGAATATTTACCATTCTCTTGAAATTAATACTTTTAAATTTGCACTGAAAACTCAGAATTTAAGAAATATACCTATTCATCACTTTCATTTTCAGTAAACTTGATGTATCTGGTTGTCATTAAAACATTTAAACAACTGTTTCAATCAGTATTGAATCAATGTTGAATGGTTTATACTAATAACTAGGGAGCAGATTTTCATGTAATTACATGTTTTAACAGGAACTAGATACCTGAATTCAATAATATTTTTTTGAGTGTACAAGACAATCTGAATGAATTGGAACTATTTTTATTTTACATATTTTGGTAT
Organism: Teleogryllus occipitalis; assembly: GCA_011170035.1. NCBI lineage: Eukaryota > Metazoa > Arthropoda > Insecta > Orthoptera > Gryllidae > Teleogryllus > Teleogryllus occipitalis. Next base: position 528,068 of record BLKR01000319.1, on the reverse strand, counting down.
AATTACATACTTTCACATATTTTACCTACTACTACATATTTCGTTATATTTTAATATATTTATTCATCAAAGCGGAACATATCAAATGCGCATTTGCATTATATGTTACGGAATCATCTTTCTTAAAAATGAAATGTAATGTTGCTGGGCTTCTATGACCACCATATCTTCGCCATAATTGTCATCTCCCCCAACTTACTGCATACTTGGAGTCAAGAATGAGAGGATTTCTGTGCGCAAAAGTAATTTCTATGATTTTGTTCATGTTTCAAACAGCACATTTGTTACTCGATTGAAAACTAACAAATATTTTGTACAGAGAATTGCCTTGCGTGTTGTTCGATTGGGGGGAGGTAACTCCCTACCCCGCGATCCATCACTGGCTACATGGTACTACTATTCATTGGAACACCGGCTTCTCATAAACATTGTTATATATACTATGAACGTATTTTGTATTTCGAATAAAATTCTTATGTGTGGTGAAATCTAGTGTAAAATTACTTCTGTAGAGGTAGAACCTACTTTCAGTCACTCCAAATGCTTGTTAAGAACTGATTGGCGACGTTCTATGCTCGGAAAATGCTTGTAGAAAACAATTTTCAATATAATAATGAATTTTTAGTTTACATATTTCCTATTTTTTCTTACATATTATGGAAAATATAAGTACATATGTATGTACATATTTTGCATTTTTTATTACAATAAATTCCGTTCCCTACTAATAACCAATTTGTCCCACATTCTAAAAGAAGCATTAGTGATAGCAAAAAAACTAAATTGTACGGCTACAGCATGCAGGAAATTCAAAACATACCAGGAAGAGAAGAACATTTCTATCTGACATTAAAAAAAAAAAAAAGAAAAAGAAAAATACATCACTATCCTTTCATTGGCTGAATCACATTAATTTCATGACAATATGAGTCGGCTTATTCTTTGTAATGATGATGATGATGATGACGATATCATCCTTGCCTTTGATTCCCTAGAAGGCAAGGGCCTCCTGACAGAACACAGGGTGGTTCTGCTTATCTCTTTAGGTGAACCAATCCTTAAGAGATTATTCTTTGTAATACAATTGTTAAATAAAAGTTAATTATTCATTTTTTGTTTTGAGTGTTCTTTAAAATATTTTTTATAGTAACTATTTTGATGGCTGTCCCTCTCATACATGTTTAATAATTTCCATTTCTTTTAAAACCGAACAATTAAGAGTAAAAATTATACATGGATGTAAAGTATTTAATGCTACAACCCCAGAAGCATTTCACCACACATTTAACTACTTTTATATAAAAAGGTGAGTAAGCCACAAAACCAAAATCTCACACAAAAATGGTCTCAAAATACCTAGAAGTACATTCCTGATGGCCATCACAACTAATGGTCGTCCCAACATATTCTGCCATGATGATTTTAGGAAGTTAAACTCATTTCTAAATAAGTCTATCATCAACTCATAATCTGAAGCTATGTAGAAACGACTCAGATCTGTGAGCTAAAACAGGTAGTAAATATCTGTACATAAAAATATTCAGACTACATAATCAAAATATGACTGCAAAGTCTATTTTGTAAAGTTGATATAGATTAACAGCTTACTTACCTGAGGTGTGAAAGCAAATATACGATCATGTAGGGAATACAGCTTACTGGTACTCAGAATACCCACATCTCGAGATTTCCGACCTGTTAAATTCAGCTTCTTATTGCGACCTAAACATTAAGTTACAATATCAAATATACAATACTGTTAATTGCTGGATGGAAAATGAACACAATTTCATTTTAGAAAGAACAGAATAAAGATTACTGCCCATAATTTTTTCAAATGATAAAATGCAGTTTTATTCAGTACTGAATGAGAATTTACAGTTTACTGAGTAAGTTTCGAATTTTCTTTCAAGTTTACTTCAGAAATTATTATGTTCACTGCCATATGAATGCATGGGTCCAATGGGCGCAAGCCTAGGGCCTGCAATGTTCAAAGGCCCCTGATAGTTTAAAAATTATTTAATAGTAAATTTTTCAAAAAACAAAATACAAAACCATATAAAAAGTGATGTACGATTAAACTATAAGCAAAAATTGGCATGACGGATTGGCACATCATTTGACAATATTTATAATATGGAATGTTGCTGGTTGATGTGAAAATGTCATGATGAAAAGTTTAGATTTTTTAACAAAATTTGTCTTTATTTAATTTGTAGTCGTTTTCAATGAAATTATAAAACTGTTATTCTTTCTTATATGTTTAATTTTTTTGTTTGAATAAGTTTAAATTGAAGCACTATGAAATACTTTCAAAATATTTTTAAAAAAAAATACAAAATACAATGTACATTAAGAGGATTTTCTTTATATCTCAGCATCAAAATTGAAGGGGGGGGGGGGCTGAAAGTAAGAATAGGGAACCACCAAATAAACCTAGGCCTAAGGGCCCTCAATGCTGTTAAAACGACCCTGATTAAGGTTACTTCAGAAAAAATATTATCATTGTGCCATATGTTACTACCACCATAAAATATATTTTGTTTTTTATTAAAACCATATGTATATACATGTAAATACAAATGGTTACATTTATTTGATTAGACTCCCTTTTCCCCAATTACTGAAGGTTTACAGAGTTGCTGTGTCTTAAAAAATTAGTAGAATGCATCAGGTGATGCAGGATATGGTATTTTCAAATAATTCAAAAATACGCACATGATGATTAAAATGTACAAGTAGAAAATATTATATAATTCTATTTATTTTTGATATGATGTTTCCTTTCTATTTAGCTAAAACCATCAGTTTCTTAGTTATTGCTTACCCAAATATGTGTATAGATGACTGAGTACACTCGCAGGTTGCACTTCTATTGGTGCTACTTCTGCCATAGTCTGCACAATTATATCATGTTGTCGTAATTTCTCTCTAATATCATCATCTTCAGCAAGGATAACCACCTGAACAACTACATCTGGCTTTTTTTCAGAGCATAATCGTCGATTGAGGGGATCCAATTCTCCAACAGCAAGAAACCCCTGTAAAATTTCATGGTGTAGAAATCAGGAAAGCAATCATTTTTCACTTAAAAGTATAAATTAACTCATATTATAGAAAATATTTTTTCTTCTTCTTTTTCTCTCTCTCTTAAAAAGGAGAGAGAGGGAAAGAAAGGGGGAGAGAGGGAAAGAGGTGGGAAAGGGAAAGAGGGGGAAGGGAAAGAGAGAGACGGAAATGGGGGGAGAGGGAACGAGTGAGGGGGAGAGGGAAACAGAGGAGAGGGAAACAGAGGAGGAGAGGGAAACAGAGGGGGAGAGGGAAACAGAGGGGGAGAGGGAAAGAGGGAGAGAAGACAGGAGGAGATGGAGAGGGAAAGGGAGGAAGACAGAAGGAGATGGAGAGGGGGAGAGGAAAAGGGAGGAAGACAGGGAGACAGAAGGAGATGGAGGAGGAGAGGAAGAGAGATAGAAAGATAAACATTACCATAGAGTGAAGAATTAGTCTATGACATTACCTCGTTAGTCTATGATGTTACACATGAACATATCACAAGAAGAGTGGATAAAGCATTACAATTATGGTGGGACCAGGAAGAGGAAAAAAAGAGAGAACAAGAAGAAGAAACAGGACAGGAAGCAAACAAGAGAGAAAATACCCAGTTTCAGACCTGGAAGAGACTCAGAAAAATACAATAAGAAGCACTGAAATGGAGGAAATGTCCAGGATTAGACAATACCAATGTGGAACTACTGAAATATTGAGGAACACAACACTAGGAGAAGAAATACTGGAAACAATGAACGAAATTTGGATAGAATTGACAAACCCAATAGAATGGAAAACTGGATTGGTAATAAACATCCACAAAAACGGCAAAAAAATGAATGCGAGAACTACAGAGGAATCACAATGCAAATTGCAGCATACAAAATCTATGCAAGCATCCTAAAGAACTGACTAATGGAAAATAGCAAAAACATAATTGAATAGGAACTATGTGGATTTTGATGAGGAAGAGGAACTGTAGACGCAATATTTACACTAAAGCAAATAATAAGAAGAAGAAGAAGTGAACAAAATCCAAAAACTACATCCACTTTGTAGACTACAAGAAGGCGTATAACAAGATAAACAGAAGACTAATATGAAAAATTATCACAGAGGAGAAAATAGATGCCCACCAAATAGAAGTCATATCGAGCCTGTATGAAGACTCAAAAATCAAAATACAAAGTACAGATGACAGCATTTCAGAAGAAATCAAAACAAATGTAGGATAATGACAAGGATGTACATGATCCCCAATACTTTCAAATTTGTACATGAATCACATGATCAGAACATGGAAGGAGGAAACAGAAGGTGGTATAACATTGAGACATGACCAGAAGATAAAGACAGTACTACACGCAGGTAAGCAAATAATATTGGCAACATCAGAAGATGATTTGCAAAGAGCAGTTCATAAATTAAGTAAGATAATAAAGGAATATAAAATGAAGATATCACTCAAAATTCATGGGTTTTAAAGGCCAAGAATACAGCAGAGTGAAAATAGACATAGACAACAAGATAATAGAACAAGTTGCAACCTTCACATATTTGGGGAACAAAATATCATTAATAGAAGAAAATTTGGAATCAAAACTTGGAAAATATAACAAAATAAATTAATATCAGAAGACACTTTCAAAATATGAACATTGAGACAAAGATCCGATTACACAATATCACTGCAAAACCCACTCTGCTGTATGGCAGTGAAACATGGATACTGAAACAAAGGAACAAAGAAAGAATCGAAGCTGCCCAAATCCTTGGATCAATCCTCAAAATATCAGTAACAAAATAAGAAATGAGGAAATTTGAAGAAAACTCAAAATACAGAATATAGTGCTATAAATTGAGAAATACCAAAAGACGTAGCAAGAACATACAAAAAGGATGCCTCCCGAGAAAGATACTTAAATACAAACCAAGAGGAAAAAGAGACCCAGGCAGACCCACAAAATGTTGAGAAGACCAGGAACACCTTGGGTGCAACTAAGGGAATACTGGGAAGAAGGAACAGGCCAACAGGCCTAACCCTTAAACGTTCATGATGATGATGATGATGATGATGATGATGATGATGATGATGATGATGATGATGATTACGATGATGATTTACCGGGAAGGTGAAGGAAATAAAAAATACTGAGATACAAAGGAATCAGTAATTGACATTTCAGTTATCAAGGCTCCACTACATTGTATTAAATAAATTCATCTTAAAAGTCAGATTCCTTCACATTTTTCTCTTACAAGTAATACTACTTACTATTTATGAATTTTCAAAACGTACCTCCTGAAGTAGTTTGCCAAGTAGATAAAGAGACTGTGCCCATAAAAATGGACACCGCCCTAGGGCTACTCTTTTTTGACTTCCAGGTTCTTGGTATTCTCCAGTCACTTTGTCAGCAGGTACAGCATACAGTTCTGGTACTAATCTGATGCCATCTTCTGTCTTTATCATGATCTATCGGAAAACACAATTTATTGGCATTCATTAACAGCTTGACATTAACAGATCCTCAAATTAAAGGAGAAGAATAAAATGGAGAATAAGACAAGAAGTAAAAGCTCGGGGAAACAGAAAGGAAAAAAGGGGATATCACTACATACTTCTTCCAAAGCTGCTGTGTACTCAGCAGCTGCATCCTTATTTCCTTGAAAACAGTAGTCCAAGATCAAATAGCAGTAGAACAGAGGCCATTCACATTCTATATTCTCAAACATGCGAAGTTCCCAAGGCTCATAATACAAACGATTTGGGTCCTGCAATGATAAAATAAAGATAACACTTTACTTGCAGTATTTTTTCATGCTTGAAAATTTGAAACAAATACTCTGAGAAAAAATATTTCCTAAATACACTGGAATTAATTATTTTTAATTTTTACTCCTTTTTATATCTACCTCTTTTGGTGTTCGATATCCATCCCTCAGAAACCTTTTGCATCCATAACGACCCCTCAAACGTGTTATTATGGCATGCCGTGTTTGTTGGATAAGTTGAGGATCATCAACTGCAAAGGCTGGGAAACTGATAACTGACAATAAACCACTGTCTAATTCTTTTGAACTTGATTCTCTAGGTAGCATAGACTGAAAAATGATGGAATAAAATTGATAATCTGATATTCAATCAAAACACCAAGAAAAGCTGTAATACACTGAACACATTAATTCTGGATGTTGCATTTCAAATTATTTCTTAAAAAAAAATATTTCCAATGGATTTAAAATTCAAGTCATTGATATTCAAAAGTAAGACTCTTCTTTCTTCTTCACTCCACTTTCCATACATTGAGAATTATTCCAGTCTCATTTCCAAATGTTTTCCTGCATAACACTTAAGAGAAGGGAAAACTACCTCCAACTAAACCTAAAAGGAATGAAATGAAATGAAACCACACTGCCCACACATGTTGATCAGCTTGTCATAACTTATCCCTCAATATCTTAAGATTCTATAGTTCTTCTTTTATTGTTTGTTTTACTTGTATTATTACTATTATCTGAATTCCTTCCCTTTCTCAAAGAACAAAAGATTTAGAAATTTACTAGGTACTCTCTCTGAGAGAATACCCAATTCTAATTTAGTTTAACTATTCTTCTTTTTCAAACAAACTTTTTTTTTTATTTTTTTTTTAGTATTTATTTATAAAAGCAAAAGTGTTGGTTTTTAAACAATCAGCAGAAATTTTCCAAAAATTTCAAAAATTAATGAACTGAAACATTTTAAACAGCTGATTTAATAAAAAATTAATACCCTAATATGCTTCATTAGATTTTACTTACCTCACCAACAATACCAGTGACATCAAAATATTTTTAGGGATAAAAAAAAAAGTTTTTTTCAATTTGCTTAATGTGTTGACACATGTTGACATTATCTGGAATTTTTATTGTTTCTAATGGAATTCAAATCCCCTAAATGTAATAAAGAATGTATTTCCTTTACCTGCAATACAGCTTGACATTTCTGTGCTTCATCAGCCAACACATGAATGACTGACGTTGGACCACCTCTAGCACCAAATAAATCTAACTCATTCATAGCTTCCAAGGCAGCCTTAGCCATTCCAATTGAACTTGCATTCAGTTCTGGTAATCCATGATTAGTCTTGTCTCCACGTTCCCAAATTCCATAATCCTAAACATGCCACAATTCATCCAAAAAAACTCTCTTAAGCATTGTTCTTGACCCAGCAAAAAAGAAAATTTGGCACATGATAAGAGCAATGATACGAGCTAAAAGAGCTCATGTATGAAAAAGTTATTTATCTTACAATTTTAGTGGCCAACAAGATTCTTACAAGAGAGACTTTTATGCAAGTTAGTTGATCTATGTCTACCACTAGGCTCGAGTGAGTGAATAATTACTTTTGCACTCAAAATGGTATTTTAGCCTTAAGCAATAAACAATGCTTTCATCTTATCCTATCACAACTTAAACATTTTGATGTCTATATGATTAATGGTAATGAATTGATTTCTGCAGAACCCTTATTACATCAGATATAACTAGTGGTGCTACAGAATGGCACAGACTTTCTCTTACAAGTTAGTTTTCTAATTTTTTGGTCTGGGCCAGCTTTACATTCTTGCCCCATCTTCTTGCCAGCTACCATCTATTGCTGCCCAAAGTACATTTCTTTCAAAATTTTCTCAATTTTTCGGTTTCCTAATAGCAGAACCGACATATTACTTTGAGAATATTAAAGAAGAGTAAAAACTCTTTTTATTTGGAAATTTTCGTTCAAATGTTTGTAAGTCATTTTTAATGGCATTTAAGCATTACTGTAAATGTGAAATTTGAAACTATTTTCCACAGAAATCTTTTGAGTTTTTGAAAAACTTCATTGGACGTCATTTGAAGCACTTCAACTCACAAATGCAATGTTAAAGGTGTGAGAGATATTTTAAAAAAATTACATTTCTATAGTTTTTTAAGAAAAAAGAAAAAGAATAGGGCAGAATGAATTTTATGTCATCTTAAACCGTGCAATTAGCACTAATCATAAGAAAAGTTTGAAGAAAGAATCATAAGAAAAGTTTGAAATGTGTGTGGGTGTGTTTGTTTGTTTGTTTTCTTTGTTTTTTTTTTAGAAAATGGTGTTCAAGCATTTCCGAAAATGCGGAATTTTGAGCTCATTTTCAAAGAAAACTAAGTTTTCGAGAAACTTTATAAGATATCTTTTAATGCACATGTACTCATAAATGCCATAATGAGAAGAAATTACCGCTAATGTAAACATCAACAACATGAGAGTTTAGTCAAAAAAATCACATTTTTGTAATGCAAAATTTTTGAAAATTGCATTTTTGTAATTTTTGAAAAACAAAAGAATAGAGCAATATGACATTCATGTCATCTCATAGAGAACTTTTCCTACCACATTTAGCACTTTTCCTACCAAAAGGAAGCATTTGGAGCCGTTTTTGAGAACTACTTGTTTTTATTATTTTTTAAAATTGCACATATTGCACACTATATTGTGCAAAAACTACTGAAACTTTCAAAAAAATGTACATGACCTTAATGAAAGAACTATTTATTACAATATTTTCACTGCACTGCTTTTCATGATGTCAGTAACAACCAAATAAATGCTTATTTTCACTGTAATGGATAAACTATTATTATACTTAACACAAAATTCAATTCAGTAAACTTATGAAGCTTTGAGAAAATATGCAATAAGCTCTGAACAGAAAATATAACTTCTGTGCTCAAATAATGACATTATAAATTATTCTGTTAGACAAATGTTTGAAAATGAATGTCTGATGTTACAATTGTACACTTTTCTTAAATTAGGGTTTCCTTTTCATTTACCACACTGTGATCTTCATCAACACATTAACAAAAAGTAAAAAAAAGTATGTGCCCAACATCCACATTAATGTCATGGATTTGGATTCAAAAACACTGCATATACACAACATGCATTTGTGCACATACACTCTGTGCAATGTGAAGGTTTCCTGTTTCACGTTTGAAAGAGGTTAATAGAAATTTGTTCAGACTGAACATCCATATCAAATGTTTAAATTTCTGTTCACAAATTGTAAACTAATAAGTTGACCTAGTAGCTTCTTGTTTATATATTCAGTACATATAAACATGCAAGTTATGCACAAAGTTTTAGCAAAAGAAACTTTATTACTTACAGGAGTGCAGTAGGCCGACTCTATGTAGAAAACTAAATTCTGTATAAAAGCTACTTCATCTAAATTGAAAACTATTTGGAGACCTACAAAGCAATGTTACAATGCAATTAATTACTGGCCTCTTTACACCTTGACTTAAAATGAATAAGATATCTTTCATTTTATACCTGATGCAGTCATCTGTGCCAAGATTAAGAGATAAAGAGAGATAGCATCAATTTGTAAATGTCCCCATTCACTGTCTCCAACAACAGATTGTCCTGTACTTGAACTATATTTTGCATGTATAGCATCTAAAGGGTTTTGAGTTGATTTAAATTGTTCAACTTTATCCTTCTGTTGCATCATAGCCATGAGAAGACCTCGCATCAATTTGACACAACTCTGAAAATTTAAAACACACTAATTAGCAACATTTTATTTTCTCTTTTAAAAGAAATAAAGAGTGCCACAAAGTAATGAAAAAGTGCTTATATTATTATACAAGGTACTCAGCACCAAACCAGCCTTACCCAAGTTTGTTTAAAATTGAGTTACAGGGTTCTGAAGTTTCACCTTAAATTTGATATTTCTTTTATTGTGTATTTTTCATTGGATCTAGTACCAATATATACCAGTGACTTACTATGAAATAATAATGAAAATTAAATTTTAAAAATACCTACTTTATTTTATAGCAAGTTGAATATAGCTCCAAGCCATTTCTGATATCCTGATTTCCATTTTTTCCTTTTCTATCTTCAATATTTAGTTCTCTCTTCATTTTTTAAATACAAAAAAAAAATAGCAGTAACATTTGTGGGTTAGGTAATTTTGGCACTTCTTCCAAGAGATTTGGCCTCAAAGATGAGATTAGCTAGATTGTGAATAAGCAGCTTTCATGACTTCTTTCTCCATTTTATTGACAATTATTCTCCATTTACCCATTTATTTTCCTTCATCTTTCCTTAGATATGTTAAGTACTACTCATTACAAGTTATCTTAACAAATCAAAGCATTATGACAAAACTATATCATCTTTGACCTCAGAGCTTACTGTTAAAATGGATTTTTTAGTATTAATTCTTTTAGTGTTTGTCCCTGTTTTCATGTAAAATGCATAAGATATTGGGAAAAAATGTAAACAAGCTTTTTAAATCTTCCATTTTCCCTCTTTGGTATTAAGTTTGAAGTTAGTGAATGACTTCCTTCTATTGCATTTTCATCCATTCAACCTTGTCTGTGCCCTTTTAACATTTTGTTATACATATTTCTAACTGTGCAGTTGACATGACATCTTCAGTTCTCCCATTTAAAATTAAATGGGTGTTTCTTAGTACCTTTGATAAATGCAATCCAATAATCACGTTTAAATATGTTTTTATGATATTTTTATCTCTCAATGAAGCCAAAATTTTCGAGTTGATTGATGAGTAGTGAGAACAGGTTATGCCAATTTGGCATGCAAAGAGTGTGGCACAAACAGAATGCCACAACAAACTCCCCACTCCATCGATCGTCAGAAGTGTGTTTAAGGATGTTAAGGATGGGCAGTCTTTCCACAAAACTATTGCACCTTTCTCTAACCACCTATGCCAGCCTAACTCCACAAAGATTCTGAGGATTGGGCCATTTTGGTGCTGAGTACTGCATGTATTCAGTTAAGCAAAAACTACACCTATCAATTCCACTAAAATTATAAGATCAATTCTGTTTGTAATTCATCACAATGAACAAAAATTAAAGACCACGAATCTTAAAGAAGGTGCGGGATTGTATGATTTGGTCAATTGACATAAGAATTGTGCAATTTAAATGTATTACAATACAATGTTTTTTAAAATTTAATTGGCCATCAAACACAAAAATAAATAGGACAAAAAATAGAGTTTGTCCTGAATCTATGACTAAATTTAAGATATGATGATAATTATGATCTTTGAACAATATTGCAAGATTAAAATAATTAAGGATCTCTACGTACAAACATTATGCAAATGTACACAACATTAATATGGTTAAACACTTTGACAATTTTCTTGAGGAATAAAACGCATTTCACATCAAATGTAATGAATCCATTAAAAGGGATGCTTTGGTAGAAGCTTTAGAGTAATATTTTACAGAATACAAATACCCTTTTCTAATATGAAGAATATATGGAATAACATCAAAAATAAAATGTTTCACAGGTAACCATAAAACTGAGATAAAGAATAATAATACACAGAAACTCTGCATTGTTGATACTAATACCTGTTCAAGCTCGTATGTTTTTGCACGATCTTCATCCATATCTGCTATTTTTTTGTAGGCCATTGACAAACCCCATACTGCTAATATACAATAGACATTGTCACGTATCCAAGCATGGTTGTTATCTGGACTGGCTGGAAATAACCCCGTAACTGGATGCTAAAAAGTAATAAAATACAAAAGTTTAGAAACTAAAATTAAAAACAAAAAGGAATATGTGTAAAGTAATCTCTATATCTATATACCTGATGATGCATAATGATATTATGAACAATCCTCTGGTAGTAGTCCAGCCGGACACCTGAATTGCTGCGACTTCTCATTCTGTTAAAAAAATACAGGAATGGAACAGAAAGAATACTGTTTACAATCTCCTGGATACTCCACTGTGTATGCCACTCATTTGAATGATAAGAATCTTTGATTATTATTTTCCACTGTAAGCTTATCTTTTAACAGGCAATATGTATGAAGGGTCCAAAAAGTCCTGATTGCGCGCTGACAAGTCCGCACTGTCCGCACAAGTCCGCAATGGAACAATCACTGTCAGATACGAATAGAATATATACCAGCCTATTTCTAAAAAAGCGAGGCTTCGGGGATAGAGTCCTAACATTAAGGTAAACAGCACAATCGACAATACTAAAGTTTAGCTCCGTTCCGAGCGAATCTCAGTTCGTCTGAAGAGGTTCAGTGCCGGGTATTAGAACAGGAAAGCTGTTATGCATCTGTGGTGTCTGGTCTTAGCATCTCCAAACATCTCCTGACCAGTTTCTGACCTTCAAGTGATCATTTGCACTTCTGATCCAAAGCAAATTGCAGAAAAGGGGGCGTAACACGATCAAAAGAAAGAACACTCAGCGAAGTCTAGTGGAAGAAATAGTAACTAAGCGTTGGGCCCTTCCAAAACAAAATAGTTTATTGCATTACAACAAAAAGTGTGTAACGTGACGTGAGTCGAAGACTGTTGCACGTGTGCAAGTTACACGTCTGGACTATGCGGAAAGTCAGTTGATTAGAATAGAATCGCCATAGGCAAATCCCAACAGATTGAATCATTTGCAGAAGTGTGAAACCATGTATTGCATAGTTCAATTTCGTATGTTGTTATTTATTTTAACATATGTGTGGTATATTGTTAATGTCTCATGCAATAATGACACTCTGAAGGCTGAAATAAATAATCCCAGTGCCGGAAAATTATCCACAAGTTTAAATACAAGCAATATTAACGTTACGTCGGGCGGAGTTAAACATGACGTAAATAAAACCAAACAAGTGTTTTTTGGGGAGGGAGGGTCTATGTCTCCAACAATTACGGAGAAAAATTATGATTCAAGTACATCAAAAACATCTATTCAGAACGACTCACTTAATGACAAGATACTCCAATATGAAGTTCAATACGGCCTCAACGATTCCAGTACATCATCGGATCACAAACCTCCTATTGGGCGAAAAGGAGTTGATGCGTCAAAAGAAACAAGCTTCGAAGAAACTCCTGTTGAACATAACAGCGATGAACTTGCGAAAACCACCGAGTCGGGGCAGAAATCTGTTGCAGCCAATGTGTCTAATTTAACTTCCTCTACCATCCGGCCCATTAGTCTGGCAAGTAATTTTACTAGCAATTCATCTACTGCTAATGGCACAACAAGAACTTCAACTTCATCACAAGAAAACTTAAACCAGAGTACATCTAGTTCAATTACATCAACATATTCAACTGCCTCCCCAATTTCAAGAAATGGAATTCAAAACAGTACTTCAGAAAACAAGTTCAGTATTACTGACTCAACACAACCTCCTAAACCGAAACCTGAATTCACTAGAGATGATAGTGATGTAGATGATAATTCCTATTCTTTAACAAATCCAGAAAACGATTATGTCATTCCTGTAGTTGCAACAATATTTGCTGCTCCCTTACTCATTGTGTTGGCTATGTTTTTATACAAGAGGAGTAAAGAATTTTGGGAGCGTAGACATTACAGGCGAATGGACTTTCTGATTGATGGAATGTATAATGATTAATAGCAGCCAATGCATAATTATTTTGGATGTCATGTGTATTTCTTTGAGGTTTAACCTCCCAATTTCTTAGTCAAACCAAGTAGATAGCAGAGTAATCATTTCTAAACAGTGTTTCCTTGTGATGCTTCATAGTTTACGCTTAATGACTAGGTATTCATTGATAACTGATTGATATAATTTTTACACTGTAACCTTCCGAGTTTTGTATTATATTTTTCTAATGATTCCCTTTATCTCAATGTATTAATATGCTAGTTAACTGAATATGCAAATCGATGTAGGGACTTGCGAGTACAAAAAGCGATATTTAATGAGTTTAAACCCTCAATGGCGAAGCTATTGGGTTATTTTTAATATGTTATACTGAACTGAAAATCAGTATGACAGTTTTTTTTTCAAGACATGAAAGTTCCACGAGTGTAATTAAAATGTTATCAGAGTGTGCATTTATACTGTTGGTGTGAAGCTATAATAAAAACAAAATGTTATTAAATAACAGGTCCTAAGACGTAGCAATAATAATTATTTGATGGCATCTATAAGCCATGACTGGAGAGTGCATTTTGAAATAGAAACTTTATCCTCAAAGTAGCATTGTAAGAGAGCATTTAAAAATTAGTGCATTATAAGTATCTTAGGTGCAATTTTAAGTTGAAGTTTTGAAAGGGAATGCTAAGTTTGCTTCTATAAAATGCTCTTGGCAATTATATTTCATGTGGGTTCTTGTTTTGATAGTCATTTGTTATCACTTTTTCTTTGTACCTTTTATTTTCATTTTTTGTTAGTTTTGGAAAGCAGTATGTGTGAATTTGTATATAAAAGAAGAGTGACTAATGGGAGTTGGAGTTGAATGTGAATATTCTATTAAGTATATATGTATGGTCAGTAGTCTTTTTAGTAGGATTCAGAACAAAAAGTATCAGAAATGAACTAAATTTGTGTAAATCTTCCATATGTGCCTTAACTGTAGGTTGTTAAATTGTTATCTACAGTATTTGTATTTATGAAGCAGTTTTTTAAAAATGTTATTTTGTATTATACATGCTTATTGTATTTTTTCATGTTTCAATGATATTTGACTTTATTATGTATCTTGACATAAAGAGACCACAAGCATTATCGTTCTTTTATATGTTCCACAAATTGATGTCACTGAAAAAATTGAAATGCAAAATTGTCAAGTAATTTAAATGCAATAGAATAATACTTTTGATACATTCCGCCCATGTTGCTTGACACATTAATAGCCACAAATTGATGGACACATAAATGCAAAGAGGAATAGTGTACAGAGTTTTTAATTTGTTCTTTGTTCAATAAATTGTATCAGTATATATATACTCGAGTTAGTATGTTTTCCACTTTCTCACACTTTTGTACTTTCTGTTCCAATTTTACCACCGGTTAATGCAAGTTGAAGCTAATTATTACAATTTATATTGGAGAGTAAAAGTAGAAGAATGATATATTTTTAACCAGCAAACATTTTTAATTATTTCCTGTTTTTGATCTACTGGATTTTCAAATGATAATTCAATATGTTAAATACAAATTAATACTAATGGATGAAACTTGTTGCATGTAGCCTTATAGTGGATTGTAATGGAAGCAATCAGTTTTCTGCATCCTAACTTGAGTGAAAAGGTTCCAGTTTTTTAAACTGTATAAAGGAAATGTATTAATTGGAAGTAGATACCTACATTTAAAGCTTATTAACAAGAATATTACTTTTTTTAAGAAAATTACTGTAACTTTCATTGGAAGCTTGTGAGAAAATCCAGAACGTAAGGGTAATATTACAACTTAGTGGACATTTCCATCCCAACTTGCTTAAGGTATTTCTGATTAGGCTTAAACATACCAATTGCTGTAATTTCTCTTATCTTTTTTGAGCATTCAGGTGTCAATGCTAATCAATTCTTGCAAAGTTGTTCCAAATGAACAATACTGTGAAACAGGCCAGAATTTAAAAATGAAGATTCATGTTTATTAAACATTATTTCCTGTTTAAAATAGATTTTTATTACATTTTTAACATAAAAACATCATTTGTGAATTAAATCAGAAAATGACATTGCTAGATATAAATATACATGTCCATATTCTGCATTTACACATTCTTTTATGCAGTTAAAAATGGGCATCTTAGCCATTTATGTTTCATAAATTCAGAAAAATAAAAATATTCAGACCATTAAATCAACAAACTTGTTTTTCAGTAGGAAAAATGCATATTAACCGATTAATGAATGCATACTGCAGTGATGAATATAGCCTTCACAGCAATAAAACAGCAATTTTTCTGCAATATATTACAACAGTATATACATAGATATAAGACAAAATGAGAAAAATATATACATTTAAAATACAATTAACCTATGTCTACATAATTATTTTATAGTAAAAGCTACAGTTATAGTGATTAAAAAAAATAATGCAATGCATGCATGCAAATATTTATATTTTCAAAATGAGCAATTAGCTTTTTAAGTGGTTATAAACTGAAGTAGTGACTGAAACATTTCATATTCATAGTTGAACAATAATATATAATATTTAAATTAAATAGCTTAAAGAACATTCATAACATTCATTTCATATTCATTAATTTTTAGAAATAATAAATTGTGGAATGACACTTGCAAATATTAATAAGAAAGCATCAAGAAAGAAAGTTTTGATTGTTTTTTAAATTAACACAAACACTTCAAAAGTTGATGAACAATAACATCTTAAACTTTCAATACTATACTTTCAGAGCGACTACAATTACTACTTATAATAAATGAACTTATTTTCAAATTACTTATATACATGATTGATTATGATACAATACTTGATTCATGAAGCAAAATAATACTACAATATGACAATTTCAATTGAATTGTATGAATGTCATTCTATCATTAAATTATTTAAAATATTCACTATTTAACATTGAATTTTTGCTTGTAGTTACATAATAACAACTCACTTATAAATATTCCTGCATAAGTTTCTTTTGTGTCTTTTATAGATGAAAGGATTAACCTGACCAAATGCATACTTTGCTGACTAAAGCTGTCGATTGTAATATTATAGAATTTCCATGTTTGAGCCTCAAGAAAAACTATGAAAATAATAATTTTTTTTTTCCCATTTTAATCATATTATGAAAAAATTAGTTTTTTAATGATTACTAAAAATAACAGTGAAAGAAAAGACCATCATTTTATTCTATTTTTAAGAAGTAATACCCAGTCTTTTGTTTGCTGTTGAATTCTTTTATGTACAAACAAATCACATTTTCATTTATTTGCAGGCAATATTGTAAATTTTAATATTCATCAACTAGATGAAAATATTTTTAAAAAAGTGTCGAAAATAATTTTTTACAGGTTGAGAAAATGAAGACTTTGTTTCATTGCTATTCATTCTTTCTTTATGTAAAACAAATAACCATATTTTTCTATAATTATTGAATACTATCAAATACAACAACTGAATATTAAATCACCTCATTACATTTTGATATATTCATGAAACAATTGACAACTTATGTGCTTCACATCATTTGCCAAAGTACTGTTTTTTTTTTACTTTTTTTATTTATTTATTTTATACAAATGAATCACAAGTCTCATTTCAATTTCTTTTAAAGCATTTGTATCGACTGTACTACTATGCACATAAAAATATACTGTTTTTGTTAATGGGTTAAAAATGATGCTCCACTGCAAACTATGAACAAATATGCAGGATACAGAAAAACTATACCGACAGCTTTTGTGTTATAACTGGGGACAAGCATGGTTTTTGGTGCAGAGATATACAAATTTAAAAAATGACTGTTTTCACAAGGATATAAAATTGTTCGTAGCACAACCCCAATAAAATTGTAAATCCAGAAATGAATTAAGGGTACAAGACTCAAGTGGCCAAAGATGCATTCTAGTAACGAAAGGCTTATTGTGTTTGGCTTGAAAATTAAATTTCATACTTACAAATGTTGAATTTAATCAGAACCTTGATCATAAAGTAAATCTTGATTTCAGTAAAATAGATATACAGAAAATTTGAGTTTAATTAAGAATTAGTTAATCTTTAGGAACAATAATTATTTATTAAATATGGGTCTAACATTCAAATGTATGTTGACAAAATAACTGCTTACTCTTCTCTAGAGGCAATATGAAGGAATCTACAGCAGTTACTTTCTTCATACATTTACTTTCCAGACCTGTTTATAACTTAAAACTTTAGTATAGTTTTTCAGTCCATGCATATATTTTTATAAATATAATTGCATTTATGAATTTTAGCTGTAAATATTACTGCAATTTTGTTCTCATTCAATACTTATGGAGATTAAACAATTGTTATTAGCAGTTTGACTTTGTTGTGTACAAGCTTGGACCCCATAACACATGTGGGACATAACCACATAGTTCAGAGCTCAGAGGTTGTGAGCGTTTATAACAAATTGGGAGAATAATGAGAAAGTTTGCACCTCACAAAATTATAAATTATACAAGATGTACACAGCATTACATGTATAGCAAAAAATATTTAATAACTCTGCAGTTGAGAAGACCGATCCCGTGTTGAAATGCTTTACAAACTAAATTTCATTCTTCACTTCTCATATTTTGAAAATCAAGCTCCAATGAGAATTTATAAAAAAAATTACATTAATTAATTAGATAAAATACATTTAATACATAATATATTTTAAGCAAATACAAGAAAATCTGGAAGTAATTCATCAGTCAACCACGACTGCACCGATTAAAAATATTGGACAATACACCAAGTTTTCAAATTTGTTTATTTTAAAATTCCCATTTGTTTAAAGTTTTCTAAACAAGTTATACAGTAACTATGCCTAGTCACCAGAAATAAAAAAAGAAACTCATTTGACAAGACATGAAACTGTTATTTTTTGATTCCATTTCTAGATGCTTTTCTACATCCACTTACAGAGTAAATGAAATCATAGATTTCCTTATAATGCCTGTTGATACAAAAAGAAATGTTTCTTAATAAAATAAATTTCTAACATTTTGATGGTCTACCGATACATAAGTCACATTAATTAAAATTCAGTCATGAAAACATAAAAAATTAAAATCAACTCTTGAAGACAAGCATTTACCTACAAAGTCAAATGTCAATGAGCATAACTATTTTGTTTTGCAGCTCATCTGATCAGGAAATGCTTCTCTTGGTGGAATAAGGCTTAGCATCATGACATGACGAGCATAAGCTTGAGTGTTTCTGAAGACTGTATCTGTTCCATGTAAACGGTCAAGAACTCCCAAAACTCCAAAACATTGATTAAATCTATGGACCAAAAATTATTTACATAAATAAAAGAGGACCAGACAACAATACATTCATTTTTGTGGTAAATCAGATGTTCTCAACTTACTTGAGATGATGAAAATCATGTGCCTCTGGAGAAGGGAAAAAGGGTAAGTGGTAGCCAGAATGGGCATTTAGTGTTGATAGGATAGCCAAAGAAAACCAAAGATATGCAGTTGCTACATGAGATCCCATCAACAGCACACCAAGTAATGGAGGGAGTAAATTGGAAAATATATGTTCAATAGGATGGCAATAAATAGCAGTGACAGCGATAGGGGCAGTCCATTCATGATGTCTCTTGTGAATAAAGCGATACAGGTAGCGACTATGGAGCAATCTGTCAAATACACAAAAGGAAAACATATTTAACCATGTTTTAATTACTCATAAATGCATTTTATGTAACATTGTTTCAACAGTTTTCTGGGTCTTGTTGGATTATATTTGACTTCCCACTAAATAACGGTGAATACGTACCTATGAGAATAATAGAATCCAATTTCCTCCATTAAAATAAGAACTGCCATTTCTGCCAGCACCCAATGAAAAGTAGGGAGTTCTCGTAGGGGAGGAAACCCTCGCCACTGCATCAACTTATAACTTAGAGAGGAGGCAGGTAATCCTACAACTAATTGATTAAACAGGACCCACATTATCACCTGTAATCAGAAAAATGTATTAGATTCATATTAACACAAGTCTTGGTGAAACAATGCATTTTGATAGCAAATCTTACTTTCAAAAGCTTTTTATTTTCAACAGGTTCATTTGTTCCAGGTTGAATTTTATACCGACGTAAAGCTGCTGGTTTATTAGTTATATCTAATATTGTATAAATGCCTCCAAACAGCCAATATACTACAAAGGTCAACAGCATTGTACCTGCACAAGAAATCAATAAATTTATTTAAAACATCAAGCGTGTAAATAGACAACTTAATTTTTTTTTAATTACAAAGCAAAAAGGCAAAAGTGAACTATGCCAGCAAATTAAGAAATTTTGTATAAAAAAAAATTTAATTCATAACATTTTTGTTTGAATAATTAACCATTAGCTTACCATAAACCCAAAAGTTGTATGGGTCTTCTCCAAAAATATCAAGAACTTTGTCCCATTGGGATTGCCAAAAATCTCCTGATGCTCCCCAAAATCTTTGCAGATGCCTAAAATTTTAAATGAAAACAAATAATACATTAAAATTGTTTATAGCTAGATGCTTTACTATCAAGTTTGGTGAAATAATTCGTAATGAATTTCCAAATACTACTTCTTATATTTTTGGACAAATTATTTACAAATCCCATTACATGTTTATGAAAAGTCTATTTACATATTTACAAAATACAATATTTTTTCTTGAAAAAAACCTGTTACTATGTCTAATTTCAGTATTTTTAAGTCTTGCAAAGAGTTTAAATAAATCGAGAGTTTAAGTTTCTATCTGATCTACTTGAGCTCATGTATAACAAAAACAATACAAATTAGAATTTATTGGTAAACTTTGTCTTTTCATTGATATTCTCTACAAGGCTTTTTTCATCATAAATATTAATTTTTTTAATGGATTATTCTTCTCAATATATCACTAATACCATTGAAGGTCTTCTCGTATCACATATTACAATATGAAAGGATCTCCAAATTTAGTACTATTGTTCCTTCAAAAAGAAAAATTGTACCTCAAACCTCACAATTTCAATTTACTATTTCATTATTTTCAACAACAATAAATTGTAACCTTCAAACTTAAACTGTCCTGAATTAATGAGAGGTATTGATAATAATTACTATACCATGTTAATGTATTTCTGAAGGCTGCAAATCCAATAAGAACTGTACTTATTACAAAAAGAACACTTCTGAGTGATGAAAGAAGTGTAGGTTGCTGATTTGTTGCTGCTGTGGGTACTTTCTTATCTTCCAAACTTAAGGATGGCTGAAAATCAGCCATAGTGGTATCTGAAAATTAAACAAGGAATTAAAATTTTGCCATTACATTACAACTACAGACCACCTTATCAACCTCACAGGGAAAAGATTATATAACATATTTTTGTTTTTAGAAGGAACACATAAATAAACCTTCAAAAGAAGTATAACAAAAAGAAAAGAGGGTAGACAAATAATTAATACTACATAATTTTAAATTAAATAGAAAGACAGAAGTTAAAATACACTTTGATAAGCGTAATTCAGGGAGTGATTCTTCAGTTACATTTGTTTTGCTAGGCATTTTACATTCTTTAAGTAATTAGTTTTTGAATTGTTACTATTTGCTATTGCTATTTGAATTGTTACTATCATGTAAACTGTGTAATGTATGTACATAATTATTTGTATTTCTAAGTGCATGTCCTGTTAATAAATACAGTTCACAATAATATTTAAATTTCTTGTTACAAAGGTGGCAAATTCATTCCTAATTCTCCCGTTACAATGGTTGCAAATACTTTCCTAATTGTCCTGTTAAAATGGTAGCAAATAGTTTCATAGCACATTTATTAAAAATTACATTTATTGCATGTATAAAAATTATATACATTACATACGATTCTCAACAAAATATTCAAGACACATTTCAACTCTAAAACTCACAATAACATTGACATACAAAAGGAACAAAAATAATTGAAGAAAATATAAAAGGAAATTATCTCTGATGAGAATTAACAAAATTGCAAGAAAAAAATGCATATGGACAAAATTAATATTGTTTTGAGCAAAATAATTCAAAGTTGTAATTGGCTGAAACATCAAATTGAAATGGTACTTAATTTTTTTTATTTTTAAAAACTTGTTTTACATTCCACTAATTATTAATTAAGTCTGTCCCCCAGCTCTTTGATCAAATGTACTACTTTCGGAATGTGACAATTCACACACAAATATTTTTGAAGATATAGTTACTTGTTTGTTAAAAATTTGGTAGTGATTAAGCTAACTGAATAGCTTATTTCTAAACATAATTCTCATTTACAAACAAATTCAATACTCATAAGTTTGAAACAATGTTGCATAAAACTCTTTTTAAAAGTCTCTTCCTGCAATAAATATACAAATTGTTGAAAGTTGTTATCCAACTAGTACTCCAAATATAATCAACAAAAATATATCCATAATTGGTATCGATGACAAACAAAAATACGTAATATTACCTTTCATTATCTTTTGAAAACATTCGCACCCTCTCATTCATTTTTCAAACGTGGCTCTTTTCGTCACAAGTACAAGGTCAGTCATTGACCTTCTACACAAAACATTGTAACGAAAATAAATATTGGCGCAAAATTCAAACGTTTCCTAAAATAATTGTTGAAATTTTATCTTTAATATTACAATGATTTACATACTATCAAACGTTTCTTTGTCTTCTGGAAAACTAGTTCCAAAAAGTTGAATTCTGTAACTACTTCGTTGAGGCCTAAAACGTCAAATGGTTGTGACAGATCCTCTGAGAATTGGCGTCGGAAAGTAATGTCATGAGCAAAGAATTGTACGTACTTTTCAAACGATTTTTCTTTTTCCTGTTAGAAGACTTTTTGCGGAAACCCATGGCTTAACGTGAAAATTGAGCGAACTATTCGCTCCGAAGCACACAAGCAATCTGTACTTCGTTCAGCGTAGCGTAAGCGAACCAGCTCGCGCAGCGGAAAGACGGACGCGAGGAAAAGGGGGGAGGGATGGAGGGACGCACAAAGAAGAGAAAAGTTTTCGTGGACGTCATTCACTCTTCAGACTAATCAAGGGTCGCTGTGCGATATGGAATATCAAAATCGTAAGAGCAAGGTCGATATTTTAACTCAGCAACAATACACCTGGTATTACATCCACAGCCGGTCGTATTCCATCTTATCGTATTCTTCCATCTTCGTTTTCATTCTGTTGAAAGGAGAGATTCAATCTTTTTTTTTTTACTTAATTGAAGGCGAAGCAAGAAAATCTAATACAACTTATACAATTGGTATGATTATTGTGGTGCATATTTTGCCCTCACAACACGAAAGAGGTACATTGAAGTGTTAATACGAGTAGTACGAGTAATTATTGCCAGCATTTTGAGTGTGTATGTGTATTTTTATTTTATTTTTGTAAATGTTTTGTGCACATTCCCAGGGTTTTGGAGTTTAGTGATACACATGTTGGACCAGAAATCGCGCACCGAATCAGTATGAACACGGAAATCACGCGGTTGGATTGTCGCATGCGTGCGTCGTGTTATGACACTCTCGTTCTCGTTTCAGGTAAAACCGGTTACAGGTTGTGTTTTTGTACTCGAAACCTGTGCTACGGAAGAGAAACATGGTAGTCACATTCTCGCACGCTCTCTCTCACAAACGCGCGCGCACGCACGCACGCACGCACGCGCGCGCGCACACGCACACGCACACACACACACACACACACACACACACACACGCGCGCGCGCGCACGCACACACACACACATTGCGTATCCTTCTATACACACCGCGACACTGAGGCGCTGAGAAGCAGTTAAATGCACGAAAGGTGGGGAGTGCAAGAAGACACCGCGACGGTCGTCTACTTGTCCTAAGTGATACATATCCCGTCCGTGGAGGGACGAAATTGACGCAGTCTCATCCTCGCCCTTCGCGAAACGCCTGGTGGCCTCACAGGGAGGCCACGCACTTACGGAAGGGCAGGCGTTTAGGAAGAAAACTCACAATTTATTTATTAGTGATTCAACTGCTAAGCTCATTAGCGTAGGGCATGCTTGTATCGCGGTAGGTGGTGAATCCTAAGACCTCCCGATCAGAAGCACTGCAGTAACATTAATATTGATGTCCTGGGTCACCCAAACAGAAGAACAGCGAGTCAGGGTCTTGAGAAGATGCCCACCTGGCCTCGCACTAGTTGGACCGATAGAGATCAATTTACCAACCACTTTCGTTGTTTGTGATATCGGCCGTACGTCGTTTAATTCTTTACCTATTTGTAATAACATCTTCTAAAAAAATACATTTTCTTTGAATATGAGCACTCATACAAGTATACTATATTTTGCCACAACTCATTTGTTTCGACTGATTTTATCAGACAGAGGACTGCTAAAATCCTTAACGGTCGCGTTGTGAAAGTGAAAAGAAACTGGTGGTGCTAAAACAGCACGTACTTTCTCGCCCGAACTATAACGCAAATTTACGCGAAAAGTAATCAAATTTTCGAAAAATTGTACATGACCTTATTTCACAATCTGTCTTTAAGGAACAGATTTTATTAAGGAAAAAATCTCTATCTTCATAATTGTAGTTGTAGGAAAAGCCGAAGAAATTTTGCAATTTTCGAAAAATCAGTTTTCAACGAAAATGAGATTTAAACCTTTCTCTTAAACGTCCTTCACACTATCCAACAACAAAATTTAATCAAAAACGATGGAGCCATTTTTTTGAAAATTTTGAAAATGTCCCAGGGGCTTCATGTAAAGCACCACCGAAAATTAAAATTTCGGTTTCAAATGCAAGGGGCCGCGACATCAGTTAGATTAATTGGGGAATACCAATTTTGGAGAAAACCGGCTGAACGGTTTAGCCGTTAGCGTTGTTCACTGACGGACGGAGAGACAGACGTTTTGCCGTCATTCGATTTTTCGATATCAAGGGCCCACAAATAATGAATACTGGATACGCGGCGCGTTAGAGGATTTTTTAAAATTTAGCAACTGGATTTATCCA
Organism: Teleogryllus occipitalis; assembly: GCA_011170035.1. Lineage (NCBI taxonomy): Eukaryota > Metazoa > Arthropoda > Insecta > Orthoptera > Gryllidae > Teleogryllus > Teleogryllus occipitalis. The sequence continues at coordinate 503,534 of BLKR01000319.1, read as the reverse complement.
TTTTTGCCTTATCAGGGCCCTGTAATAAAGAGTTTATCTGCCGAAAATTCGTCGATTTTTCGGGCAGCATTACATAACTTTCTCTCCACTCCGTATAGCGGGAAAGTAAAAGGAATTTGAAGTCTCTTAATTATAGCCTCCAAAATAATTAAAAAAATAATTACTTCATATCCTTACTCCAAAACACAAAATGATTTACATTCAAATAATTCCATCTTGCCAGAGAAGACAAAGAACGAGATGGTCGAAGCTGACCCATTCAGGAAAGAGGTTGATGTGTGGTCTCTAGGGCCGGATTAAGCTTGAGTAGGCCCCAGGCAATTTTTTTGTAGGCCTCAGAATAAATATAGGAACCTATTAAACTGTAATTATTAGCTTTTGTTGGAATTAAAAAAGGCTAATTTAGAGGATTACAGATATCACAATTGATTCGAAATTTATGTTGTCATATGTCACTGAAAGATTTCTCTTTTTCTGATTTTTAATTTTTTTTCGCCCTCTTTTACCATAGCCCGCTAGCATACCAGCGGGATATGCTTTTACAAGCGTTCGTTTGAAATGTAATTGTTTGTGAATTGTAATTTATAAATTATTGACTTTTTTAATATTAAAAATCGATGATTTTGTATATATTTAATTTGTTTATTTTTAGTTCTGAAATAAACTTTTAAAAAATTGTGTCAGGAGGCCCTATCGTGCCCCCATGATCTTAGGCTCTAGGCACTGGGCCTTAACGTGCCTACTGGTTAATTCGGCTCTGGTGGTCTCATCACGGTGACGGGATACAGAAGTTTGGAAATGCGTAATAGAGAACATTTCATTTCATTTAGTTGTGTAACTCGTAACCGTTATAGTGTATACTTGTAAGTATAGTTGGATTCGGGTGATGCTTGTGTTTGAAATGGATATTGAATGAATGTGTTGTTTGATAATCGATGTTGCTGTTGCTCATTTAATAATGCTTTTCGTAGACCTTCACGTCTGGTATACGTGTGTAAGATATTATATGTTATTATATTTATGTATTTTTATTCTGTCTCGATCTACGTTCTATTTTGTTTCGATTCATTCATGTATTCCTTATTGTGTAAACCGGCCCTACCGAGAAGTGGGAAGCCTTTGTCCTCAAGGGATGTACTTGGGTTGAAAATTATACTATTAAATAAATAAATAAATAAATAAATAAATAAATAAATAAATAAATAAATAAATAAATAAATAAATAAATAAATAAATAAATAAATAAATAAATAAATAAATAAATAAATAAATAAATAAATAAATAAATAAATAAATAAAAATTTCCTCTACTTCAACGTATTTTTGAAGCAACTGAAAATACCCCTCCGGAGTCATCTCTTGGATGAGTAGGCGTTGAGCGATTGCGTGTCGCGTGCGTGCACCCGCACTGAGGCGAGCGAGTCGCATCGGGCTGAGGGCGAGCGCACTGGCGGACGCGACGGAAGCTCGTCACGAGCAGCTGCTTTCCGGTGGGCGGGCGGGCGAGTCACGCAGCTGCGCGTCTTTGTTGCAGGCTTGCGATTAGCAGACGAGCAACTCGAGAGCGATCCCATGTGGTGGACGCGAGCGACTTCGCGTGCGCATGTCAGATAATATTGCAGATCTAGGCAACCTTACGTTTCACAACCGAAGAAAAGTTGTTTTCTCTCACAATGGACTTTTGCTTTCTTGTTTACTATGTACTTACGTAGAAAAAGACTGTATTTTAATGCTACGACGAAAAGTGTGCAGGATGCTGCAGCGTATTGTGGGTTGTTGATACTGAAAAGGCGAATAATTCTTTCTATCTGAAATAAATTACTTCCTCCAAAATAATTCCTCTTTTGGGGGTCCGATGCCGCCCAGGGTCTCGGTGGTGTAGGCGATGCTAATAAACCTACACCAGAAAGTGCCGAGAAGCCTTCCTGTAATGGGATAGCACCTGCATGACCGTAATAGCCGCCTGTAATGGGTGTGCCGTTGAGTGGCCGACAAGTCCTCTCTCACCTTCTCGCGGTGGCCTCGGGTAATACATCTCGGGCAGCTTGAGGTGCAGCCAAGAGGGATGGGCGATAGGCGAGTCTCCGGCGAAGGGGAAAAAAAAGCCTGACGGAAAAACCAACTCGGGGACCCCACGTCACGGGGGTTAGGGGTCGGGTGTGCAGCTCACGATCCCGTCGTGCTCCTCACAGCGACTGGCAGCGGACACTTCGGACGAAGCCTCGGACACGGGAACGCATGTTGGCGCGCGCCTTGAACAACAGGCCACCATTTATGACGACCCTAGCTTGGAACGGTTCATGATTAGGATTCCCTTCGAGGCGAGTCGCTGCGCACATTGTGTCCAGAAAGGGCAATATGGTCACTGATTTGAATAACATGGATCGGCATCACAATATTATCCATAGTGATATCCTCCTAATATTTTTATGTTCCAAATGCAGCAAGAGTAACAAAGGTAAGCTCTCCGGTTTGAGTCATTTCTGTAAGTGCCCGGGTCCGAAAGCATCTAAAGGAAACTATATATGTGAGTTATGGTCCGCCAACTTCGCAACCAAGGCTCTCACAACATTTGCGCCGTGCTCATCCAGACGCAGCTAATAAAGCTCGAGCTGCAAGGTGCAACGTATTGGTAAGACTCCTGTGCCTACAGCAGGGAAGTCTTCACTTCGGAGGACATTATCAAAACGGCTGCATTGGAGAAAGAGCAACCAGAGACGTCGAACAAGAAATTGGCTGCTCTGCTAGGTAAGACCTCTCGACAGGTGAGTGAGAAAAGAAAAGAGACTACATATCGAAGATATTTAGCAGTCATTGGAGCTGAAGCTACTGTGACTGCAGAATCATCATCGTCCCCATCTGACGGTCGGAGGTCTGATGATTCAGGTAAACCTTCTACTAGAGCTGCTGTTATCGCATCGCCTCCTAGCGTCATTAGCCCTCCGAAGTATTCCAGTGAGCCAAATACATATGCTGATTTCTTCTTCTCCCCTGCATTGAAGGCCTAACCTCAAGACAGGAAGAAAGCCGAATGATCTGTTCAAATCCATTTGGGGTAACACGCCCCCGATACGGCTTTCCGAATTAAGAGAGGGTGATAAATTGTCGACACGTGAAATGAACCCAGACACAATTCTATACGCGGCGCAAGCTGGCGAAATTAAAAGTCATCTGGCTGGGATGAAAAATGTCATGGATCCACGACCAGATAAGATCAAAGTTAGCAACATATCTTCAGGAGCAAAAAGTGAAATATTGTCCCTATTTTACACCCAAATTTTATACAGTGGCTTTGTGCCTTCTGGGTGGAGAGCTAATCGCACCATCCTTACACCAAAAGAGGGTAAGGATAATAAGTTTACCACTAATTATTGCCCCATCACAATTAGCTCCCTGCTGTGCAGCATCTTTGGGAGCGTTATGGACAAATGCATTTGATCCGTGGTGAAGTTCAATCCACGCCAAAAAGGGTTTATCCGTGAAACTCGCAGTTTCGTCAAAGTTCAAATTCTTCACGAAGCAGTCTGTGACAAAAAGCAGAGGGTGGTGTCGACGCTGTGCTAGATATATCCAAAGCATTGACACTGTTCTTCACGCGACGATTCATGTACAGATACTGACCGGGAAAGGGGTCCCCGACGCGACGCCTTTATCAATTTGGTAATGGACTCTTACGTCGACGTTTCCACCGTCATTCAGCACCCCTCGAAAGGAATTGAGGTGCCAATTCGTAGAGGAGTAAAACAGGGGGACTCCTTGTCCCCACTCCTTTTTAATCTCATTACGGAGTGTTTGCTTGAGAAATTGGAAAGCACATCTGTTTAGCTTTTTGATGAACATTTATTTCAATTTTCAGTGTATACAAACTCCTGCTTTCTTTTTGCATAAACAACCGTTTTACCGTCTTACATTCATACAAAACTTCAATCTCCCTGCTACCAACCTCACATTACAAATATAAGTAATTGTTACCAACACCTCATCTTTCCTTTTAGACTTGTTTTACAGGTTCATCCTAACTATTGGTTTCAGTCTCCTACCATACCTTGACATGTTCCTGTATGGTGCTGTAATGTATCTCAATCGTCCTCGCTTATCCTCGCCCTCCTCGTTGGGCAACCGTATGTAAGGTATCTTTCAATCGGTTAACCTCTCCACGCTATCCTTGCCTGCGCTTTGAACAGCCATATATAATGAATCCCCTTTTCCCTTTTTTTCGACTATCTAGTACCGTGGGTAAGCTGGTGGTCCTATACAGGAATCCAAACGATGTGAATGGATTGTGCGTGCTAGGGTAAATGACGACGAATATTTTTGATCGATAAAAACGAACCACATTTTGGTTCGATCGTTTATTAATATTTCCTAGCCTTCCCTCTTTTCATTGTATACGGCGACAATTCACCGTCTTTCCTTCTACACTAGTACATAGTGCCCTATAACATAAACATTCCAAACAAAAAAAAACACACAACAACGAAAATCACTCACACACAATAACACAAAACAATACAAAATCCCATTCATACATCGAATGCGCATTCCCTACTTCTCTTTTGACCATTTCTTATTTTAATTCTATTGACAAAACTTGATCTTCGATAATTCTCTTTAGTTATGACATGCGTCTTCAAATGAAGCATCTGCAAGGAATTCAGGAACACACACACACATATATACGCGTGTCACTTCCCTGTTTTGCGGCTCAGCTTCCGTAACAAGGATGTCTGGTGGCCGCCGTCCAATGCTCTTCGATGTGCGGTCGCCGTCTACTCCTGCTCGCGGTCGCCTTCGGAAACCACTTCTCGCAAACCGCTATTATTCGCATAAATGTTACCATTCAGCTGCCAGTCCGTCACCGACTAATAAAATTATATGTGTTCGCGGCGTACTGTTCGGCAAAACAGACAAAACGAAAAACAACTATTTTTCGCGTGTCGTCGAACACGTCAGTTCTTGAAATTACTACTGCTCGCATCCATTTATATTGAAAATAATCGTTCAATCGTACTGATCCGGGTATCTATTCTTTTATATTCCATAACGAAATATTCGTCGCGTTGAATTTTCTTACACTAAAATAAAATACATCTCGTGATTCGTAATCACATAAAGTCCTACTAAAAAAAAATTCAAGTTACTCCCGAATTTTGTTCCTTTTCCTAGTATTTCAAAGTTCCAACACACATCACAACGTTATTTTCTATTTAAATTCCTACGCTTTTGAAAAACTTAACAACACGCCAATTTCGCGCACACGAAGCGTTCCCCCCGGTATCCACGACACATCTGACTCCCATCGGAATTTTTTCTAGTAACTTACATTGTTACAGAAGATTTCTGTAACAAAATAATTGCTACTATCTTGCTTTTCTCCTCTGTTGATTCCAAAAGACTTTCTTCGCTTCTTAACATGGCGTCATTTGTTTATCATTTTTGGTTCATTGTAACTTCCAGATATTTTATCATTACTCTGCTTCCGAACATGCGACAAAGTTGACACTAATTTTGTCGTCTTCCCCGTATTTTAGTCTATTATTTCCCAATGTTTTAGCCGAATCGGTCCGTGCGTTTTGTCATAATTCTTAAAAAACCCTGTTTATAATCTTTATTTTATACTTCAACAATGGCCATATTCTGTTCATGTTATTAAAAAATTTCAATTATATTTCAATTTATATCTGCTGAATGCGTTGACCGAATTTGATGCCGTTTGTTTTATTTCATTCTATAATTTCTGCTCTACCGGACGATTATGTTCAATTTTCCCCAAATTTCACGCGCTACAATTCCTTATTTTAATTTGGACTTACAAAAATGTTTTCTATCGGCACCGTTGCACTCCATATACAAGTTTATTCTTTGTCACTTTTTTGGCAATGTTGCATCTGGGGTTTTGGTCTCGAAACGATGGATCATTACAGTGCTCTCACTACATTTTCATTCATTGTTTCATTTTGATTTATCTCTATATCGGTCCCAGTATTTTCAAGTTCATTATTAGTCTCTATTTCCTTTCCTACATCATTTTCATAATCTATGTCAATTTCTCCTCAACATCAGGATACATGTAATTGGTAAGGAATGTGTCCGTGTTATTGCAAAGGAATGTGTCCGTAGCATTTGCTGACGATATGGTACTGTTAGCAAAAGATACCCAAGGAGCTTAAGAATTACTTGATATTGTGGTGGAATATCTTGGGACCCACGGAATGACATTGTCCGTCGCGAAGTGTTCACCATTCCAAATTACAATCTTTGAACGATCCTAGTTCATTGAAGACTCCTGTCTGGAAAAGTTGGGGGAGAGAATTCCTATAGTCAGTAATGATCATACCCTAACACACTTGGAAGTGAACTACTCTTATCTGGAACGGCTTCCCATGTAAATTATCCATATCGAATTTGCTGGAAACAGTGACGAGGCTTCAGAAGACGCATTTAAAGCCCATCAGACGTTGGCATTACTTCATATCTACAAAATGCCACATTTCCTCTACCAATTGGTTTTATCGATGCCATCTCTATCGATGCTCAGGGAAGCGGACGGTGAAAACAGAGTGGCTATCTAACAGTTCCTACATCTGCATATGAGTACTGCATATGACTTATTTTATCTGACCAAGAGAGATGGACGACTGGGATTGCTGCTGCTCGCCCAACACGTTTCCAGAGTGGCGTTTAACCTAGGATTACGATTAGAAAAATCTGAAGACCCTATTTGCAGATGGTTGAGCTCCTGTCTGAGTTTCTGCCCACGGACATTAAAGACCGCCAAAACACTGAGACTCAGTTGTATTATTTTGCTATGCTTCTCACGTCGTTTTTTTCTCAAATCCAAATTTTCAGATCCAAATTTTTCAACGAAAGGTTGCAAATATGACCAGATTTTAATATTTTATATTTTTAAAATAATAATAATAATAATAATAATAATAATAATAATAATAATAATAATAATAATAATAATAATAATTTTAAAAAATTTTAAAATGTAATTTAAGCCCCAATTTTGGCTGATGTGAAGAGGTTGAAACAAAACCGAAAAGGCAGCCCGGACTGAAGAGATAAGGAATCTAACAAGTATGAGAACTTCTGTGTCATTCTGTAACACCACTAGTTTCTTTTCTTTTTTTTCAGGAACGGAGCAAACTACTGTTATAAAAATGGCGCAGGTCCCTCTTTCGGTGAACCCTTCGTATTTTGGAAAATTACAAAATATTAACATCGCAAAACTACAATACTAATGATAAAGATTTTTTTTACTTAATGAAATGTGTGGTTCAAAATTAGATCTTTAAATAAGGTAATGTATGTTGTTTTTTTTTTGAAAATATCAATAGTTTGCGAAATTTTTGCAATAATCGAAATTGCAAATTCCAATTTCCCGCACTTCTTTTGCTAGAATCTTTCAGAGTTATCATGTCTCAATATGACAATGGCAACGCCAGTTTGAAATTCTCAAAATAACTTCTCATTGTTAGACGCTGTCTGGGTGTACGGAAAGCAGTTTTGGATTGTCAAATTTGTGTTGATGTAGTAGCTTTAAATGAATTAACTTTTTGGGCCTACTGCGCTACGATTAGTGATGGCTAAGATGTGTTAATACGAACAGAAATTGTTGTATTACAATATAAATTTACGTAACCGCTACTAATGTTAGAAAGTACGTGTTGTTGTACTACCACCATTTGACTATTAATATGCTAATTTTCCTGTGCCCACTCTCTTTCCCACTCATGAACCTCGTTCCTTTCGTACAGCTTCAGAGATATTTTTCTCCACTTAAGAAGGCCGTGGCGTTTGTATTAGAGCTAGCCGGCGACAGTAACAGGGATATAATAATGAAATAAATTTCATACTTCATATTCATTTACATTAAATTTCTAGACATAGTGTAGACGCAAATACTATCTTCAAATTAGCCGTGCGTGCGGTAATTTATTTCTTCAATGTATGCCCTTTGGAGTTTGATGCCGCTGCCGTATAGGATCACACAGTAATTTTATAGTTCAAGATATCTCTTCCGAAAACGTTCCAAAATCCATCCTTGTTAACATGGCTCTTCCTTTCGCGATGAAACCATCCGTGACGCTCTAGTTTCTCACATAGTGTCCGATTACTCACTCGGAACAACATGAGAAACCAGTCGGCTCTCGGATAGCTAGCCATGCTCACTCACCTGAGATCTCAACGTTCAATCACACTCGACACATTCTTATGTATGAATTGAACGAATTTGAATTCTAATAACGTACCCTTCCAATGGGCAATTAAGCTTTTATCTTCGCAGTAATGGTATCTTTTTGTAGAAGAGGTTAACAGAATTCAGATTATTTTACAATCTAAAAAACAAAACAAACACACTGAGATTGTGGCGGGTCAGTGATTCAAAACATTCTTGATGGGTATGATGGCTAAAAAATATTTAAAACATATCACACCAAAACATTGCATTTCTTGCCTTTCCAGTCAACTGACAGGCTTGGGACGTTCTTCAATTCTGAGAGAAATTCGCTAATAAAATGGTAGGAGTTATGGTTTCTGTAATGGCAACGATTCTCTCAAGAAAATATTGCGTATCGCGTAATTCTGAACTGAACATATTGTTCTTGACACTCTTCGAGTCAAAAAGCACTAGAATTCGAACCTGAAAGATACATTTGATACCTACAGACTTTCAATGACTACAGATTGGGAGTTTATTCAACTTTACGCATAAAGATGAATCAAAATTCTGCTTGTAAATGATCATGGTTCGTGTTAAGCTTAGAAGCCTTCAAGTTGCGGGAAAATAAGACGCAAGAATCTTGGGTTTCCAGTAACAATTGCGAGTGATGCTAGAAATGAAGTTCTGCACAAACAAAGACATGTAAAGTTATGAAAGATTAGTGAAGGTGGAAGGTAAGAAAAATGTGTCACCTGCCAGGAAAATGGAAGTCTTCCATCGCCTATGATCATTAATAATTATGCTACTCATCATCACCTGTCTTTCCCACGTAACGTTGTCTTTGTAGACATTAACCCAAAACAAATGCTCAAAAATGCCAATGAATCCATCATGAAAATTATAATCCCCCCCCCCCCCAACAAAAGATTAAATAGAGGGAGAACATTTTTATTTAAATGTAGGAGAAAACTTGACCTCCATTTTTTGGATGTCCCCACCAAACCATATTTTTCAGATGTCCCTGATATAATGCTTATCTATCCAACCGTCAGAGAACAACACTACTTTCTGAACCGATCGCAATTCGCGAAAACTGGTAAAAAACGAGTAAAAGTTATGATAGTTTCGAATACATTAAATTTTAATAATAAATTTTGTTCAATCGCACGCCGGAGGAAAGAGGCATCCCGAGAAAGTCCTTCTTTAAATTATGATTTGAAGATATCAAACACGGGCGAACACGCCAGCTCATTCGTATCTGTTGACATTTCAAAGGCTGTTTATTTCTAGGAATAATATCTGGAAAATGTCAACCCTTGAGGGTTGACATCGACGACAAAATATTGATGTTACAAAGCGTCGCTGTTCAAAATTAAGCATGGATGTTAATAATTCATCACCCCCAAACTAACGATGCTTTAAAACATTGATGTTTTTAAAAGACGTTAAGTAACCTCTAATATTTGTGTCCGCGCGTGGGAGAACTTAATTTGAGAGTAGCCATTTTTATTAATTTAAAATTAAGATTTAATTGACCAGACAATCTAAATTGGTGGTGCTACAGAATGGCATAGTCTTTCTCGTACTATTTAGTTTTCGAATTTCTTTTGTCTGGGCCATCTTTACGATCTTGCTCCATCCTCTTGCCAGCTGCCATCTATCGCCACCCAAAATACATTTTTTAAAGTTTTCTCAATTTTTCTGCTTCCAAATGGTAGATTTGAAATATTACTTTTACAATATTAAAGAAGAGTAAAACCTCGTCCTAAATAGCAATTTTCATTGAAAACTTTGGAGCCATTCTTAAGAAAATGGAATTTAACAGTTACGGTAAATGCAAAATTTCAAGTTCTTTTTCACAGCAAATTTTTGAATTTTCGAAAAACTTCATTTGAAGTACTTCTACTCACAAATGCAATAGTGTGTACACATTGTTGGAAATGTGTGTAATAACGGCGTGAGGGATATTTTAAAAAGATTGTGAGTTTTTTAGAAAAACAAAATAATATGAATTTTCTGTCATCTTAAAGAGCGCAATTAGCAATATCTATACAAAAACTTTGAAGAAACAATTTCGAGCCGTTTTTTGAGAAAATGGCGTTTGAGTGTTTCTGAAAATGAATTTTGAGCTCATTTTCTCAGAAAACGGTTGAGTTTTCGAGAAATTTTATATGACATCATTTAAAGAACATGTACTCATAAATTCAGTAACGGGAACAAATCGCCACTAATGTAATTATTAACAACGTGAGAGACAAGTCAAAAAAATAAAATTTTTGTAATTTTTGGAAACACAAAATAATAGAGTAAAATGGTGTTTATGTCATCTAATGGAGTGCATTTAGCACTATCCCTACCAAAAGTTTAAAGAAAAAATTTGAAGCCATTATTTAGTAAATCTTGTTTTTAGAATATCTACTTCGAAAAAAATTCTACGTATGGTTTGGGCGCTATTGGTGTTCACGGACAGGCGTTTTGTCGTCAATTGATTTTCAGTATCAAGGTCCCACAAAACAGGTTCTACACCACGTGTTAGAAGATTTTATTTTCTTAATTTAGCAACTGGATTTATCCACTTTTTCTTTATCAGGGCCAGGCAATGAGAGTTTTTCTGCCGAAAATTCGCGGTTTTTTCGCGCAGCATTACATAACTTTCTCTACACTACGTTTATTAATCCGTATATGCGTACGTATACGAGCAAATAAAAATAATAACAATTATTAACAAAACAACCTTAACACCTGAGGGCTCATAGTCAACTCACAGGGGCAGAGCTTCTTAAGTTCATTGTACAAGGATGTAGGAAGAAGGGGGAGGCCTTACGCCTATTTCACATGTTTGCAGCCTCTCTACGAAAGACGACGAAAAGTTTAGAGACTACCAGGACATCGGAGTCTCGGGGAAGAGAGAGTCTGCTTGATTAATGGAGTTTTAAACAGCTTTGGCTTCGTTCCAACACATGAACTGACAGTCTGTGTCATCAGTATTATTTCGCATCTTAACTTTTACAAAATTCTGATTGTAGATCTTTTATACTCTCAAACAAAACACCGAAATCGTAAAAACTTCGAGCACAAAACATAGGCTCGATGCGTAAACATCGAGCACAAACATAGGCTTTAAAAACATCGATGTTTTTAAAACATCCATATCGATGTCGCACCACTATTGTGGGACAGTGGAACTGTGCGCGAATAAAAAGCATCATATTTTGAAGTCACATTTGCGGCAGATACAGACCCATTAGTTAATTTATTATTTTATTCTGTTTCCAGTTTTCTGTGTTAATTAATGGTATTCATGAAAGTTTTGTTTACCTTACTGTGCACATGCTGGTTAAATTACTTTGCCCAAAATTACTCCATCACAAGGCACAAATAATATTTATACTATGCAAAACTGCATATCCTAATCTTATGGAAAGTATTAAGTTTCTCTCTTCTTCACAAATTCTTCTTTGCGTATTTGCATCTACTTGTTTTAGAAAATGATCAATAGAAATATATATTTTATTGATCAAACATTATATATAACAAACTCTTTTTGTTTTCGAATACCAACTGTGCTGAAAAGCTAGTGTCGAAAATCCTGCCGCCGTCAGGACTCGAACCTAGGACCTCCCGGTCAGAGACGCTGCAGTGACATCAGTGATATACCGCTCCCGGTACGTTCCTGGAAGTAACTATAGTTAAAGGCTACCTACTGATATCGAACAAATTATTGCCGTCAAGTTTTATGAATTCATGTATCTGGCATTTTCGGTCAATTGTCCGACTTCACCAGCTAGCTAGCGGTGACTTCGAAACGGAACTACTAACGCGGGAATTAAACTAGGCCCAGGCTTGAGGGGGGGAGGGGGTAAGAGAGACATGTAGCGGACTTGACGTATTCCCTTCATCGTAACTAGCAAACTCCGCCTGCCAGAGCTTTTCTTCGTCACGCGGCTTCAGAACTGAGGCGATTTTTAAAGGAAAGCTACAATTTTAGTTTTGTCTCTACCGGGAATCGAACCCGGGATCAGAGCACAGGAAGATAGTATGCTGCCCATGAGCCATCCTAGAGGCAAAGTTATAGTAATAAACATAAAAATATTTTACACAATTGTAAACAAAATTATCCGTTATGTTCCATTTCCAAAAGGCCTTGCATGTTTACGTGATATATTTACACAATAAAAGCTATTACAGGAAATGCTATAAAAAGGCTAAAGAAATAAAAAGTAAGCTGAATTACAATGAAGTGAACAAGCACCACTCACCGTTCATATGAAAACGTTATTCATTGGTAGTGCATTGCGATGTTCTCTTACTGTTCAAAATTGTGCTCTTTCCTATTTATATTTCGATTGCTCGTTCGTAATTCAATAGGTGAGAAAACACGAAAACAGTTCTAAATAAATTGTCGAAAGCATCTAATAAAATATATTGCGTGGATAATTTTATTCTGTCTAGAATATGAAGTACAGATAAAGTAAAGAAACATTCAGAGAGATATTGAAATACTCGATTACCCGAGCCAGAAAAGATTTGTTTGAAGTAAACTTTTTTTTCAAAAACTCCGTCCGTCGGTCGGTCTGTGAACAACACTAGCACCAAAACCATTCACACGACTTTTTTTCAAAATGAATATTCCCCGATCGATCTGTTTCGACTCGAGATCCTGCGATATTAAAATTAATTCTTTCAAATTTAGGGTTGCTTGAAGCCCCTCATATTTTCTCAAAAAGATTCCATTTTTAAATTTAAATTTCTTGTAAGAATAGAGTGAAATACACTCGTTACGATGCCCCACAGGTCCTATTTTCACTGCTTCCTCCGAATTTTCGATAATTGCTAATGTTTCAAGTTTTTTTAATCACCTCGTACAACTACATTATTGAAAATAATAGATTTTTTCCAAAAACGACTCCAAATGTCGCTTAAAACAATTTAACGACATCACTCTTCTATGATATTCGTAAAATCATATTCAATTCGGCTATTTTGGACCGAAAATTGAAAAAAAAATGTAGCGTTTTTTGATAAAACAAAATTTCCTCAATATAATTATTACACCAAAGTAAACTTAACCTAAAGTTACTTTGGTTATTGATATGTAAAATACGCTCTATAACCTTTTTACAAAGTTAGTTAATTTTTAGAATTTTGTTTCATTACTGAATGCAATGCAGATAGACTGTAATGCAAAGGTAATCTTGTTCGCATTATTGCTACGGAAGCGAATGGTGTCAAAACCTTAAAGATTCATAGATTTAATGCTACAAAGGACATTAAAGGTCGCGTATGCATAAAAAGGTAAGTGTTTCCATGATATTTTTACAATAACATATTATTACACTTCATAATTGTAACTTGACAAAGAGAACTCAAGTAATTCGGCCTCGTGAGAACCTATGTGTTCGAAACATGAGTCATGAATGTTGTAAGTTATGGGGAGGGATCCCGAGTCCCTTAAGTATTACATCTTTATTCTAATCCTTTCAAACCCTTGGTCTGATAGGCAATGTCAGACCCGTGTTAACGCACGGGTCTGAAGGGCCCGGGCCCAGGGTCCCCGATAGTTCTTAAAAATTATTGAATTCTAATTTCTTTTTTCAAAAAATAAAATAAAAACGTATAAAAAGTTATGCATGATTAAACTATCGGTCCTACGCAAAAAATTGGCATAACGGAGTGATGTGTTGCGCATTATTGGATAATATTTATTATATGAAATGTTGCTGATCGCTGCGAGAATATCACTCAGTGATAAGTTAATTTTTTAACAAAACTTGTCTTTAAATTGAGGAGGGGGCAGATCAATGACAGTAAGAATAGGGGGCTCCCGAATTAACGTAGGCCCAAGGGCCTCCGAAACTGATAAAATGGCTCTGGCATCTGTGTGTGAGTTGTGTGAGCAATCTGTGTATGTAATTGAGGATCAGGTTCCCTCCACCAGGAACAATGGCACAAGCACGGCATGATACCCAAGGAATAGCATGTAAAGGTAAAGGTACCGAAAAGCTAGCCTCTGTGCCATTCTGTGATCCCATTTCTTATAGTCACTGACTTCCGATAATTTAAAATATTATACAGACTTAGGGGTACAAGCACATCGCCAGAGAGGACTTAGTACCATATGAGTACCGAGCCCGCGCCCCCGCCAGGCCTGGCATTCGAGGGCCGGTCGCCCCCGCTGCGCAGCCGTGCAGTTGCGGACTGTCGGAGTGCACCGCCCACCACAGAGACGCCACCCCAGCGCCTGCGGCGGCAAAACCGTGCGCGTGTGCCCGACGGGAAGTCATCGCGTGTGGGTGGGTGCGGGGAAAAAGTGTAACTGTAAGGCGAGGCATTGAACTGCTACCTGAACATTGGCAGAAGGTCGTAAGATGATAGTGGAGGTGAATACGTCACTGAGTGATTGTGATTGTGAGTTAGTTATTTTACAGTCACTGGCACTGCGTGGCAGTGACAATGATAATAAAATAAAATAAAAATATTAAGAACCGCATGAACTTATGCGTCAATCCAATATGTAAGCGTTAGTATGTAAGTTTAGATAAGTACAAAAGTGTGTAAATGATGTAAGTAAGAAGCGTAAAATGTAAATAGTAGTTTGTAAGATTAGTATAAGTTTGGGTTTAAGATCTAGGTTAGCATCCCCACCCACATAACTGTACAAATAAGGTAGATAAATGTCATTATATTACACAGAAATTGATTGCTACTATGTATTAACTTTATGATAGCGATGATAACGGCTATTTCAGCTTTGATTATCAAACCCCAAAAATTCGAAAAATCCTGTGAAGGATCTGCTTCTAACCCTCCGTTACGTTAAGTCGTACGTGCCAGGGAAACATGAATCAAGGACGTAGCGTAGTGGAGGCGGCAGGGCGGCCGGCACTTTTAGGGGGCGGCAAAATTTCACAAATAATAATAATAATAATAATAATAATAATAATAATAATCTTGTAAAAATTTAAACAATTTCATTGCATACTTTCATCGCACCTACGATTCGGACCGATTGAAATTGCCACGAAATCTTTTATTACTTATTCTGTGACGATTTCTTTAAATGATATGACACTTGCTTTTATATATGCTTGAATGCTAATGATGCTATGATTGTATATCAGTGACATCTTGCTCACTGTAGAGTCTGGCAACACAGTCTGTACTAACTTGTAGGGAATATCCGAATTTTATTTTGTGCTTGAATTGTTTATGACTAATATTCTGCGAGAATGACTTCTATGACTATAAAGAATAGTGTTTAATATTGTATAATAATACCTGCAAGTTAGATTACAATACGGATAAGTCCCTGTAGGGGAGTCCGTGAGTGAGACTTTGACAATTCAAAGAAAGTTTCATCGATGAAATCAGTCGTCCAATTCACACCACTTAATCATGTACTGTATGCGCTTCCCAAACTGTGATTTTATTGCTCTTAAGTACGTGTAGTAATTGTTAAATTATTGAACTTCGTTGAAAATTGTATTGATCGTGTACGTATACATGCGATTATGTATTAAATATTTCATTTACATTTATTTATGTAATTGTATGATTGACTATTTGCTACGTTGTTCAAGCTTGTATATTTTAGTCCTATAAATTGAAGTTCCTAAATAAGGGGACGGCGAAATTTTCCTCCGCCCCGGGCGGCTGACACCCACGATTGTTGAATTGATTATGAATGCAAGCGATAAAAGGTATATTGTCGATCAAAGGTAATCAGTTAACCGAGCTCTATCATCAGCTGTAAACTGAATGCCTTGACCCCAGAGTACATTGCCTCATCAACGTTACCCGCGGTCAAGAATGACCCCATTTCATGACCCACGAATGACGCTGGAGTCGAGCACAATTAAACTTTGGAATCAACAGCCAGCAAATTAGATTAAAAAACGGCTTAAGTTGCTTGCTTAATCTTCTGATATTTACGTCAGAGATATTAATCCATCCGGTTATGGAGACGAAAATAGAGACTTTCACATTCATATTGTTAATTTTAGTGTTATCCCTCTTACAATCTAGCTACCATTGTCTTCGCATTTCCGATAAATTATTCTCATATACTTGTAATCAGGTAACCTGCTTGTGTGTCTGATTAGATCCCTTCCGGACCACTGGTTTGCTAAGCGATATTTCGACGCGTCTCGGCCTGCTCGGTGAGGAATAGCTAATTTTATTTTCTCGAATCTACTTCATGGAAATAGAAAGTTACGTAACGCTGCATGTCAATTGTCGAGAGGAAAACAGATTAATGGCGCTACAAAACGGCATAGACTTCCACGTTCTAGTTAGACCCCCTTTCTTTTGAGTTGTGGCAAACTTTGCCCCTCCCCCTCTTCGCCTACTTTCTTCCGGCGCCAAAGGAACCTACAGGTGCCTCCAGGTGAAGAAGATGCCAATTGAATAGCTTCCTCGTGCTCCCCCACCAAAAGCCGACTTACGTGTCTCAACGCTAGAATTAATGTCACTTCAGTGCCTCTGACCGGGAGGCCCTAGGGTTCTAGACCCGATGTTTTTGACAATGGCTTGTCAATTAGGTCGAATTCAATTGCTCTCTGGAGAATTCTAGCGGCCGGCTGCTCTGATCGGTAGTTTTCCGTGGTTTCCCGGATCAACACCAGGCGAATGCCGGAGCAGTACCCTAACAAACGGGCCACTGTCCGCGCGCGATCTTTCCTTCCGCTTCCTTCTCTTATCCCTTACTTACATTTATATGCACGACACTACAACACGTCGGGAGACCACACGGGAACTTAGAGCTTTTCCTGGCTGGGGCGATGGCCCGCTGGTGGGAGACACCTGGTTCCACATAAAAGTTACGTTCTTCATAAATGTACCAACAATGCAAGGTGTGTATTTCAGCCGTAAATAAAATTATTAGTTCATATTAACGAAAACGAAAGGCAGCCGTCATTATCGCCTTCTGTTATCAGTGCGGCATTACATCAATGGGTTGGAACAAGAAACAATGACCGCTAATTAGTATGGGATTCACATTTTGCCAATTAACCTTGTTGATTCTGCTATCAAGAAAGTAAAAATGAATAGAAAAATATAATTAAATATAATATTTTTATATTCATCAAAATTACTCAGTTTTTACATGCATTAACTCTTCATTCTCACAACTTATTTAAGCAAAGCGAAATCGTCTATTCGTTTTCATATTCAACTCAATTAATGGACGCAATTTAAAATACGTTTGAAATAATTTTTAAAAGGTTAATTTGTAAACGTATAACAAAATTTTGAATGTGAGATACGAACAAAGAAATATGATATAATATACAAATTCTAACTTTATCATATACAGGCATCCCTAGACGGGATTTCGGATCTTTTATTGCGTGTGTGCGTGGGGGGGTCATCAAACGGTCTACTGAATCACTCGAATAAGAGAGTAAAAAGTTGTCCTAAACCAAATATGACGTACGAATACTTACATTATAACTCTAACATTAAAATACGATTTTTGAAAGTTTTCGTGGCCTTTGTCCCACCACCCACACTTTCTACAGTCGGAAACGTGTTTTTTTAAATTTTTTCCGTCAACTTAACACTATTTTATCTGATTGAAAAAATACAAAAAATAAGAAAATAATTTATAATATCAGAAAAACATTTTTACTTTCTCGCTAGCACTTTCACAGTAGAGAGAAAGTTATGTAATGCTGAGCGAAAAAACGGCGAATTTTCGGTAGAAATACTATTATTGCTAGGCCCTAATAACGAAAAAGTGAATAAATCTAGTTGCTAAATTTAGAAAAAAAATCGTCTACCACGGGGTGTACCCATGTTGCGGGTCCTTGATACCGAAAAATTAGTAGACGGTAAAACGTCCGTCCGTCTGGTATAATAAATAAATAAATAAATAAATAAATAAATAAATAAATAAATAAATAAATAAATAAATAAATAAATAAATAAATAAATAAATAAATAAATAAATAGACAAATAAATAAATAAATAAATAAATAAATAAATAAATAAATAAATAAATAAATAAATAAATAAATAAATAAATAAATAAATAAATAAATAAATAAATAAATAAATAAATAAATAAATAAATAAATAAATAAATAAATAAATAAATTAGTCTTTATTGGCGGCGAGGCTGAGGTCATTTAGCCTGCTCTTCCGCCTGACCACTTTCAAAATTTTTATTACAATAGTACATAATAAAGGAAGCCATTCAATGAAAAATGCGTACGCAATTTGGATGCAGGTTCTCACATAGATGATAGGAGTGAAAGCGAGGGAGGACGAGTTTGATAGGAAATCGGGAACGAATCAGGATGAGAGGAACGGGAGGAAAATAAAGGAGGAGGGAAAAAATCAGTGAAATTTTAATAAGTTCTGCTAATTGTTTCAAGGAGGTTTTGGAGAAGCTAAAATTGCGTACGTATTTTTGAATTACCCCTATAAAAACTAGAAAGAAATGGAATCTCGTCAGCATACAAGCAAAAACACATCAAATCAAGAGTTCAAGCCTTGAGAGAAACTGAAAACATTGAGAGATAATGGTAAATGATTGTGCGTGTATTTCATAATAATAAGAATAATAATTATTATATGATAAAGTGTCGAACAATTATTTGGTTCTTAAATAAAGTAAAAAATAACTAAAAACGTGGATATAATCAATTCATTTTAAGGAAATGTTAAGTTTAAATATTTCACAAACTAGCAAATTGGAAAATTTTAAGAATTTAGGAAACTTTTACCATTTAGAGTATTCCCAAGACCCGAAAACCCGACCCAACATCTCTCACCCGTAAGCCAATGATTTATTCTACATGTGAATGATGTATTCTACTCTATGTGAACAACACCAGCACCTAAACGAAGATTAGGATTTTTCCCAAATTTAAGAAGCCTCTGCCGATCTGGCCTGAGTCCAAGCTCTGCGGATTTGAAAAACATTCATTAATTTTTGAGTGTACTATACATGAAGCTCCTGCCACATTTTTTAAATTTTCTCAAAAATGGATCCAACATTTTTCTTTAAATTTCTTGGAAGAATAGAGTAAAATACACTTATAAAGTTGGTTTATGTCCAATTGTCACAGTTAACTCTTTTCGATAATTGCAAAGTTTGCATTTTTTCGGCGACTTCCTACAACTACAAAATTGAAGATAAAGAGTTTTCCTTAAAATGAAACTTTTTGTCCTTAATTAGATCTTTCATTCACGTCATATACATTTTTTGGAACTTGACCGCGCAATATTGAGTGCAATATGTACGTGGAATTAAAAACAAAAGTGACCAAAACAATATTTTCTCAAAAACGATTCCCAATTTTGTATTAAAATTCTGAAAGGGATAATGCTAAATGTACTCGAGATGACATAAACCTCATATTGCTCTATTCTTTTGTTTTTCAAACACTACACAATTGTAAGCAAACACAACACAAGTTTCTCGAAAACTCAAAAGTTTCCTGTGAAAACGAGCCCAAAATTCCGCGTATTCACAAACGCTCAAATGCCATTTTCTCAAAAACGCCTCCAAATTTTTTCTTCAAACTCTTCGTACTGGAGAAGAATTCTAGCGACCGGTTGCTCTGATTGGTAGTTTTCCGTGGTTTCTCCGATCAGCACCAGGCGAATGCCGGAGCAGTACCTTACCAAACGTGCCACGGACCGCGCGCGATCTGACCCTCTTCCTTGACCTATCCTTACACATACACTTACACTAACATGCACTACACTACCACATATTCCGGGAGACCGGTCGGGAGCTTAGAGCTTGTCCCGGCTGGGGCGGTGGCCCGCTGGTGGGAGAGTTTTGGTTAGGGGGAAACCCCACTAGCCGACGGTAGGTCGGCGCCGGATCTCGCCATCCAGCGGGGGAAGATCACCGCCATCTCCCGAGAAAAAAAACATGCACTACACCAACGGGACTAATGACCAAAGCAGTTGACGCGCCCAGAAAAAATCAATCAATCAAATTCTTCGAATTTCTTGGACCAGACGTTACCCTGCGAGATACAAGAGAGTATGAACGCAATTTTTGACCGCATTTAGCTGCGTGCACACATACGTCAGAACGAAGCTCGGCACAAGACAAGTGTAAATGTAGAACAAAGTTTTTTCCTGTTTGAAACGCATTAGTTGATAGATATAAGTTTGGAAATATACATAATTTAAGTTAAAATAAAAAAAAAATTATGAACATTTCTTCTGTAACATAATTATTTTTGATTTCTGAAGGTATATTTGTTGTTGTTGTTTTTTAATTTTTGTATTTACTTTTTGTATTTTTATGCTAATTTAATTTTGTGTGCATATAATATTCAAAATGTCAAATACGGTTTTTTAAACAAGATGTACAAGTTGAATTAATACACTAAAATAATATTTCATTCACTTTAATGTCACATTCAAAATATAAAATAAGTTGATAAGTGGATTAACTTTTAGTTTTAGAGAGTTAACGTTAAAATTCTCGTGTTTTTACTGCATGTTTTAGAGAGTTTTACTTCACGAAAATCCGGTCTTTAATCATTACAGTATAAACAAATGTAGGTAGTACTTCTTAAGCATTTCTTTAAAGACGGCATGAGTATAATAAATCAAATCAATGTTGAGACCTTAAACCAATATAGAAAATACGCGAAATGAGAGAAGACTATTTTTTCAGAATCCCATCATTTTGAAAATCAAGAACTTATTTGTACATACTGTCGACTGTTCTTAAAAGTCACCTTATTCATATAGCTTTAATTAATTTCAAATAATGTATTACAGAAATGTAAGTCTTAAAGTTGTGTAAATAAATTTCAAGATATCTGATTTCATTTTGTTAACGAAAATTGATAGCTATCCTGGTAAGAGAAACAATGAAATCAAATTCAGCGCGTCTCGGAAGTAAACATATACGCGATGGTACGCCCCACGCAAAACAGGGACATTTAATCGATAGCGTATACAAGACCAAAACACACGCAACGTTTTTGTTTACTAATTCGGCAGTACTTTAAAAATCCTAGACAAAAGTTTCCAGTTTTAAAAAAATCGCAACACTGTTTCCAAAACGTAGTTAAACCGGCATTTTTCCATTAATTTAGTGATATCAACTTCACTACAACAAGCAAGTGAAATTACCTGAATCTGTGAGATGTAACAAAAGCTCACCAAAACACTGATGAATTTAAGGAAAGAAATACACTTGGCAATCGTTCACATTCTCAATGTAACAAAACACTCCAAAATACACTAACAAGATTCATTACACTGACATCTCCTTCTGTCAAGTCTGCGCAATTTATGCTGAGGAACTCTGGTGGCATTCTGAAGAAGTTTAGTCAGGTCGTTCCATGGGCTGTTCATAAGCAAAGAGCGCCAATTTAAATAGCAGAGTCAATAATTCACATTATAACACCTTACCTTTTCAGTAACCAAGGTAGTTTTTGAAAGAAAATAAATAATGACAACAGTATAAAATTCAATATATTTTATATTATTTTAAATGTATGTAAAAACAATTGTATTTGAACAGTAAGACTTGGAAAACAAGACAAACAAGTCACTTTAATCACATTAAATCATTTTATCACAAATTCTTATAAAAATAAACAACATATTACAATTAATTTGTGGCTCCAATTACTTATATACATATATTCACATTCTATAGCTATCTTTTTACAAACATAATTGTTTGGTGTTTTTAGAGTCATGGTAATGAAATAATTTAAAGTGATTTGAAGAGTGACCTAATGATTTAAGTCCATCAACTTTTGCTATAATTGTTGTCCTTGTCCTTGCTACAATTGTTGCCCTGTTGTCTTTTGAAATATGAAAGTCATGTGTATTTCTGGTGCATGCTCCCAGGAAACTATTGCAAATTTCAGAAATGAGTGAAACTTAGCAAAGTATGATATGCATACATGACATCTGTAGAATTGTTTGTGAGAATTTTAAGTCCATAGTCCCTTTTCAGAGAGTTTTTGGTTTACACTATCTATGTAGTTGTCCCAATGTAAATTATTTTTTATGAATATTCCGTGTAATTTTGTTTCTTGAGCTGGACTAATATTTTTACCATAATGCTGTAGACAGTTGTAGATGGAGGGCTTATTATATGGATTTTGAAAAGATGTAGTCGCGGTTTCCTGTTTACAATTAGTTTGTTACATGAAAACCAATTGCAGTAATGTTGTGTTGGCAGCTTCTGTTAAACCTTATGTTTTGATTTAAATATAACATCAAAAAAAATTGTTTTAGGATTACCTAAAGCTTGTGACATAACAGTAATGTACAGAAGTAATAACAATGGACTCAATGTTGCACACTATGGAACTCCTTACTTCATTAACTTTGCTTCTTGTTGTTTGTGTATTAGTTTATATTCAAACATGTGTTTTTATCATTCTTATTTTTCAATTTGAATAATTTAATCATTAGGTATGAAAAAGAAATGTACACAGATATCATGAAATTTAAGATTTATGTGTATTTAGCAATAAAAAAATACATTGTATTCTTCTTTATGTATGCCATCCAAGTATCATTTTTGCAATGGCTTCCCAGGCTCTTGCTGCTCTAAATATTTTGTCACCTTGTGTACCAGTCAATGCTCTCATATTATACAGCCAGAACAGTCTTTGTTATTAGTAACAAAATAAAATCATTTGGTATTTATGTGAATTACTATCATAATGCCAAAGTTCTCTGATCAAAAACAATCAATGTTAGAATCAAAAACCATAATGCCATGCTTCATCTGGTGTTACTCAAGGATCACCTTTTAGTCCCCTTATTTTCATAATATTTGTCAATGATGAATGTCAATGAAGCGGGTATGTGCATCAGAGCAGCGGAGCCAGCTTATTACAACACTATGATGATCTCCCATCTTCTCACATCCTTCTGTACAGAGGAAAGTCTCTTATGTCTGGGTATGACTCCCCAGAAATGGAACAAATATGCCATCTGAAGATGGCATTCCATGTTAATGGGTTAAACCCAGAGAAAGGCGTGTATTTGTTTTACAGGATCTTAAATAGTTTCAAATGCCTATGAGACAAAGGGTACTAATTTTATACACAGACGTCAGTGAGTTATCTTGGTGTGATCTTTGATTCAAAAATGAATTTCAACAATCATGTTATTAGTAAGGCTTCTCAACAGTTGAGATATGTAAGAACATGTCATAATCTGAAATGAAATTGTGCTCAGAACTGTGTGTATACTACTTGTTAGATCTTTGCTGTTGTTTATTCTCCCTTTCATTATATTCATAATAGATACCTGATTCGGTGCAGACTGAATTGTTCACAATCATAGCACCAAATTACAGTCTCCCTGATCCACAACTCAATCATGTAAACATTCTAATATCAACATTCTAATATCAACACTCATAAATATTGTGTCTTCAATATCCAAGAGGCTTGAATGAAGCAAAATTTGTCTTTAAACTTTTTGAAAGTGCAATTTCATATCCTATTTTACTGAATGAATCAAGTTTTTGAGCAACATCTAAAAGAACAAGGCAATACACGTTCTTTACTATACCAGCTTTTACATGTGATTATATGCAAAATAATGTATTTACATGAATGTGCAATATTATAAATTTACATAAAAGATTTAATTACCTTTATTAAAGATTTAATTTGAGTAAAAATTAAAACATTTGTAAATGTAGTGAAATTAAAGCTATTGAAGAACGAATGATTATAGCAATAGGCACAAGTTTCTAATTCTTTTTAAAATGCACTTGTTAGTATACGTGTGTGTATGTATACATTGCAGAGTGGGTATTCACCTGTAAAGAATAAGTAAATATGGAAGAAAAGAAAAAAACAGCAACTAAATGTCTTTCAATTCATTTCAATAGTGCCCTTAGACTTTGAGTAGTTTGCTGGGAGTTAGCAACAACACATCTGTTTACAGCTATCCATTGCGATGGTGATCAAAGCAAACATGGTAGGATTGGTTGGGTAGGGGCAGAGTCTGTCGAAGCAGGGCAAGGCAAGGAGGACAGGATGGAGACAGGGGAAGATGGAGCTGGGCAGGTAGGACAGAGTAAGATGAGTTTGAGCAAGGTGGTGCAAGGCAAAGCAGGTGAGTTAGAATTCATTTCTCATTCTGACTAATGGAAGATTATAATAAACAAACACTTGGGCAATACAGTACTGTATACAAACTTTTTCATGTTGAATTTAATATAATTTAGACAAAAAATTTTAACTTGTCAACATTGCAGCTGTAGCAAGCTTATCTGTTTCAGGATTACTTTGAGAAAACTGTAGGTTGTTACTTACACATTCAATTATAAATCATAAATTAATTTTTTAAATATTGAACATTTTCCAATAAAGACAGGTGGAAGCTGTTTTTATATCTTTATTTACTTGAATTTTTCATTAGTACATAAATAATAAGCCAAGAGGCAAGACATCAATATTCAATTCCAAGACCATGTATGGGTTTTGCTTTTGACATCTCTTGGTATTTTTATTTTTGAAAATGTTTCACATCAACTGTGCATATAATCCAGTGGTCCATTCAGACATGGGCAAACAAATCCTACTTTTCCATTTCAATAGAACATCAAACTATTTTATAACCTGAAATGCCAGGTGTATAAAATGCCAGAGCACACAAAAATTTGTTAATTTTTTTTTGGTCAATTTTTAAACAAAAAATTTCAATTGACATTCACTGGCCATAAACATTTTGCTCACTTGAAGTACTGGCGCAGAATT
Organism: Teleogryllus occipitalis; assembly: GCA_011170035.1. Classification (NCBI taxonomy): domain Eukaryota; kingdom Metazoa; phylum Arthropoda; class Insecta; order Orthoptera; family Gryllidae; genus Teleogryllus; species Teleogryllus occipitalis. The sequence goes on along the minus strand of BLKR01000319.1, from coordinate 478,639 downwards.
ATTTCCTGATTTTCAAAAGTTACCGAGGAACGATAATTGTTGGAGAAGACGAGAGTCGAGTAAATGAAAGGTAGGGAACCAAAGTGTGGACAGAAATGATCACCCATGTTCATGGACACTCATGTCTAAATGCAGCAGGGACTAAAGCATTTATTAACTGCATTATGAAAACTGACAATGTGTTGAAGGTTTTATATATGATGACTGATTATGATCCCCAAGGAAAAATCATCTTTGCCTTCACATATACAAGATGCTCAGAGATATTGTTGTAGCACAGTTGCTAACTTTTGCAGTACCTAATAATGCAGACTTCAATTATATTATTCCATGGTTTAATAATGCATTTTCAAACTTTCAAGAATTGTTGTATCACTAAGATTTATTTAACACAACATTAACATCATTTGTACACAATATGCAATTTTAAAATATAACACAGCTGTGTAAATTCAGTACTATGAGTGAATGAATCAGCCTTGAAGTAGAAGCCAAATATTTAGCATGTACATGTGACAGCAACATATATTGATATCAATAAAAACTTAGGCAGCTTTTGTAAATTGCTTAAGCAGTAACCGTTACATCTATAGGAACTTATGCGCTACAAAGCCTTGCATGAGTACTAATAAGGCATACAGTAAGTCTTTCACAAATATGTTTCCATTGAAAAGGGAGACACTATTTGTGGTTATTGTTAACTGGTAACTATCTGCAACTGAAATAAGGCATTACGATAAAAAAATATCAAGATAATTGTATAAGTCATCTCATGTAAAGTTATAATAGAAGTTCCTGATACAAATTCACTTAGCCTTACATTTATTCTAGAAACATAATTTCACAAATACATAATATATTATTCATATTATCACATATCATCACTCAGTGCCTCATTCACTTCAAACATAAGTTTGGAGCAATAAAATACATTTTTCAAAATAACTGAAATAAAAATGCACTTTCATCAAGACAAATAGATCCCCACACTTTGATTGACAGAAAAGTTGCAAGATACATCTGTAATCCATTAAATTATTTTATCAAAACACATTTCTTTAACAGTAATTCATCAGGATCAAAGTCAATATTTATATTATTCAATATAAACAAGAATACTGTTGAAAATTATCAGTTAATACACAAAATCATTAAAATAGGTAAGTAAAATGCAATTCTGAGTGAACAACTATTTGCTACTTGGTAACTACTAAAAAATGTTGACACATTCTTCATCATAGAACACACATTCAAACATTTTATGTCCTTATATACAAATGTTATTTACATTTCATATTGTACATATAGATACACATTTAAACTGTTCTGTTTTACCAGAAACACCAGTCCTTACATTTTCCATACAAATTCAGTGAACATTAATATCTTACACTATTACTCAAAACATTAAAAACAAATGTAAAATAATGAAAGCTTTCTCAAAGTTCACTGAGTACATGAAAGTTAAATGATTTAAAGACAATAATATTCTGCAATTCGTTGATTGGCAATAAAGTGTACAATTATGAAAGGCATCTTATTACAAGATATATATGTTCGTATATAATAAAATAAAACAAATAAAGGCACCATTGATTCAATAAAATGTTCCAGCTCTTCATTCTCAGAACATATTTTATGCACATAACTTTTCTCATAAATAAATTAAATATATATATATATATATATATATATATATATATATATATATATATATATATATATATATATATATATATATACATATATATATATATATATCTCTGTGTGTGTGTGGGTTTTTAGTTGTGTGTGTATGTATACATAAATAATTGTATTAATATGCATAAATACATACAATTATTTATATACTTTCACAAAGAAGATAATTGTACTATTGCAGAGAAACAAAAAATAAATATAGGAATTATAAACCTGAATAAGTTTTGCTCTATCTTACTCATGCATATTGTATTTGAATTAAGAGAATGGATGCTGCAAAGCAACATGTTTAATTCAGATCAGCTGTTTTGTAAACACTGTACACTTCCTTCTTGAAAATAATTTACTCTTATAACTCTATAAAGATGTTTTAAACATCATCTTTGTATTAAATAAACACGGCAAGAAGTATACTAATAAACTGTAAATTAAAATTATTTGTTTTGAAGAAAAATTTGAACAACCCATCAGTACTGACAGATTCCACAAGAAATAAGACAGTCTCATTGTGTAATACCAAAAAATTTAGGAGTGACCTTAAATACTGCATATTTTCCATCTCCTAGGAGATGTTACTCCTTTCTGAATACATTTTGATATATACAACCATGATATCACAAAATTTTTACTTCATAAATTGTTCTTTCAACCATCATCAATATTGACATCCCCTCTTTTCCCTTTCAATAAAAATACAGTCATATGATCTTTCCCTTTTACATACACAGGACCTCGAGGTTCAAACTCATAACGTTCGGATAGAACCTCAACACAGTCACAACCTACTTGAATGCGACCTCGAACACCGGTAGAATCCATTCGACTAGCAATATTTACTGCATCTCCCCATATGTCATAATAAAGCTTCTTTGTCCCAATGACCCCTGCTGTAACATCTCCAAAATTATATCCAATGCGTAAAACAAGATTGAATTCAAATAAATAGCTATTAAAATTGTCAACAACATTCTGCATCTCAATAGCAAAATCCATTAATTCAAAGAGATGTTGATGTGGATTTTTATTTTGCTGTCTTACATAAGGATTTAGGCCAGATGCTGCCATAAACGTACTTCCAATAGTTTTTATTTTCTCTACATTACGAAATTCTGGTTTGTTAAGTAGTTCATCAAAATCCCCAATTAATTCATTTAAAACTCTAAGGTACTCTTTTCCTCCAAGATAAGATTCATCATACATTTCATTAAAATTGACAATACTGGCAAATATAATACCAACTTCACGATGATTTTCAGAATATTTTGCTGTATTCTTTAATTGATCAGCAACATGCTTTGGAATTATGTTATGCAATAACAAGTCTGCCTGATTCTTCATATTTTGAACTTTTGCTTTATCCCTTGCGGCAACAATATTACCATGAAAACTTAACCTATAGCTTATTTCAAATTCTCTATTTAGGAACCACACCAAAACAAGAAGCATCAATATATCAAGAAAAATCTCTGCTTGATAAAAATGAGAACAATAAGAATGATCTATACCAGAACTTCCCTCTTTATTAGAACAATCAATTTCTTGATCGTGCTGAGGAACTGATAAATTTGTATTTGTATGTGACACATTGAAAGAATTAATTTCCAAGAAATTATCACTCTTGTTTGCTGCATTGAAGTTGCTTGCATTTTCCCCTGGTGATATTACTCTATCATTCAGAAAGGCATAAGCATGACTAGTTGCTAAAGATATATATAAAATTCCAGCCAAAGTGGCTAAAACGCTTTTCATCCAGCAATTCAATTGTGTAAAATTACAAAAATGTACAAGAGTTACAAATAGTAAGTAACAATAGTAAAAATCTGCATTAGAAGTGGATAGTATTAAATTACCCGAGAAGTTCACAAGCACAGAAATCACTGGTAGACTCACCAATATTGCACCCACAATATGCCATGGATACCAACCTGAAAAAGTTTCAAATAACCTTCGAGATATATCCTTGCCAGTCCATGTGCTGTATTTGGAACCTAAAAGCTGACGAATACACAATGCAGCTGCAAATATCTGAATACATGTTGCTACACAACTTACTGTTATCCATTGTACTGATGGTTCATATAATATGTAAAGAGAAACAGTAATAACAGAATAAACTATTGCTGAAATAAGAATGTCAAAATATGTATTGTATCGTGATGTTGCTAGTGTTGGAGGAGAATCACCAGGTTTTTCTGTGATGAGATGTGCATGGGCTCTGTATTCTTTCTCCATTTCGCTCTGCCGAAAAAAAAGAGAAAAGCTTGATAGAGGTGGCTTAACAAAGTAACTTCGCCGAGATGTAACATTGTCTTGTACACATCGAATCAACTGTAAATCAGACTGCTTCCTCAATTTATGAAAACAAGCTCCCAAATTTCCTTCTAATTGTGGAGGTAGTTGACGTCTTCGTCCATCAGTATCTGAATAAAACAGAAAGAAAAGAAGAAATATATTAAAATAAAATCATATAGAATAATTGTATTAATAAAAAAGCATCTCTAAGAAGTTCGTATACACAAATGAATACTCTTGAATGGTGATATAATGCAGAAATTTAAAAAAGTGATTGCCCATTGAAGGACACATCTTCCATGATATACAATAAAATCTGTCTAAGCCAAAATCAATCTGAACAAAACAAAAAAAATAATTCTGGTTTAGGGAGGTTTCCGTTTTATGAATGTCCATTTCATATCATTTTATAACATTTGTGATACTGATATTTGCATCCCAAAATAGTAAATTATGACTATTATAATTATTAAAATACATTAACATGTATCAATTTATAGAAGAAATCACCAATAAATGAATATTAACTATATTTCTGCAAATTAAAAGATAAAACTTCACAATTTGTGCATTCAAATATATTTTTCTACATTCATCTAGGTTGTTTTGGTTTTCCCACTTGCTAACTCCTTTTCGATTGTTTTCTGAAGTTCAAAAACTCTCAATAATTCAAGATTATTACCAGTGAATGCAAACTTTTTTAACTGTAGAACACATTGCAGCGTTTCAGAATAGGTATGGACAGAGAGATCTGTTTCAATTGCCATATCTTCTTCAATATCTGATCCACTTATACGTATTGTCACTTTCAGTTTCAATGTCTCCATCTGTAAATACATACTTATCGATATAGATTACTTCTTCAGCACTCTCTCCCATAATTGCGCATAGCATATCACAAAGCAGACTACAACTTCAGTGTCATTCACTGCCAGCAATTCATCCACTCCAACAGATGAAAAAGCTGCCTGCCTGAAGCATTTTTGAATGGTTTGGGGCTTTAGATTTTACTGCTTTGTCTATCCACTGAATTGCTTCCAGAACTGTAAAAGAGTTCTACAATTCAGTTACATTAAGAACTGTGTCTTCTTTTACTCTCATATGACCTTAAGCAATGAGTCTCTGGCCAAGGAGTTACGATTCTTAATGTGGGGCAGGGAGGGAATTCCCCTATGGCCTATGCCTTGACAAACAAAAGACCTTAAGGTTGAATTCTACACTGACAGTAGAAGCCCCTCTCGTTCATTGCACAGCAGCCACTACTAAATCGCAAGTCACAGGGGCAAAGAATTAAATGCAGATTTGCACATGCATTCATTCCGTTAAGAATATATTGTGTCTCTCTGCCAACTGCATTACATTCACAGGAATTCTGTTTTTTTTTTTTTCCTGCTGGACACGAAAAATCATTCCATTTGCACATTGGTTAGGTTTCATTTTATGCAATGTAAAAGCCTTCTTCACAGCCAACTTCACAGGCCAGAGAAATTTTCCAGTTAAGGCAGATTTCTGGCTTGTACAGATTTTACTGTATCATCAAAACAGGCAAATGTTTTATTACATAAAATTACTTCTTGTTTGATTACAATTTATTTTATTGTAATATTAGAATTGTTGAGTAATTATAAGCAGGAATTGTACTTATATAATTATAAGCACTGAATTGTAGCTTGAGAACTTTTCTTTAGGTTTTTCTGTAAAACTCGCATTCTCTTGAATGAAATGAATATGAAATCATTAAGTGACAATGATACAGGAGATATAACTTCCTGACTTCAATTGTTGACAATTTCTTTTGGTAAGATGCATTTTGCTTACAATGAAACTGTTGAAAACGGAACAAGCTCATTATTCTCAATGTTAATATACAATTCAAGCAAAGGAAAGTTCAACAAAACGTGCGCATAGTGAAGCTACATTTACGTCCAGAAGCAAATCAAGGGGCCATCTCAGCATTTGCTCCCTGATCCTTTGAGAAGTCGTTTTTGTGACTTCCAGACAGCAGAAAACTGATGATGATGGCTAAGCCATCGAAAGCTGCTCTTATTGAAATAAATAGTATTGTTGACAATGACAACGCCTTCAATCATTTCAAGTTTCAAAAGTGTTAGGAGTCAGTTAGGAACACTTAAAAATAGTAAAGGCATTATATTGACTTCTAATAAGACATAATACAATGATGGGAGGAATATAGGTCTATTCAACAACTGTATTAAAGGTATCCAAGTATTGAATATTTTTCAGGGAAGAATTTATGGTGATGAACCTTCAATAATGAAAGAGGAGTTTCATTGAGAACTTAACCAATCAAAAGAAGGAAAAATTTCCTGGACCAGATGACATTTCAATTGAATGAATAAAAAATGTAGGAGATGCAATTGAATTGTTTTATAACAGAAACCCGTCAAATGCCAAAAATCTAAAAACACGTTAGCGGCGGAATAAAGGCCTACAAGGATAGACACATCATTTACAAATTATCATTTATATTATTTATTATTTATATATTATCATTAACATTTATAGTGTAGAAATTAACTATGAGCAACTCTCACAATGCAGTCTATAAGCCTTTAAAAATTGTGTTTAGAACAGAAACCCGCCAAGCAACATCGATTGGCAGGTTTCTGCTTCAAACCAAAAGCCAATTTTTGTAAATCTTGATGGTTCTTTAGAATTTTTAGGCAGAAATTTATTTTTTAAAATTTTTATTATAATTTTTTACATTTATTGAGACCAACATTTCGAAGGTCCCAGTTGTTTAGCAACATATACTCCTTTCTTCATTGCCACTCTCCCTAACAACTTTTAAAATTTTTATTTTATCTGATATTGAAAGGTGTTGCCTTATCCTACCACTCTTTTTCGTTAGAACAGACATGCAATGGGGACCTTACTGATGACCTTATGCGTGGCCTACAACTGGTGGTGGTGACCCATGGCTGGCTGCTTCGGTTTCAAGCTTGATGTTACTTGAGATTCCACGGGTCAAAGCATGGTGTTCTACGTGGGTGACAGGAAGCGCACAACTGCCACAGTCTGACAGGCCACACCACTACGGGAAGGATCTCGTACGTTATTACGGCGAGCAAAAGGGCCTTCAGAGAGTGGGACAGTCAGTGCACAGACTTTCTCACTTATTCATCATCTACGTCACTCTCTCCCAGGGATGCTTTTGACCTTCCCTCTGAGCTAGCCATCACCTCTTGAGTTTCTCAGAGAACTCCTGTACCCCTGAAATTTTTCGAAGTTATGCTGCCGGAGGTGGCCGGGTAGCCGAATTTGTGCTACCACCCCGCCGGCTCATGCAGTCTTGGCCCTCAGCAGCGCCTCACCAGGATCATTTGGACGTTATACGGGCTTAAAGGGACATTTATCATGAACGTACAAGTGTGTAAAACGTATAAATGTAAAACGCAAAACTGAAATAATTTAGCATGGGAATTATAGGAATTTATCCAGGACTTACTAAAAACACGTATAAAAGTGAAAAACGTGGAAGTGAGAAACGTATAAACGGAGTTTCACTAGTAATTTTCACGTAACAACTTGAAGTTTATACAAATTATATATTTAAAATAAAAATTTCAAAATCCGCTCAAAATTTTTGCTTTACATTTTTTCCTCAGATACAAGTAATACTTGTAAGAATGGCACATGTCTCATTTTCGTTGAAAACTCTGAATTTTTGAAAATAGCAATTGTTAGAAATAGTGCAAGATGCTGCATGCTGTTGTAGCACCACTATATTTTTTTTGTTTAATTTCTCCCTTTTTCTATTCTCTCTCTAATTTTTCACCCTATTTTTTTTTTAAATCCTTCTAATAAAAACATGTCAATTCCATCAATGCTGACCCGAAACTTGTAGTGGTACAATTCCAAAGCAGGTAACGTGGAAAACGCTGAGTGCATAACCACAGGAGCAAGTAGTCTGCATAGTGTCTTTCTATAAAAATCTTCTTTCTCAACTTGGCATCCCATTGCACAAGGAAATAATTTCAAGAAAAATTGGCATTCTATGTTGAAGGGTTTACTGATGAAGACACAACATTAAACTTTTTCCAAATCTCAACTCAAACTCAAAAGAATCTTGTAATAAGAAGGTGGTCAAGAATTTAAATAATATAATAACAATGGAAAGGGCAATAAAAGTTTATATCCTATACCCTTACATCATTCATCTTCCCTTACACCAGTATCTTGACACCTAACAATCTTGAGAATGTACTTTTTTTGACATGCACACTTCAACTAACCAAGATTTAACAGAACTAACTTGACACCTAATAATTCTTAAGAATGTATTTTTTTTTGACATGCATACTTCAACCAACCAAGATTTAACATGTTTAGAAAAAAATAATCGTGAAATGTTACAAAGAAGCCTACCCACTTGTACTGCAAAACATACTAATTAAATAATACATACCTAAATCAGCTTCATTAAGAGAAGATTGGCTGCTTGTATAATATCCACTAACTCGATGAGTAAAGAGTTCACCATGTGCCATTCCATTCATAACAAAAATCTGAAAACACAAATTCCAACTGAATTACATGTAGATAAAACATGTGAAACAGGACACATGTTCAAAGGCATTTTTAACTTTAGCCAACCATGTTTCCAATAATTTAAATAGAGTGAAACGCCAATTAAAAGACCATTGAGGAATTGGAAAAATGTATTTCTTAACAGGAACATCACAATAGAGATGTTTTCCACTGCATGGTTGATTTACGAGACCAAATTAACAACTGTAAATGAAAAAGAGAGGCTTTAAGCCTCTGTTTTTTATACTCTCTCTTGAGCTGCAAGAATTCCTACTTACCATTTCTGTCCTAGGGTATCATTGTTAATATACAGCATTTACAATTTACAAGATTTTCTGCATGTAATTTCCTTCTTTTTTTTTTATTTCTTTCCTTTCTTTTCTTCTTACTTTTTTCTTCCAAGATAATATTTTTGCAAAACAATTTGTAAATTAACCTACTAATTAAGAAAGTCATGCAGAAATGTATCACAACTATGCTGAAAATTCCAATGTATTCAACACTGGAGAAATCTGTTTGTTTAATTGAGACCGATATCAGAGAAAATCAACATTAGAAAAGCAACAAAGCCAATAGGGGAAAAAGATCTTCCTTTAGCTTCTCCAGAAAATATTCAAAGGTGATTAGAAAACCCACAACCTAATTGCAATTATTGCCATGTAATGTAATATCCAAATTCTGGTTGCTTGCATGCTCTATTTGATTGTTATTGAGAGAGATGATCTCTTAGTAGGGACCTAAAGCCACCAATCTGATTTTAAAATTGATTTTAAAACCTTGTTATCAGAAAATGTTCCTTAAAAGGAGTGGTTATTCAGAGTTCCAACACTCAAACATGACACTTTATGTTACAAATCTAATAATACCCTATGTTCAAATAAAACAATTACAACCGTTATGAATAAAAATTATTTTACTGAGCTATAGGTGCAGTTACAAATAATATTCTGAAAATGTTACATGATAAACAATTGCTAATATTAAAGAGACTTTTTTTTATTATTAGTTTATAGTCATATCAACAACAGTGATTTCAGCAATTATTGCAAATATCTTACAACAATCAAGGATGGATTATAGATACAAGTTAAAATACATGGATACAAGTTAGAATAGATAGACACGTGTTAAAATAGATGGAAAACTACAAATTTTCAGGATAAAACTATATAGATAATATACAACTGAATACTACAAGTACATGGGCTAAAAAAATTCACAAAAATGAATTACTGAATACAATGAGAAATTACAATCAATTCCAGTTACAGAAAACCTTTGGAAACTAACACTACATACAATAATTCCACAATATAATACAGTTTTTCTACTATGACTAGCCATATTATTACAGAGTAACTGTTAAATATCCAGTCACCATAAATTAAAAATTTCAATATCCTTGTGCATTCTTCATACTCTATTCTGCATTGTCTATACACTTTAAATATTTTTGTGCAATCTGAACTCCCATAATGTCTCTTACACTGGAGTGCTTTCTTAATATTTGTCATCACACCTGTTTTCTTCTGTTTTGAAAGATCCTTTCACTGTATTCCCAGTGTCCTAGCTAGATCCAATTTCACTAGTTTTTAACTTGTGTCTTCTGGCTGGACAGAACCACCATCAATGAGCTGAAGCTTTTCCTTCGGTGGCACAGTTCCTACAGTTACTTTTATATATCACAAATTTTATAAAAATAATTCTACATGAATATCCTTAGTATTATAAATCTTTAGCTGAGACAAAGATTTTTTTCCTGTAAGTTCCATTTATTATGCATTTCTATAAATGATCTTGAGAGTCACTCTAACCGAATCTTTAGGTTTGAATTTATTATGCTGTGGACTAGAACCAGTGACTCCTATACACTACAACTAAAACTTCACTTCATCCAGTGTCAACTGTATCTCAATGTATGTGAAAGTTTCATGTAGGTAACCAGATTTATTTTCAAATTATGAAGGAAAACTCTTACTTGTGTACTGGTGAAATCCATTACATTCTCACCAGACATGTTTCCTTTAAGCCCCATTTTCTCAAAACTGACATTTACAAATTGGTTTCAGTTAATACTTTTATACAAATGCATGGATTTGTTGTAATGTTGAGGAAATATTAAATGGGTCAATATTGATGACAAAAACTAGAATAAATGTTATAGATACATTAGTTTTTTAATTTTTTTATTGAAAAATCAGTAATTTATGACGTCTTCTCCAACTATGCAAGAATAACATATTTTAGAATTTACTGGTAGTATAACCTTAGGTTACGTTGTACCTACAACATTAGTATTATTTAATATTAGTATTCACAAACCTAAAAATTTATTTTCTCATTCAAAATATAATATTCCATGTATGGAATGAGGTCTAAAAAGGATTCACAAAATTACGGATTTAAAATCCTTTTATGTTGATCTTCTTCTTCTCCTTTTCTTCTTCTTCCTTTCTTCTTCTCCTTCTTTTCTTCTTCTAAGGGGCTACAACATTCTCTTGAATGTCTTGGGCTGTTCCACAACTGCCTTCCATTTTCCTCTATCTTGAATCACCTCATGCCAATTCCTAATCCCTAGTCTCTTAATGTCCTACACAACAACATCTTTCCATCTGATTTCGGGTCTCCCTTCTTTCTTGCTGCAATCGGGTACCAATTATAAATCTTCTTGACCGTTCTTTCTTCTTGCATTCGACATAGGTGTCCAAACCAACCCAACTGAAGTGAGATAATGTGATTTACAATGTTTTTAAATTTTATGATGGCTTCAATTTCATGATTATACCTTATCCTCCAGCGGTCACCTGCAACCTTTATTGGACCAAAGATATTTCTCATTATTTTTCTTTCAAATTCTTTTAGCCCTCTAATGTCATTTTCCTTCAGGGTCCAGGTCTCGGCCACTTATTTTATTGGTCTTATTGCAACTTTATAAAGTCAAAGTTTTGCACTTTTTGAGAGTAGCTTACTTCTAAATAGATCTACATTTGCAAAGTAAGCCCTGTTCCCTGCAGCAATTCTTTCAGATATCTCATCTTTGATTACACTGTTCTTATTTACTCTTGAGCCAAGATATGTGAAGGTGTTTATTTCCTGGTACTTTCGATTATCAAAAACCACTTCTCTACAAATTTCATCATCAGCTTTACATCTCATGTACTGTGTTTCTTCTTGGTTAATTGCTAAACCAAACTTTGCTGATTGTTCTTTCAGGTGTTTAAAGATTTCTTCTAATGCTTTCTGTGACCTTGCTGTTAATAAAACATCATCTGCATATGCTACGCATTGTTTCAATCTAGTTCTTATAGTACCTTTTACATCAATGGCTTTTAAAATAATGTTTAGTGGAATGTTAAAAAGAGTTGCTGATAATAGATCACCTTGTTTGATGATTTTTTTATGTTGATACATATGAAATTTTTAAAAAGAACCAAAATTTCCTATGCGATAGCTGTATATCCCCCCCTTAATACATTAAAAAGTAGTTGATGTCATGGCAACTATTTATGAAGCAATGATGTTAACATGCCAGGAAATTAATTAGTGTCTTTACAGAAACTAAACTTTTTTGATCTTCTACTGAATGAAGTATTATTTAATGATCCAATCCATGAAACATGAAACAACTTGGTTAATGGTATTCTAAGCCTTATTTCACAATCATGGATCATGAACTTCCTTCACTCAACTGCTTTGTTGCTTTTGTGATGAAGGTGTACTCTCCTTAAAATTATATAAAAGAAAAATTGAATGCTGACAATTCATTACTTAATAATAATAATAATAATAATAATAATAATAATAATAATAATAATAATAATAATAATAATAATAACAACAATAATAATAATTTCAGCAATAATAATGTGTATCATTTAAATCTCTCTCTCATGGTCTGCAAGGGTAGCATCCTGAATGTCAGTGCTAGTGGGGGCGAAAGAGCAGCATCACACTCCATCAACCCCTCTGGGAAATTCTCTTAGGAGAAAAGGTCTTCATCTCAGATCAAAAGATCTACAGCTTCATCATTTTGAAGTTATAGGTGGATTCTTTGATTAACTTTGTTTGCAGGGACTCTACTTTAAAGGGACAATTTATGTTAAAAGTACTACAAATTGCAGATCTATAATCTGGATAACTGCTAGATGAATGAATATGATTTCAAAGCTGAGAATTCACTATTTCCTCCATTTTCATAGGTTTTTACTACCTGACTGTCCTAAAAACATTTATAAATATAGATGTGTAACAAGAATCCAATGTGTGCGTACAAATCAAGTTGGCAGACCTCTTAACAAAAAGGAGAGTTGTGGAGAAGCAAACTCTACTGACATTGTCACAAACTATGTGGCCATTCTCTTTTCATTCTTGAAGAGATTGAACAATTCTTAGAGACAGAAGGAAATTTGTGATTTTAATAAGATTGGAAATCTATTGAAATTGGTTTGTGGTACAATGACAAAATTACAGGCACAGGAACTACTAGTGTAAAATCCTTTGGAAAAGGATTTCATCAGAATCAGGCTTAAGAAGTTCCATGAACTTGACAAAATTAACCAAAACTTTATCAGTAGAATTATTAGAAGTTCACCTTCTTATTTTTGTGAAGTGTCTTCATAGATTTATACTTTCGCTTTTCATTTATTGGTCAGAAAGGATTCAGTCTGGAAGTTTCAATGGATGTTTCCCATAAAAACTACAAGATCTCCTCCAATTCAAAAAAACTTAAGTCTGAAAATTATTCATATTTGCTTCAAATAACTCTGTTTAATTTTATTGCCATATTTTATTTATTGCACAATATTTCAAGAAGCATAAGAAGGACTTTTAATTTAATGTTTTTTATAAGAAATATACTCACCCCCAGAAAATCGAATGATTGGGGAAAGCAGATGAATTAGGAAAATGTCCCTCTTAAAAGTCAATCTAATCCATAATTAAATAATATCCTTAATCCCCATTCTTATTTTAACTGACATTTTTCTAGTACAATTGCTGGTTATTTTTAGTTCCTAAGTGTGATAGCAATTCCTTATGATACAATGACAGATGCAAATATTACACATATTCAATCAAAAAATTTTCCCTGATATACCTGGAGCAAGTTCATTTATCATCATAAGATGAACGATTGCCACCATGGAATCAGTGTCTCACTAATTGAAAAGGAAAATAAAAATAGAAGGAAGAATATATAAATTTTTGATTTGGTGAAGTACAAGAGATCAAAAGTTAAACAATAATAAATGAAAGGGACAATGAAGATTGATTGTATAAATAGTTATTTATTATATTATTATTACTATTATTATTATTATTATTATTATTATTATTATTATTATTATTATTATTATTATACTTTGAGATGGTTTTATTTTAATAATTTGAAATTATTTTATTATCATTGGTACATAAAGGGATAAATTATTAATTTTATGTTATTTAAATAAAGGTTTTATAAACATTCAATTTTTTTTCTCAACAAAATCTTGTATATAAAAAAAAGTATACATTCAAAGTCTATGTTTTTTATTTTAGGCTCTCATGCAATTGTTCCCTGAACATTAAAGCATGCTCTTCCCACCATCACCATTTGTTTATTACACTTATTAAACACACTAATTAATATAAAAGCAGAGGTTAAGTTTTATTTCATGTCTCCTTCAATGTTCCACAATTAACATTCTAACTATATGCCCAACAAAGAAGTACACAAAACATTTTCCACACTTTTTCACAATCAAGAACACTGGCATTTAAGAACATAAATTGACACAGAAGAGGTAAGTTGAGAGATTTTATAAAAAACAAATAAAAATGAACATAAGCAATGAACACGCAGATTTCAAGACTAACAGCTGTAGTTGTGTAAAAAAAATTGGGTCACAGATACAGTGCAAAAGAACTTAGTTTTTTCTAATAGTATCATTTAATAATAATCTAATATCGAAATCACTTGCAGATTGTAATTTAAGCAGTGTTAGTGCTAATGTTTTATTTGTGCAGGAACATTATCATTTTAACTATAAAAAGTAAAAAATTCTTTAACGCACGGTTAAATTGCTATTTAAAATAACATTTTCTTCTCAGCGGCATTACATAAAAATAAAAAACATTCGAAAACGGGCAACAAAATATTTAATACAGTAGAACCTTGATATCTTGAATCTTAAGAGAAAAAAAAAAAGTTTTAAGTTATTAAATATTTTGACATACAGGTCAGACTACTCTGAAGAATAACTGAGACATTGAGATTTAGAAGGCTGTGAAACCATTTTTTTGCATACGCTCACAAAACTATTGGTGGCAGGCAAATTGACAAAAATGTTGTGGAGCAGACCTGTGCAAAGTTTTACAATACTTACATTAGAGGCAGGCCAGAATGCAATGAAAATTGTGTGCCTCTTATAGAGGTCTTAGCCAAACGCATTGTGAGGTACAACAGTGCACTGCACTGCACATGTGGGAATTTGACATTGTACTCTTGTAAATGCTTTTTCTGGGTAGGCAAGAAATGAAATAATGTAAATGAAGCTTCACAGTGAACAACATTGTGCTGTCAATAAAGTCTAACCTCAAACAAATGCTGCCCACAAAGCCTTCTTGTATTTTTCAATCTCCAATGAAGACAAAAAGAGCTATGAAGAGAATTTAGAGCGTGTCCAGAAAAAAGTGAAAATCCACGTTCACAAGGTTCTTCTTTCATGGCATTTGACTAACAGAAGTAAATTAAGTTGGTGCATATAGAGAAGGTGGAGGAGATTGAAAACAATTCATTATACACTGGAATTCAAGTTTTCAAGGTTTCAATGTATAAAGCACTTGGCAAAAGAAAATTCTATGCTTCTGTTTGAAAAGAAAGTATGAGCAAATGCTAATAAGAAGACATATCATTCACCTGTTGCTGAATACTGCTGCGTCGACTATTACTCCGAATTCCTGAATCCTTTCTGCTGTTTACAGACAAGCACATGCTAAGTTGATCATCATTGTTAGCAGCTGGTACATCCAACTGTGACACAACACTATCGGGTCTTGTTTGGTCAGCATCTCCACTTGCTGACTGAAATTTAATTAAGTAACGTCCTTGAAGCAATGCCTACTATAACCTTATATAAAGTACTCCATTAAGAGATAGGTAAATTACATTATTTACTAAATTTATGTTGACACCTGTACTTCTGCATGAACATAATGACTAACAATATGTAAAATTTGAAATGTGAAAACAAATAAGAACAATGTAAAAAGTACACCCTCTTTCAAGAAGTCAAAGATTTCTGCATTTGGAGTGAATGTTATTTACACTACGTTGCTTCACCCATAATGATCATTTTATAATTATAAAAGTGAATGCATACTTTAAAAATAGCACCAACAATTTTTAACATTACAAGATTAAAACATTTCAATGTCAATAATATTTGAAAAATTGATCAGAAAACAATTAAGAAATACACTTGTGCCTGTACAAAGCAAAACCATATCATGATAGTTCCAAATATTTAATGAACAGATGGGGGAAGTTCAACAACTTTCTAATTCAGAAATCGGATTTCCAATATTACATTTTTTAATAAACAGCAGCAATACCATTTGAGAAACAATCCTTACTTCCTAACTGTCTGATTGGCAATATTTCTCAGCACAATAGTAAATAGTCAGCAATTTTTGCAATACAAATAATTTCAAATAGTGAAATTAGTGTATACAGACATGTGATACTGTTCTAAAATTAGAAATTGATTTTAAGTCAGAGACCTATCTATGGTTGTGATTAATACATACACAGAATGAACCCCAAATCTCAGATAGCCATAAGGTAAGACTGCAAACAACCTTTCAATCAAATCAAATTTGACCCTTGTGAACCCTTGGGGCTTATGCTATAATAGAAGACGATGACAGAGCACTTGTTCTCTTTCATAGCAAGAACGAAGGTCTGTGTTCAAAAAGTATGCGGTCATTCTGAACCAGAATACAGCAACTTCATTTCAATCAAATTAAGTAATTTTATAGTAAATCAAGGAATGTGTTTTAAAATAATTTTACAATAACATAAAAAATAGAATAATTTTTAAATTTTATCATTATTTCCCTCAAATATAAATGTTTATTAGTATAAAAAGAAATGTGTACTATGTATTAAACATAGAAAAGATCTTAAAAAGCAACAATATGCAAATTATTAACTATTAATAACACAAAACAGGAACAGTGCACACAGAAGATGAAAATTTGACAAAAACACCACAAAACATACAGAAATTCACGAAGAATAAAAAAAAAGCTATGCCACAAGCAGCTAATTTTAATGTTATTAGAATTTCTATATTAAATTCTACAAATAAGATACAGTTGTTTACTCTCCAGATATGGACTCAATATATACTTAAAATACAATGTTTATTGTTTAAAATAGGAAGTTTAGTTTCCATCCCACATGTTTTATAATTTATTTTAAACAATTTTGAAGTGGTTAAATGGTGTGGATCTGAATTTCATCCATTGAATTACACTGAATTCCATCTGAATTAAATTTGTCTCGTAACAGCAAATTTGTAGGAAGATTATGCTAATTGCAAAGTGAGAGTGATTGCATTAGTACAATCCCAAACAGCAAAAAAATATTTTCTCCCACTTAAAATCAACTCCCAGCATAGTTACAATGATTTGAACACTCTGATGCAGAAACAGGGCCCAAAATTACGCCCAGTCCCTAATTTGATTTAAGAATTCTAAAGAACTACTTTTTCTTAAGAACCAATCTTCATAGTATTCTTCCATCTTTTACTTCCCTAATGTTCTAGACATTTTTCATGACATTATCTCCATTTTTCACAAAAATATAAATGATGTAATTAAAATTGTTGTGATTTACATAAATAGAGCCTTTGTGACCATGTACGTGCACCACGAATGTAAAAGGGCATTTGCTGGAAGATTTCAATTACCTTGTTATCATTTACTGCCTTTGTCCTTCTGAAATGTGATAAGACAAACTTTTTTGCCAGGAGGGTAAAGTGAATGAAGAGAGAACATGTTATTGCAATTAACCCGGAATGAATTATTTATTGTTTGAAACCTTGATTTATTTGCTTCTTGAAAGGGTGTTGTAAATTGATGCTACATGCTGAGCAGTGGTCAAACATCATCTAGGATAGATTGTTGAGCTTGACTTGTCTAACATTTCCTTTTAAGAAGTTGTTTTGAAACCTCAGTAGTGCACATATATTACTGTTACCTTCATTCTTGTCAAGACCTCGTTTAGAATTATTGAAATAATGTTATGAGAAAAAATAACTGAATGAGTACTAAATGACTCCAAGATGATTCATCCTCTTTAATGAATTCATTGGTGATAATGAAAATAGCCCTTCCAGAATCTGTCAAAATGAAGATAAGAGATAAAAGTTTTTCAAAGTAGATACATACCAAACAAAACCAGAAGAAGCTGCTTTAGCCACAATCATAATGAAGAATAATTTTCATTGACATTCATTCTAAAGTACAGAATTTTTTTTTTTTACCTCAAAAAAAAACTTTACACAATGAAGTATGCCTCTACTCAGTTTTATAGCAAATGAAAAAAATGAAGGAAAAAAAAAACAAAGAAAACAAACCTTTAGGACATTGTACAAGTGCTAAAACTGAAAATTTGTGAGGTGAATACAAGAACAAAGGCTACAAACAGACAAGTGATCTCTATTCAGATGCATATGAGAGTGCTATTAAAGACAAACAATTTCTAATTTTTTGTGTCAGGTACCCATTTGTTATGCAGTTGCCCAACAAACTGGAAAATTATAAAATCAAAATATTTTGGGTTTGTCAATCTAACTGTGAATATGCAAGGAATGGTCAAAATGGTCATGAGAATTTTGTCCTTAAAATATATGCCAAGAACATTGAAACAGTGTTTCAAAACAGAAAATAATTCATTGAAAAATTATGAATAATTGATTTTTCATTTCTCCTTAAATACAGCAACATATATCATCCCAAATTGTACCATTTTATTCTCATAATAAATTTATTTCCTGCGTTGCATGTTGTGTGTGGTGTATGGTGGGGTGTAAGGTGTATGATGTATGGTGAGTTGAGAGTTGTGAGGTGTGTGAGATGTGTGAGGTGTGTGAGATGTGTGAGATGTGTGAGGTGTGTGAGATGTGTGAGGTGTGTGAGATGTGTGAGGTGTGAGATGTGTGAGGTGAGATGTGTGAGGTGTGTGTGTGAGGTGTGAGGTGTGTGAGGTGTGTGAGATGTGAGGTGTGAGGTGTGTGAGATGTGTGAGACGAGAGGTGGAGGTGTGTGAGATGTGAGGTGTGAGGTGTGTGAGATGTGTGAGGTGTGAGGTGTGTGAGATGTGTGAGGGTGTGAGGTGTGTGATGTGTGAGGTGAGGTGTGAGATGTGTGATGTGGTGAGGGTGAGATGTGAGGAGGTGTGTGAGGTGGTGAGAGGTGGGAGAGATGGAGATGTGTGGTGTGTGTGTGGTGTGTGTGTGGTGTGTGTGTGGTGTGTGTGTGGTGTGTGTGTGTGGTGTGTGTGTGTGGTGTGTGTGAGGTGTGTGTGTGGTGTGTGTGTGGTGTGTGTGTGGTGTGTGTGTGGTGTGTGTGTGGTGTGTGTGTGGTGTGTGTGTGGTGTGTGTGTGTGTGTGTGTGTGTGTGTGTGTGTGTGTGTGTGTGTGTGTGTGGTGTGTGTGTGGTGTGTGTGTGGTGTGTGTGTGGTGTGGTGTGTGTGTGGTGTGGTGTGTGTGTGGTGTGGTGTGTGTGTGGTGTGTATGGTGTGGTGTGTGTGTCTTTGTGGAGATTGGGGGAAAAGTAAAAGGAAAGAAGAAAGAAAGGAAAGAAAAAAAGGCTCGCTCGTGGCTCATAGCAGAGTTGCTAGCCTTTCACCACTGAGGTCCGGGTTCGATTCCCGTCGAATCTCATGTGAAATTTGTTCTAATAAAACGAGTTTGGCTGCTTCACAAGGGCTAGTCCAACCCCTGTGAAGTGTCCTAAACCCTACCCCTTTCCTAATTCCTTCCCATTTCTGGCCGCTGGGTAGTGACGCAGGAGCGCGTAGTAGGAGGCGCGTACGCGGTTATTCTACCTGGCGGTCCTCTTGACAACCGACATACGAGACCAGACATGTAAAATACGCTACGTTAATGGAGGATTACTCCGCGCTCAACGCTCGAAAAGTGGCGAAGAGACGCGTTGCGTCAATAAATAATGTGATAAGATTAAGGACGCAACAAATTTAAAAAAAAAAAAAGGAAAGAAAAAAACTGGGTCTAAAAGGCCCCATTTCTGCATTTGTGATGATAAGAGATGCCGCATCAGCAGGTTCATTGAAAGGAATAGACTCCAATCTTGTGCCACGCACAGTTCACAAAACAACCAAATTACTAATTCTTGTTGAAATGATACTTTTACTTGTCTCAAATCGGTCAAAATTGTTAATAATCTTTACTAACATTTAATTTTGGTAGAAAACAAACAATAAATAATTTTTTTGCAATCAATGAATCCATTTGACTAGTAAGAAACTATAATTTAATATATTGCTCATAAATTGTAAATAACAATACCTAAAAAGTGACACTGAGGTTTGCTAATATTAAGAAGTACAATCCGTGAAATATTTTAAATTAAAAAATTAGCATTTCTTAAAGACCATCAGTTTCACATCCCTGCTCTCCATCAAAACATGCTTGTGGTATTATTGGAGCAAGATTAAAGCTAATTTTGAGATGCTTCCAACAAAGGAAGGGATTGGCAATTTCACAGTTCCGACTTCACCAAGCTATTGTAAGCCTATAATAGTTATCAACAATTAAGACATAGTAGAAAAATACTATATGCTTCAATTCATAGAAATATATGTAATAACTTTCACATTCTCAACTTTTTCCATGTTTTTTTCAAACTCACATAATTTCAATTTCAAGGAAAGGCCAAAGAAAGAAGTAATTCACCTGACGATAACCAGCATCAATACTTCTTGATTCTGATCTTCGCATGGGAGGAGAAGAATGTCTTACACCTTCCAAGTCTAGTGGCTCTGTTTCATCTACAAAACACAGTCAAAGTAAATATAATTAACTACATTTACTACCTAACATGCAGTAGCTGCTTATCATGTTTGTAGTATGGGGAAGTTAAAAAGAAAGACATTTTTTAAGCATTGTAGTGCACTGAAATTTTACGTGATGAATGTAAAACACATGAAGTATGTTGTGCAACAAGTACAATCATTGTATACGAGTGAAGAACAATAGCAACACAAAAAGCTTTATTGTTCAATAAACATTGGAACATTGTTTTTTTTTTTTTTTAGAAAAGTTGGATTTTGAAGTAGTATTCTTTTTCGGTCTAATTTTAATGTTGATTGGTTAGTATTGCCCAATCATACTATACTTTTTGGTGTTTCACCACAAAAACTATTTTATAGTGCATTTCATAAAAAATATGAAAAAATTAAGGTTCTCTATAATGCAGTGAATGAATATGTGTGTTTTTTTGCAACACAAATCACAACATAAATCCATTTACATGTAATATCTTTCTGATGTGCAAGCATCTAGACCAGGGTTGTCTAACTGGTGGCCCACAGTGCCAATTGCTGTGGCATGTAAAGGTTATTAGTCAAAAGTAAAAGTCCCTTGTATCCATGTCCGGCAAGAACATTATGCACCTAGCACATGCACTCTGCTGGGGTCAACACCCCACTTTATGTAAAAATAGTAGATTGTTTAGATTAAATTTTTTTTCTAGTAAATACAGAAATTCAAAGTCACCCCAAAGTATTTTCTGATACCATGCATGGTTCCAACCCCCACCCACCCCTCGTTTTAGACAGCCGAGCAAACTGTTGAGATCAAGAGTACAGGGAAGTTAGGCGTGGATTACCCAAGTATTGGAAATATGGTCTACAACCGTATTTAAGGTGTTAGTTGTGGCCCTTGACACCTTGCTAGTTGGACACCCCTGATCTAGACAATCCAATTGTAATTTTAGTAGTGTAATTGAGAAAGCAACAGTAAATTACTCCAGAATCAATTTGTCCAAGACACTGAAAAAAAATGGCTTCACCTGTGATACAGGTGAGCCTCCCCCCTTACTCATGCAAACACAAACAAAGATAAAAAGAGTATAAATGAATAAGCAGCTTAAAAAGTGCAAAGAAACTACTACTAGAAGTAATGGAATTCAGATTTTAGTAACAAAATGGATACAAACAAATACAGAAAAAGAACCACAAACAAAGCACAGAGTAAAAATTAACTGAAGAAAATTTCACAGACTTCAGTTTATGAATTAATGGAAGTTGAATGCCCATGGTGAAATGAAATATGAAGAAAAAAGTAAAGAAGGAAAGAGAAAAAGGAAGAGCATAAGATAAAAACTCATTTACCTGTTTTTGTTTTGAATTTGTTTCCCTGATAACGCCATTTTCCTCTTGGTGAAAACTTTCCACAACTCACTAATGATGTAGGACTCTTACTAAGACACTCTGTTTCTGCCACTGCAGCCTCTCCAGTATCATCGTCATTATCTGAATCAAGAATACTAGGTAATGAGCATGCTTTCATTCGATTTGCATGGTTAGGAGAAGTAGCACTAGCAGTGACAAGCTGCAAATAATGAGAACGTGCTTTAGGCCCAGCACCAGTGATGCAAGATTGCACACGTTTTCGGGAAGTAGGCAGCAGTGGTGAATCAGTGGGAGCTGTTACAACAACTGGCAAAGAAGAATTTAATTCTGGGTGCCTCAGTAGGTCAATTTTTCGGCCTTCTATGAAATAAGTCTTCAGACCTACAAAAAACATTCAATGTTTTAACTCTTTTCCTCCATCAAAACACACTATTTATTGCAGGACAATTTATGTTTTTATGTTTGTTTACTAATCTTCAATATCACTTATTCATTATTCAATGCACCTACAATACTCACCCTTAATTATGTCTCCTTCTTCGAATAGGTAAGAATCTCCAAGATATTGACATGTGACTTCTGAAACATGAACTCTACCTGGTTTCCCAGTAGATTCCATTTGGTTTGCCAATGAAACATCATTTGACCAGACATCAAATTTGAAACGACGTGTTCCAACAATTCCACACAGAACTGTCCCAGTATGAATACCAACACGCATATTCACACCTGAAAAGTTATTGATACACTTTACAAGAATTTGCAACATTCAAAAAGCTTGAAAGTTAAGTATCTCCAACTGCTTTATCCTTTCTATTTTAAAAATCTTTTTTTAAAGATGTTATTCTCAAATACGAAAGTTCAGTAAACTCTCATTAGCACAAACTCGTTTAACACAAATTTCACCATACCACAAACAAAACTTTGGCCCTGGCAATGGATTACAGTAACACAAACACTTATAATACTCGGATAACACTAATTTTTATAATACAAACTCCGACAATTTCGGTCCCTTGGAATTAGTGTTAATGAGTGTTTATTGCATTTTAAAATTCAAATGACATATTAATTAACTGACTTTACATCAATACAAAAACATGGCAATATTGTAGAGTAAATCATGAACCATTGATACTTAATTCACAAAGAATTCAGTTCATGGAATTTGATCAAATATTAAAAAATAAGAGAAAACTTATATCTAAGCAGGCAGACTTTTTAGAATTCATAATTCCTCCTCAGAGATTTGAAATACACAGAAAATTAATGTTTTTCTTCACAATAATATGAACAAAAAATGAAACGCAGAGTACTGATCAGTGATTCACTGTTTTGTTCATATCTTAGTTGATAATTAATACAGTGCTAATGAACTCTTTGGGAGGAGAAATGTCAAGTTAGTCAAGATATAAATCCAAAAAGATTACATTTGATTAGTGTTTAAAGTTTCACAATTGAGTTGATTAAAATAAGATCTTAATCTATTTAATAATCAGGTTAAACAGAAATTAGGAAATGGAAACTGTTTAATCATAAATTTATAAAACTTTTTCTCTGTCTGTAAAACATCACCCTTCCCCTTAACAATTAATCTGTGCAATGCTTCATACTATTTCTGGGTTACTGCAAAACAAATTTAATGATTAATGTCACTTTTACCCAACAAAACTGTCTTGATCTTTTGTCTCTGTTCCTTCTTTCAGAGGTTTCATTCTTGAAATAGCTAAGTAAGTTTCCTTAATTCACTAAATCAAAAAAACTATGTGAATTGAATTTTTTCCCCCTTGAAGTTTCCTCTATGAAATATTTAAAAAAAAATGAAAATAAAAAGTAAATTTAAATTATTATTTTAAATCTAGTCCTAGACTGTGTTTTGCTTTTTGAAAGTCAATAATGTAGATCACTCTTAGACCATAGAAGTGATAAGACATACATTTTTCCAACTGTAAAGCTCCCCTAAACTAAACATCAAGGCCATTTATACTTTTCTTCCAAACTGACACTTTATCAGAGATTTTCATTCCCAGTAAGTCAACATTATTAGATGAGATTGATAACATAGGATCCTAAATCATTTCTTAGATCAATGCAAGAATTTAAAAAAATATATTTCAATATCCTCTGCAATTCCCAGAAATATTTTAATGAAAATACTCAAGAGGCCTACAGGTTTCAGCTTTGACAATTAATCTTTGACAATTAACAATCAATCAGCTTTGACAATTAATTCTTACCTTCATTTGTTTCTGCATCAAACTGCTTGATGGCATCTATCATTCCAAGGCCCATTTCTACACATGCTTTAGCATGTTCTGAGTTAGGTTCTGGGCATCCAGCAACACAATAATAACAATCACCTAATGTGGATATCTTCTCACACCCATGAATAGCACAGAGGTCATCAAAACGTTCAAATAACACATTTAAGATATTTACTAGTTCCTCGGCACTTTTATTTGAACTCATTCGGGTAAAACCAACAATGTCAGCAAACAAAATACTGACTTCTTCCATTCGATGCATGTTAAAAGGACGGAAAAGTGACCGAATATCTCCTCCTCCACTTGGCTGTGATCCTCTTGAACAAAACTTATCTGCCTCTTCATCTCTTCCACCACCACTTTCCATTAACCAATTAGCTACTTTAGGAGGCATAACTGAGTGTATCATTTTCTCTTTCAACTGTTTCTCCATTTCTAACTGTTTGCGAACTAGTAATGACTGTCCAACTTTCATAAAAGTACCACGCATTCGAACATTAGTCATAATTAAAATATGAATGCCAATAAAATGAACACACAATTGCAATAACACTCTCACAATTATCCCTTGCGCCATACCCACACTGTTGATATCATGATAGTTTAATGATGCTGACAAACTTTCAAACACTATGGAATATATGCCACCTATCATTACACACACATAGAGTGGTAATGGAATCACAGTATAAATGATGAGTAATATCTCAATACATAATGAATACTGGCCAACAGGTGTGATGTCAGGTGAAGTATTGTCTGATGAAACAATAATAATGAAAATAAGGGATAGGCTACTAATGATAAGAGCAATGCATATCGATATAGGAAAAGTATAATCTCTGTAAACATTGGTGAATGTCAAAACAAAGATAGACCCAAAAGTGAAAATTAAAACCGCAAATGTTCCTGCAATGGCAACCCAATTATGAATCATGCCACTTAGGCCTATTGAAACAAAGTAGATAAACCAAGCTAGTGCAACTGCCAATATGTAGCCCAACGCATACCTGGAAGAGAGTAATAATACAATATTATTCAATAAAATTTTTATGAAAAGTAATGAAATTAAACTACCAATATCAAACACATAAGCGAGATGTATTATACTCACTGAAACCTTAATCGCACTTGAGGGAAGGAACTTCTCCGATATTGACCTTCTAGGATTTCTGAATCAAATCTAGGATCCCACCATGACCTTCGAGCAGCACGTTCAAATGGAATTGGCAAACAATGTCCACAACAGCCCAATCTATGGCCACTTTGTGCTAAGTAACTTTGTATATAAGGAGCTAGAGAAATTTGAATGTCGTCATCATCATCATCTTCCTCAGTTTGTTGACTTGGACCACGTGATCGAGAGAAACTTACAGAAGAACCCAACCGTTCTTCACGTCTGTTTGTTGGTGTGGTCATGATTTACTTTGTGACATGTAACAATCAATGTTAGTAATTTGATACTTTATTCACTTGGTATCATGAATGAAAGTCATGTATGTTTATTTATAATCTCAGGGAAGTTTTTCAAATAAATACAATATTTTGTTTTAATGTGCTTCGTGATCACAGACGTACAATCTCTTACAAAATGAAAATCTGATGTTTACATTAAACTTGTACAAAATTTATTTTATGTTTCTTGAAGTATATAAAAAGCACATATCAAAAATTAAGCTGCTATACAGATAAATTGTTACAAAACTTCCTTTCAGTGTTTTAGCTCACAGCCACTGGCAACTGAAAAAATAAACATTGGAAAGTATAAGTTAACGACAACAAACGGTCTTTGATTTATTTTAAAAAATAATACTCTTTAATTATATCCATGCAAATTTTTAAAAATTCATAAAATGAATATATATGACATAATGAATTGCATACCTTCAAACTTGAGATCTGTCAGGCACTAATGTCAAATGACACATTGAACGAAAATAACGTACTTGGGGACCCATTACATAAAATTAAAATAAGCAATAATAAATAAACATTTTACGAGTATATGACAGAAACTAAATAAAGCGGTAGTTAGTGCACTGACAGATCACCGTCGGTATTAGTGTCATTTCTGACAGCAGTCTACAACATTAGCACAGCACATGTTTCATTACAAACCTTTTAAACAATAATAGATGATTGTTTCTGTAACACGTTCCACAAAACGCATATTAAATACTAAGGTGACAGTGACGGTTCGAGCAATCTAAGCAAACACCAGTTTGGTAGTACGGAGATATCCACTTCCACAAAAGATGTGACATTTCACAATAAGCTCACTTCCGAACAACCAGGAAATCAATTAAAGTGTACACAAAGTGGTTTGCAGAAACTATATTGCATTTCATTAGAGAAAATCAAGGAGTCCATTTCTTTATTCACGTGAAAACTACACGTCGCCCGTCTGGCGACATCCATTTTGGATTTATCGAAGTGCTGTCGAAGTGTAGCGATTCTTACTTTTCTTGTATTCACGGAATTGCCAACATTTCACAAAACGCGGGCTGCTTGAACGAAACATTATGCCATGCACTTATAAAGATTAACATTATTTCTTAATCGTGATTATAATTTCCATTTTTCAGTCAATGCGTTCTAATATAAGACTAAAGAAAATTTTTAGATAATTTGAACTTGGTGATAGAGGATTTCCCGAAATGAAACCGAATGATGTGCGATTAAACACAATTATCATTTCATATACAGTATTATATATCATAGTATAGTATATATTATATAGTATAGTGTATTATTGTACCCAAATGGCGGGAAAGACCACTATGGGTGTATGAATTAATTACTGTGTAAAAAGGAGAAAGTATTAGAAGACATACACTTTATTAATAAACTTTGAAATTCACAAACTCTAAGTCTGCCTCCAAATCATCAAAAATAAGGTTTCAGAGACATGATACACTTTTGGGATATATTATTACATTGACCTGCGAGTGTTTCTTGCAAGGTAGCTGTAAAAATACCAACTTCAGGGCACTGACGGACACCAAAAAAAAAGTTTTTTTGTTTCTATTGAAAGTGAAAACTCAATTATCTTTTGCCTTTGCTTATTATTTTAACTAATAGTTAACAAATAAAGATACTCAGAGATGCTTCTTGACAATATAAGTTATACAAATATAGTTCCCACACATCCTGAAAAAGCGGGATATGTCCTGAATATTGACATGTGTCTCACTCTCCTGCTACATTTTTCTTTGTTTCTATCAAATGTCCTGAGTTTTTTTACTGTTATAATTCCACAAAATCCCACAAATATAACTGCATTTTGGGACTACTTGTGAACTACATATGAGAACCCAAGGGGCTAATTTCTTGTTAAGAAAACATTGTTATTTTTGTCTTTTTTGCTGCAATCTAAGAGCTGCAAAATAGTTAAAGAAATGTACGGTGTGATTTGAATTGAAATGCATCTGTGTCTCTTACATGTCAATGCAAGAGAATCTGTAATGCAAAGGGGAAAAGGGCTTAGTCAATAACAGAGTTTTAATATTGACCAACATCATGCTTTATTTAATATTTTATTTAAATACCCTGAAATACTTCACAAATTCAGTAAGGAATAATAAAGAAATAACCTGACACTGGAACTGAAACTGGATAACCTGAGAAAGTCAGGGAAATTCGCCCTAGAAAAAGAGTAGTCATCTGTTATTCTTGAAAGTGTGCAATTTATATTCATTTTCTATTTAGTGATTTACTTGACATACTATTTTCTTTTTATATGATTTAAATTATTTTATACTAATTAGTTGTATAAAAATAAACAATTTGCTTTGAAATATACTTTGCATGTTCTGAATTCCGTTGTTGTCTTATAGCAACCCTATATACAAATTATAACAAATATCCTCCAGTAAAAAAAAGAATCGTAGGTTGGGTTGTGCTTCTAATTGTATAATTTTCATGTCTCGCTCTGTTGTGTGGTGGTGATGATTGCTATTGTTCAGGGAGTTAGTTCCTTCTTCTTGTTATTAATACATGGCCTATGTGTTTGAAGAAAAATGTAATTTTTCATATATTTATATTTACGAGTGAATATATTTACTAGCTGTGAGCAAGCTCCTTTTAAATTAAACTATATTCTGGAGACCTTTTGGATAAATACATATCAAAAACAAAAAGACAAAAATGTTCAAAAATTCTGGTGCTATAATTCAATGAGGACTTTCTTGTAGTATAAGTAGAAATATCATATTGACTGAAATAATTTCACCTATTTAGTCAAGTATTTTCATATCTACTAATATACATTAGTGCTAATGTTTAACATATTGTTATCCTGTTTTTAAATAATTTCTACAGCAAAATGAGCTTTATCCTATTAAATGATTAAACCATGATTAAATTCCTGACTTCTGTTTATAAAATATATTGCTGTGTCAATCCATCAAGTAAAGTTTATTTTTGTGAATTTGCTGAATCAAAATATAAAATTCTTTCTTAAATATTGAGAAAGTAAGAATGGATGGAAGAATACTTACTGTATCTATAATTTTCAAAAAAAAAAAAAATTTTTTTAAAATATTTCACACTTATTACAGGAAATATTTAATAACAGCAAATCTAGGGTACCTGTTGCTTATTCATCCATTCATTTTGGACATGAAAAAAGATAAAACAATATAACAATATTTGTTTAATGAATAAAAATTGTGCCAAAAGCAATGCTTTACTAACAGTTTAAAGGTTAGTTTTATAATTGTCTCCAAAATTTACCTGGCTTCTATAGATATAGATACTGAAGGGGAACAGGTGAATGCTTCCTCTGCCTCTCATACTCTTGAAAAACTGAATTGTTCACAAGAAGCTTTTTCCAGAAATATGACTTGGAGACGGAAGGGGATAGGGATTCTGACAAAAAAACAAACATTTATACATTTGATAAACCTTATGATAACCTTAAACTAATGATACTACAACAGCACATACTTTCTTGCATTTCTTACTGCTCTGTTATATTATACTACTACATAAGCCTGCAAAAGTGTTTACGACCACGATTTTTTTTTCCGCTCTGAGACTCGAACTTCCTCAGAGGTGTCGTCACTCATACCACTATTCCACAAAAGCTCGTATGAGTCGCACTCGGGCCCACGAACAAAAACGTAAATGCTATATTATCCTGAAAAAAAAACAAACAAAAAAACAACAAAAATCAAAATTCCAGTTTGAAAGATGAACTCCCAACGCCTCGAGTTCGTTCAGATCGATCTGGGAATATCAGTTTTGGAGTAAATGAACGGTATAGGCGCGGGCGGACGAGCGGTCAGACGGACGTTTGCCGTCAATCGATTTTTCGGTATCAAGGACCCACAAAACATGGATTCAGGCTACACCACGTATTAGATGATTTTTTTCTCTTTACTTACAAACGGTATTTATCAACTTTTTCGCTACCTGGACCCGGCAATAAATTCTTCTGCCAAAAATACACCGTTTTCCACGGCACACAAATACGTAACTTTCTCTTCTTACAAAATACCTTCGTAAGAACATTTGGAGCGGTTTTGAGATTTTTTTTTTTCAGAAAAGGCATATACTTCAAGCGCAAATTACGGGAAAACTACTCATTTTTGCAAAAAATTGTAGGTGAATTTTTTAAAGAGCTATTTTTTACAACAGACTTTGTTTAAAGCAAAAACCGGTCTCCAATTTTGTAGTTTTGAAACGTTAACTTTTTGCAATTTTCGAAAAAACGGAAAGATACCTGAAAATGGAAGTAGTTATGGTAAAAAATATGGTATATTTTTTACAGTTCCGTATAACATACGAGGGCAAAATTTAAAGAAAAAAATTGGGATGGTTTATGAAAAAAATAGTTTAAAAAATATCAGTTCATATTTCGCGCAAAATTACACGAAAACTCATATTTTCAAAAAATTTAACATGAACTAATTTGAAGACCTGTTTTAAGGAACATCTTTTATTAAAGAAAAAATCTCTCTCTTTAATATTACAGTCGAAGACGTCTCCAGAAATTGCACTTTTGCAATGAAAAAAATATCTGGAACTTCAAAAAACATTATATCTGCACCAATCTCCTCAGCGTCCTTTACGCTATGCGAAGACAAAGTTTTTAAAAAATTGGCGCTATTTTTGAATCAATTTTGAAAATGTGTTTGAAGCTTCATATAAAGTATCGCTCAAAAATTAAAATATCCGTTTGAAACTCCTAAATCCTGGAGTTCGTTCAGATCGATCGAAGAATATTAATTTTCCATTGATTGACTGATTGTTAGTGATTCCGGGCGCGTCAACTACAATGGGCATTAGTCCCGTAAGTGTAGTGCGTTTTCACCCGAGAGCTGGCGGTGGTCTTCCCCCGCTGAATGGTCAGATCCGTCGCTGACCAACCGTCGGCTAACGGTTTTCCTCAACCAGGTATCTTCCACCAGCGGGGCACCGCCCCAGCCGGGACACGTTCTAATTCCCCGATCGGTTTCCCGGCATGTGTGGTAGTGTAGTGCATGTTAGTGTAAGTGTGTGTGTTTAAAGGGTGAGGATAGGACAAGGAAGAAGGAAAGATCGCGCGCGGCCCGTTTGGTAGGGTGTTGCTACGGCATTCGACTGGTGTTGATCGGAGAAACCACGGAAAACTACCGATCAGAGCAGCCGGTCGCTAAAATTCTCCTCCAGACAGCGACTGACCTAGCTGGAAAACTAGTGACGAAAATCCTACCGCTTTCGGACTCGAACCTAGGTCCTCTACTAGTACGTCAGAGGTACCGCAGTGACATCAGTTGATGCACTGAGCCACCACTCCCAGTTTAATTTTCGAGAAAAATCGGCTAAACGGTTTAGGCCATGATGGAAAGACTCTTCCCTACCATGCTTTATTTATTTTACGTAAAAAAAAAAGTTAAAAACTGCGTATGACGTGGTATGGGGAAAAGTGAATTGTGTGCACATTTTCAAAATTCTGTGATCCCTACACTAAGTATATACTAAGTATACCCTAAGTATATACTAATTTATTTTTTTTGGGGGGGGGGGGAAATGTTTCGGCGCTAGCGTTGACCAGGGGCGGATCCAGCCGATCATTGGGGGGATCATAGATTTTATAAATAATCACGGACCACGGATGGACCTATAGACGTTTTGCCGTCAATCGATTTCGGTATCAAGGCATCAAAGGTTCGGTATTTCAGAACCAAAACAAGGATTCTAATTACACCACGTGTTAGAGGTTTTTTTCTATATTTACGACTTGGACTTTTTCGGTACCAGGGCCCGGCAATAAGAATGTCTGCCGAAAATTCGCAGTTTTGCCGCGCACAATTACATAACTTTCTCTTCTTACGAAGTACCTTCTTAAAGGCAAGCAAGAAAAATTAAGTAAACAAATAATTTTTAATGATCAATTAAGTTATATTAAGTAATTAAATCTCCTTATGATTAATATTTTCTTAATAAATAAAGTTAACAAAAAAATTAAATATTGCATTCGCCCAATGCTAAGATGTCAGTTGTCATTGAGCTACATGTGAATGAATTTCATAGTTGTCAGGAAACTATTTCACCTATAAAGCCACAACATCACAAGTTCCTTTGACACAGGTACTTAGCACACCAAATTTCATGAAAAGTCAAGTTAGCCATGCTTGATGCTCTTCCAGAATTAGACTACTTGACATGGAATGACAGTAATGCTAAGCAATTTCTTGACGATTTGATAAAAATCAATGACCCTTATAATGCAATTTTCTATTTGTGTAACAAAGGCAGTTTCAACCCTGATGTCCCATTGTTATAAATGTATTGGGAAGGGGAAAAAAAATTGTGTGTTCTAAAAGAAATAAATAATATGGGGTCCTTGGTTACTGCCCAATATATCCACACTTCAAAAGATTACTAATTGTTGTTGATGACCAAGTTCTAATCAATCCTTTCCTTGTTTACATTCATTTGAACAACATTGGGTACCTTTTCCTATGCCTTTTTTTTGACTTGTGCATGCATTCTGTATTCATAATATTAATGTTTACCCTACAAAGATAGATCTGGAATCTTTCCCCCCTAAATCTTATCTAGCATTAAGAGATCAAAATTCACAGCGCCCTCTCTTTCAAACCAAACAAAGAAATCAAATACTGAATTTCAAAGCACAAAATACAACAAAATAAAAAATGTGTTAGATCACCAAGGAAGTGAGATCATGGTTCTATTTAAATAAGTACTGAGAGATTCCTATATATCTATGATGGCTAATTTCACCTTCAGAAATTGTTTATCAATGCCATCTAGATATTGTATAGATAAAAAATCTGTCCAGCATATTGCTGAGAAATGCAACAGCAACTTTCAGCAGTTTTTCATAGAACTCTGTTCATTTAGGATTACTACCAACTGTAGTAGACCCTACAATCCAGTGTTCTACCCTTCATGAGAAAGGAAACTATTTCCTGATTAGGCAAAATGTCAATTCACCCAATTTTAATTTCTATAAATTGAGGTCAGAAAAATGACAGCCATAAATCTGCATCATCCAGAGTCCTTGGCTGGCAACACAGTGACTTTTACAATGCTTCTTGCAGTAGTGCTCAATAGAAAGCCTACCCTAAAGTGCTGCAAGTTCAACAAATAAAAATTAGTTAAATCCATTTTTTGGAAGTAACACACCATCTGTCAGAAAAAGACTAAAGGAATATTTGGCTTATCATGAACATAATTGGCAAGAGTTTATCATAAATCCGTTGGGAAGTTTCTGCAGGTGGAAAGTATGCAAAATTTAAAAATTTGGAGCTGACTTGTCTCCAGACTACCATTTAATTACAGTAAAAAAATCAAATAAAACTTTTGTTTCCAAACAACGTACACATATCCCCTTTACATTTTAATGGTTTAAAGTTATTTAATACT
Source organism: Teleogryllus occipitalis (assembly GCA_011170035.1). NCBI lineage: Eukaryota > Metazoa > Arthropoda > Insecta > Orthoptera > Gryllidae > Teleogryllus > Teleogryllus occipitalis. The sequence goes on along the minus strand of BLKR01000319.1, from coordinate 445,531 downwards.
ATAAAAATTAAAATAGGCTGATGAAAGATGTTTTGGAAATAGTTGAGAAAAATTCTTTTTCAGCACATCTCCATGATTCTTCATGCAACTGAAACTTATTTTTTGGTCAAGTAACTGAGCGTAATGTTTGTAGATAATGTAATTATTTCAATCATGTATTTGACTCATAAATTTAAACAAAAGATGGATAAAATATTTATTAAACAATGTAAAATAAAATACAAAAAATAATAACAATATAAAACAAAAATTTGAGGAAAACATTGACAAGTTTTTGTAGATAACACAAAGTTGTTTTGAATCACTTTCTTCTTTATATCATACACTTTTGATATTATATTTATTTTATATATATCATACACTGATGATATTAGTACATTGTCTAGACCAAGGATTTCCAACCTCTTTCTTTCATTGACTCCTTTTAAGAGAATTGTTTGCTTTATCAACCTCCATACGTTTTGTCTATAATAGTATCCAGCATTCATAATCATGTCATAAAGAATTGCACATAAATGCCATACAGATTGCAATTTCGTAAACCAATATTCTTGTAAATATTTTTATTGTAAAAAATAGAAGATACTTCCACTTTAGAATAGCTGTGTTTCTAATCTCATTTCTAATTCAATGATTACAAAATGTGTTTTAAGAACTGGCCTTAATATTTTTCCAGTGCATATGGCAGAGAGTACTTTCATGTGTGATATAAGATCATTATGAATGCATTATAATTTCTTGAATTTTCTGAATATCCTAACTTCTATGGATGAGACAGATATGAAAGAAAAGGAATTTATTATAATGTTTTTTGCTTTATATATCACAAAACAATTAATTTCATTAATTTTTTTGTAATTAATGGGATCTTGGTTATACTGATCAGGTGTCAGTTCATATTCAGCTCTTGCCCCTAATCGACCCCTACATCATCATTGACCCCCTTTAAAACTTTTATCGATCCTCAGGAAGTTTATACTGATCCCTTCAGGAACCCCTGGTCTTGACAATCTTAAAAAGTATGTGTACATATTGAGAACTTGCATCAACAAATTAAGTTGTCGCAAGAATATATAGGTGATAACCTCTATGTTCTTGTTCAGAAGAATATTAAGAACTAGTGATGCTACAACAAAATATACTTTCTCACATTACTTGAAACTTTTGCAGTTTTCAAAAATTCAGAGAGTTCAACGAAAATACATTTATTGGAGAAACAAATTTAAAGAAAAAATCCATTTTTGAGAAAATTTTGAAAATATTCTTGAGGTGTAATGTAAAGTACCCCAAAAATATCTATATCACATCAGCCAGATTGATCAAAGAATATAAATTTATGTTTACGAATGGACATTTTAGCCGCTAGCATTGTTCACAGATGGATGGACAAATATTTTGCCTCAAACCAATTTTTTGATATCAAGGACCCACAAAATATGGATTCTACTACACAAGGTGTTAGAGGAAGTTATTTACTACATATAGGAATAAGAATGATCCACTTTTTTGATATCAGGAACCCACTAAACGAGTTTCTTAGAAAATAATTGCAGGTTTTTGTTGCAGCATTACAATACTTTGTTTATACTACATAAGTAGTATGCGAGAAATTAAAAACTCTACTACATACCAGATGAGTTTTTTGTCCAATGTTATGCTAACAACAAATTAGTTCTTCTGCTTAACACTATGCCTCCAACTCTACAGCTACTTGGGATGTTTAGTTTGACCTAATGGTCATGAGTTGAGATAAACAAAATCACTTCATGCTGTTGTCATGAAAATATAGTTTTCTCTTTGTTTATCAAAGGTGTACAACAGAGAAGGCATCTTCTGGCATCTTCCATGGTGGGTAAAGGGTTTATTTTAGGCAACCGATGAAAACCTCTAGAACTGTTTCCTTTGAAAGGAAAAACTATTGGTCCCATTCCTTGTAAATCCAGCATTTAAAATAAACCTATGTTAACACTGTTATTGGAAATCTTTCTAAGTCAATTTCTTCCAGGTATGCATTTCACCTTCACTGGGGAGAACAAAACACACGATGGTTGGATGGAACCATTCTTACCATTTAAAAAAAAGCTCATTTCCAATAGAACTACTACAATTGCATTCTAATAATGCTGGAACCTATGTTTAACATATGGGAGGACAAAACATATCTCAAGGCACAAAGAGTGACCAGGCTAACACATCTGAAAAAAACAACTTCTCTCTCTTTTCAATGTCGACTAGCTGATATGACTAGAACATTATAAACATTAGAACATGACATATTTGATGAACATATATGCCTTCAATTTCTCAAATAACTTTTTTTTTTTCTGGTTTCACTTTTCTTCTCATAATAATAAACCATAAGGTTTTCCCTTTTTGAAATGTGTTGAAAATGATGTCTCATGCTCGATCTCTCTTTCACCATTCATCATCATCGGCCTCTGGAAATATTTCTGAGGGACTTTCTATAGTTGCAGCCATTTCCTTGAATCGCTTGTCTCTCTCTAAGGCAGACACAGTTTGCTCCATCACTGATTCACTCTCGCCTGTTTGTTCAGCACTTTCATCGTTGTTTGTACCTAAATGAAAACACCTAAATATTAGCTATCATGAAGATTTACAAATCTTAACACTATTCAAGCTACTAAATTAATAATTTAATCATATTTCTATGTTCTATTTTTGAAAGGTTATTGACAATCATAGCATTACGAAATTTCAATAAATTGAATTTAATTTACTTATTGGGGTTATGGGCTCTTCAACTACAAGACCATTGAGGCTCATGAGTGTTGTGTACATGACAGCCACAATGATGAGGTAAATAATGATGAAGAAATGGTAGAATGAGAGGTAGAGGGAAATGGGAAAACTTTGAAAACCTGCCGTGAGCTCATTGTGTCAACCACAAATCCCACAAGCATTAACAGAGTACACAGAGTTAAATTGCTTATCTTGTAACTGAATTATTAATTATTTTGGAAAAGCGGACTAACTTCATGTAGATAAAGTTTTGACAAAACCCCCAAAAAATTTTTCTTATTAGTCAAGACAATTCAAAAGAGGAAGTGGGAACCCTTCTTGGCCCTATTGATCAGGATCAATACACACTAATGTGTCAATGGCACAAGAATAAAACCTGCAAAATGCTTAGGTCTGGAGATTCAAAACAGAATGAAGGGTTAATTGGGTAGACAGAAGTTCCTCTACTTCCAATTGCAGCAAAAATTGGGACACTCTTTGAGCACAGGCTGATCTTTCAGCCAGTCAGTTCCAAATTACATTTTTTGCAACTATAATAAAAAATAAAGATTAGGCTTTCTGAATTCTATTTCGAAAAGAGCTTAGACCTACCTTCATCAAGTTCTGCCTTAACCTTGCGGGCTTTCAGTAAATTAGCAGACCGTCCCCTCACAGGGGCAGACTTTCTGTTTTCTGCAAATTGTGACCCTGCTGGAACAATAGTATCATCTTCTGGTGCAGCTTCTACTCCTTCAGGAATTGTGGTTATGGCCATACTACTAATGGCACTTATATGTATATTTGCTGACTGTTGTTTGTTAGCACTTTCTGAACGATTATTCTGTCCTTTATCCACAGAATGTGTACCTTTAGTTACTCTATCAATGGCAGCAGCAATATGTTTTTTAAATCTCGTGGTATCTTTCATCAAACCAAGAGATAACGGTGTTGACCTTTGTTGTTCTTTCACAGTTTTCGCTAAACATGTCCTTAACAAGTAAGAAATTGCAACATTTGTCACTTCTTCCCAACCCTGCAAAGAATGGTAAATTTCAGATAACTCCTATTATTACATTTTTTAGTAATCCAACATTTCTGCTCTGATTTTTAATACATTCATTACAAATTCAAAGTGATAAGTTAAGAATTCAATGCTCCTTTACACCTTTTAAGTTCTACCTCTTATTTTACAAAGAAATAAAAACTAGTGGTTCTTCAACAGTAGATACTTTTCCATATTATTTGTTGAGATTATATAATATTATAATACTAGATGAACCTGAAAAAGTGGTTCCAACCCACAAAAACATTTAATTTGGACTAGAATTCGAACCCTGGCACATACTCCAGCAGAAACGGACCTATCCCCAAGACTACGCTTCTGACACATTGAAAAAGTTGAATATTTGCAATTATCATAATTTCAGAGGGTTTTAATGCAAATCAGACCTATGCCATATTACTGCACAAAGACAGCTCTATTCATGAAAGAAAAAATTTGGGGCCAGTTTTGAGAAAATGTTTACGTATGTTTAAAATTGTAACTATTTAACTGAAAACTCTGAAAAAACTAATAATGTTTTCAAAGGATTTTATGACCTTATTTAAGTATCCAATGTTTAAGAAAAGATTTCACTACAAAGGTACTTTTCTTCATTCTCATGCAGTTCTAAAGGCACCAGTATATTTTATTATTAAATGAGCATTAATTAAGTACAGTTGACTCCGATTACAGTGAACTTCTGGGGACTAAAATTTTTGGTTCATCTGATGATGTCAAAATTAAATAGAATTTCTCCATTATGACTGATTTTATTAATATAGAGATACAGCAAAATACATTAACAGCACAAACAAAAATTTCAATATCTTTATTTGTCCTTAAAAATTAATTAAATTCAATTGTTTGCTTTATACTTTTTCATTAGTAATTTCTCTACATCCTTCTCCAGAGTTCGTGTTCTTTTCATACTTGATTCTGCATTGTCCTCTATATCCAAGTATCGTAATGCAGTCTTGACTCCCTTCAATGCCTCTTGCACTGTTGGAACACCATCCCATTCTCCGAAAGCCCTTTACTCCCCTAATAAGATATGAGATGCTTTCAGTAGTGGGATGGTGCAAGCGGCTAATAAAACTGATTGCTTTTCCACGCAGCATAGCAGATATCGTCAGGCTGTGGCAGTGGCATACTTCCTTTCACCTATGTAGAACTCAATGCGCTTTGTCCCGCAGAATATTAAGTAACACCAAGATTGAAACTGAAAGAGCAATTGCGCGTTGCTGCCGTCAGTTGCAGCCCACGTAGGCCATGGCCTTTGTTTCCGCGGTGAAACTGAGTGGCATGAGGTCATCAGTAAGGTCCCCCATTCCGGGTCTGCTACCTTCACCTCAGGGGAGACTTCTTTGAATTTGACCTCTGGGCGACAATATTTGTTTCAAGCTGCCTAGAGTTGGAATTTGTGGCACTGAGGCGATATGTTCTTATTCAGGAGGGAATTAATTTCCTGGACATTGTATTTCCTATGTTTACTATAGCCACGTTTCAGGTTCACTATCACCGGATCTTCTTATACTGATTTGTAATGCAAGTGAAATGGGACCAGTGACTTAAGTTCACTATAACCGAGGGTTCATTATATTTGAGTTCACTACAACCGAAATCAACTGTACTTCTCAAAACTGATTTACATTAGTCAAATACCTGTTCCTCTGAATCATTAACTGGACAACTCAAAGCTGCTTGTAAATCATCAAAATGTGGGTGGGATACTGCTGGGGACAATCTCATCAATAGCAGCAATAACTCCAGAGCACAAGATAGCTGACAACGAGTTCTCGCCAAATCCTGTTGATTCTCTTCAAAAGCTTCTGATGATGCCCGAATCATTTGATATGTATTCTTTAACAGGACATCCAAATTGGTTATAGGAGCAGGAGTTTTATCTTTGAATTTTACCAGAAGTCGTCGTTGTATAACTCTATATTGTGTAGCTCGTTGATTCAACTGATCCTAGAAAAAATGTTAATGTCACAAATCATACTTGAAACAATTCACAAAAGAACTTGATCTCACTTTTAATTACCTGCATAATAAATGAATCTCTTCTGCATTGAAAATGAGAATCGATAGCAATAAATAATTCTTGTAAAGGAATAGCTGAAGAGAATGAACATGTGAAGTCTTTGCTCTTTGCAAAATGTTTTTGAAGTCTTTCAATCAACTGAGAAGTTAGAAGACACATCGCTGGAAATGAGTCACTCTGAAGTCTATAGCGTTGAGATGTCTTTGCAGCAAAAACTGACACAATAGAACTCTCCCCACCGCATCGTAGAAAACCAATGGAGTTGCTAGCACCAGACATTGTTCCTTCACCTATGAACTCTGAAACAAGATTTTATAGTATAATCAAATATTCTTTTAATGGTTTTTCATGTTTATAACCACACTTTCTTTTCGTTACAATTGCAACATGCACACAAGAATCATTGAAATTATTGGTGACTTTCAATCAAAAACGTACATTATCAAAGCAATAGTTATTCAAAACATTTCTGCTCAAATTAATTGACATTGGATGATCAACTATTTAGAAGTTTCTAGAAAACAGTTAATTTTAGTTTTTTATCTATTTAACTTTTCTTTCAAAGATAATTTCCAACTAATAAGATTAAAAGTTGAAGCTCTATAATCTTTGGACAGAAATTTAAATGTCCCTTGTATTGTAATAAATGAGATTTTTGAATGTTCGTGAAAGAGCATGTAATATTTTTCAAACATGTCATTTGAAAACTTTTTATAGGTCACAATTAACATGACTTATCACTAGTGTGCAGATTTATGTGCACTAAAAATCATGAAAATATGCTTGCAAATATGCTAAAAAAATGAGGTTTATATTTTACAGAAGAAACGAAAAAAATACTTATAAAACATATAAATGTATTTAAATATGCCAATATACATTCCCAAAGTAAAAAACTGCCCAATTGTCACGAACATGCCAAAATATGCACAATACAGTTTTGTACACTGATTTCAAACAACAAGAAATGAATGTGTGTTCTTTATGCAAAATACACAGCCTACTTATCAATGTCAAAGATTTAGGCCAATCAATTTGTATCATCTAAAATAACTGAAGATGTCCAGGGGTGGTTGCAGAAAGTAATTGATTTCATGGGGGGGGAGTGGTTAGTTCTGCCCCTCCCCCAGTAGTTTTGAATTTTTTTTTTTAATTGTTAGCTTCAATTACTGCTTTTAATGTAATGAACTCTATATGGTAATTTCTTTGCAAATTTTGAGTAAAATTACAAAAAATAGATCTGCCATTGAAGATGTCAAACTAAAGTTAAAATTAGTTCTTATAACCTTTTAGTACAAAATAAAGAAATGTTTCAAAGAATAAAATTATTCTTCAAAAATTTCTATTAACAATGATTTCCTGTATATATTATTCTTGAAAAATTGAAAGTCTCTAAAAGACCAATCCCACATGCAAAAATAATGGATTAAAGTAAGGGAAAATGCAAACAATATAAAGATTTTGTCACACATTACAAGCATGGATGCATACACACCATTACCTTTAGAAAATCTTGGTTATTTGCGTCTGATAAATTGATCAGAAATTTCATGACTTACCAGGGAATAACTGGGCCAAACTCACAGTAGGCTGTGAGGTGTTTATTGTTATTTTATGTTCCCCTTCTTTAGAAGCAGGGCATGTTGTAACAATAAGTTTGAGAGGTACTTGTGCAACATTCTGCAATACTCTGGGTACTCCTCGAGTACTTGTAACATACGAAGTAACAATACGGAATTTCAAATTCGCAACATCACCTGGCTCGTTTAAATATATAAAAACAACGATTTGAGTTGCTTCACCTGAAAAAAGGTAAATACATTTACTCATCTAATTACTCTTACATAGGAGATTCAAATCATGTCATAACTGAAACTTTTCTAAAAAAATAAAAAGTGTTTTTAAAAACTGTTTTTGTTTTGTACAAAAGAAAGATGTATGAAAACAAATCCTACATATAGAATGTAAATTCTGCAATCGTTTCGATTTCCAATTTACTCTAAATGATGCAGGTGTAACGGCAAAAAATAAAGTAAAAAAACAACAGTGTGTTCTCTAAATATTGCAAGAAAAATTGTTTATTTAATTGGACTACATTAACAGTAATAAAATATGTACTTACATAGACTACTAATGGAATGTGACACCTGTGATATTCCCAAAGGAGGAGGGACAATAAATGAAATCTGTACTTTACTTAAAGGTGCATGAGGAACTAGCTCTACTGCTACTCGGCACATCGGAATAGCATCTTTGTCCACATCAGACAGAGGGTCCAGCAATTGAGTAGAATAGGCACAAGGTTCAATTTGATTACTAACATTCACAGAGAGTCCAAGTTCTTTCTCTGCTGCACTATTGGCCAAACTCATAGCTGGAAAACAAAAATAAAAAAAATTCAGCTTACAAGATTTCACAATCTTCAAAATAATACAATTTGATACTTCTTACAATTCTCTTTGCTGTATGCTTTGATTATCTTCTGGAGCTGTAGCAATTCTTTTCTAGATTCTTCATAATCCAGAGCTGTGACTTCCAGAGGAGGTGGCATGAAAAGAGATGGTTCAGTCCCCAAATAACAGCATTGAAGTTCTCCAGAGTCAGACATCACCACCAACACTCCATGAAGGTTCTGTTACCAAAAAAAAATATCACTGATGGAATATCACAATAAAATGCAAGGAACTGTATGTAAGTGTGAAAAGCTCTCAATTGCCCATATATATCACGATTTCGGAGTACATTTCACATGTGTTAAATTCAGTCTTAGTTCTAATCAAGACATTTTGTATAATAATTTTTTAATTGAATTCAATATTTAGTTATTTTAAAAAACACCTTAAAGTTTTATTTCATTTCTTAAATACCAAAGTAAAATGACTATGTATCACTAACAGATTGCAAAAATGTCCATATAAAACATTTATTACCTCAATACTGACTCTTGTTACAACAACTGGAGAGATGAGAAGTTTGGCAGACCATTTCAATGTAGTTTGTTCATATACCATCAACATATCAGTGTCAGTTATCACTAATACCATTAACTTTCCATCAGGTTCTACGAAAGCAAAATATAAATACTTCAATTTCTGTGTTGGATAGTTTAAGAATCGTAAACTATTTCAATCTCACCAATTAACCAAAACATTCTAATGAACTCACCTACAATGTAGCAATGAAGACAATGTGGTTTATATTCTAGTCTCTTCATGAATTTGAGAGTTCCATTATCTCTAAGGCAAAATAAATTTTTTTCTCCAAGAATAACAACATCTGAATGTGAAGGCCACACAACACCCTTTATGTCAAGAACATTTTCACCCAGAACATAAGTCCAATCAGCAGTCAACTTTCTACCAGATGATGCATCTTGATCTGATGATCCAGATTCTGCAAGAACTTGATACCTATGTTCAAAAATCATTAATTACTGATCTAGGAATGTTGTTTAATTTACTTGTGTAATTAAATCACAACATTCATCATACATAATGGACTCCTTCTGTATATTAAAAAAAAAAAGAAAGATTAACCCTCTATTCATTATATGAAAATATATATTAACTATAGCAGTGGTTTAACAAAAAATTATGTTGAAAGACAAAGTCACAGTGATATCCAACAATTGCTCAAATAGTGAAATCCATGACACTTGGTCAAATAACTAAAATCAGATGTTAACCCAACATTCACAATTACATTGATAAAGTCTCAAGTTATTTTACATAAAGGGGTCCATGTCTAAAACATTGTAGGTATTAATGAACAAACAGTACTTTCACAATAAAATTTAATATCATACAGTAGTACATAACTATTTTACTGAAATCATCATAACTTTTTCCTCATAAATGTTCAATGCTGAAGAAAAATTAATGCATTTCAGACTAACAAAAAATAAATAAATTTAGAGCTGGCATGTGATGAAGACACCCATTTGAAGAGTTGAAAAATGTAACATCTATGATATCAGTTATAATTTAAAAAAAATTAAATTGAACAATCAGTTCTGGCCTTTATAGAGAATAGTATTCAAATTTATTCTACAGATCTCAATCTCTGAATTCACATTTAAACCATAGCCCTGAAAACATTAAAACTTCAAGCTCCAGCATTTTCAGAAAAGACATAAGGATTTCATTGCTTCTCTGTTCTCTCTGTAATATTTTCGCAGTCTAAAGTGAAACCTGTCCAGTGAAATAGAAGCCATTTCTGGTTCCAACAAAAATTGGCTAATAATAGAGATGGTTGTTTAATCAAGGTTATGAGGTTCTTGGAAACAAGTTAAATCTATGCTGTTATAATTGCTATGAAATGTTCTCTTTAATATTTTTATTTACTACAAATGACAATTTATAATTACTACAAAATTAATTTAAACAAGCTTTTTAGGGCATTTTGCCTTCTCTTTGCTAATACTAAAACACATCAAGGAATTAGCGAATGATTAGATTGGATTCACGCACGCATTGTGCTCTGTAAATATTCAACAGATTCCCATAGAGGGGAAGTTACACAAGTTAGCAAACCACACAAATACTTGAAATGAATGCATTGTTTCATTAAGAGACATTATTTATTAAAATCATCTGTTGTTACTTGAAACATAAATTAATCTCTCTGCAAGACAAGTGAATCTGGATGTCATTGTATGGAGTAATCTGACAATGTACCATTGCAGGAAGGTAAATCAACAGTAATTTTCACAACTGTTACATTTCTTTTTATAAAACAGTTCAAAATTGCTTGGGATGTCCACTTAATAAAGTTCAATCTACACAATGTGCCTTGTCATTGGCTGCTTAGCCAATAGCCACTGAAGACAGGGAATATTTACACTTGTCTTATGGGAAAATCAAATGTTGTTGGTTTCATGAAAAAATGACCTTTAATGAAGGTGCCTGCTTAATCAAGGTGACCATTTCAACAGATTTCACTGTAATTACAAATACAGTGACTACTCACATTTCAAACACTTTATTTTATATATCCTTATTTTGGATTAGAAGCAGCCAAAGCATAATGCATACATGCCTCTCCTCTAATATCTCGTCTCCATTTTTATAATGTAAGGATATGCAACACAAAGAAGTTCTACTTTCATTATCTTATGGAATTTTGCAGCCCAATAATAACAGCAGAATATGAACTTTTTCATTTCTCCTTGCTCATGTTACAGTGTGTATGCACACATAAATGGGCGAACATAGATATTCAACTGTAGATACACACACATCACATCCACACCTAACTCCTTTAACATTTTGTTGAGACGTTCATTACCTGTAACATTCTACATGCCAGCTGGATGATACAGTCACAAAGGAATCAGTATGTGGCAGGAAAACCAGAGGCCCAGGTAACAGGAACGAGGGTAGAAATCGGATGAACGTGAATGTCTCTTGTTCAAAGAAGCACAGTGCACCATCTAGTGTCTGAACACAGATGAAGTCTCTATGGGACACTCCTCCAAAGGGACCCACAACAACTGAAAATGCTGAACGCCTCAGCTGATGTTCATAAGCCAGTAATATTTGATTTTGATCACCTGAAACAAAAAATTATTGTTACAACTACCGCACATATTTAAATCAAAATGCCAGCATGACAGTGCATAAAACTTCTAGCTCTAAAGAGTGCAAAATGTACTGATTGCTTCCTTTTTTTGGCCATTTTGTCTCATCCTATTATCTCAAAGAATCTACAGTCCCTCCATTCTCAGTAGAATACAAGTTTCTCCCTATTTTCACACTCCTTCAATAATGTTTCTGCTCAATACTCAGTGTTTTTGTTTGTAAGACTTCCTGAAATTCTTTTGGATAGCTGCTTGAATTGTCAAATAGCTGTGAAGATGTAATCATGGCCTCATCCCAGAGTTACCAATAGAAACTCACCCAGTAGATGAGGGGTGCCATTTTTCCCTATCACCTAACCTTTATCGCCATGTAAACATATCTGTTTAGAACTTTTTCGTTTATCAGATCACTGTAACCTCTCTGCCTGGCTCTTCATCTTTTCTCCCAGGTTCCCAGAACATACTATCCTTCCTTACTCTTTCACATTTCTCCTGTACCTGCCAGGATACAATCCTCACCTGCCTTGCCTACCATAAGTAACTTTTGGCCCATTTCAGACAGTTTTCTTCAGTAGCCAGCCCAGTAATATGCATTAATAAACTTTCTAATATTGCTAAGCAATTCGTTAAGCACTTATTTCTCCTGTATCTGCCAGGATACAACCCTCAACTGCCTTGGCTCAGACAGACAGTTTTCCTCATTAGCCAGCCCAGTATTGTGCATTAATAAACTTTCTAATATCGCTAAGCACTAATTTCTCTTCTACCTACCAGAGTACATTCCTCACCTGCCTTAGCTGCCATAGGTAGCCTATAGGCTCACCTCACACAGTTTTCTTCAGTAGACAGCTAAGGTGCCTCATTGCCCCCCTCCCATTCTCTACATAACTGATTAAGGGCAGAGAATATTTGCTGGGAATGGAAAAGAGAGGGATGAAAGGTGACATATGCTAGAAGAACTGAAATATGCCACAACACACAAGCACACATCCATGCCTCGCATGAGATTCAATTCCTGTAATCCTTGGAACTGACAATGACGCTACCACTTTAATAATCTCAGGAATTTTGTTTAATTAATTGATGCTTTTGAATCTTCAGAACAGGCTCAGTTGAAAAATTACCCACCACCTTCAATTGTTACATTGAAGTGAAAATCCTGTATGGTTCTTACCATAAAAATAAAATCATAATCATCCTGAACTGACCAGAATCATAACCATCCTTTACAGCCTGTTTCACCTGGTTTATTACAGTATTCTCAATAAATTATGAGTCTTCCAAGTTTTCCTGCTGTTGCTCTTTAGTGGTCTGCCTCATTTCTAATCCCTTTTGGTTTGTACTTCCAGATTAATTTTGGCAATCTGTTGTTGTTCATTCTCTGTCAATGATCTTCCATCCCCTTTGAGTCTGTTCTGTCTCTTCTATTAAACCTTTGGTTTTCGATTTCTTTTGGATATCTTTATTTCTTAGTCTGTCTCTTCTTGTGATTCCCATGAGGTGTCTTAGAAATTTCATATGTGCCACTTGTAGTTTTTGCTTGTCTTTCTCTTTCATTACCCATGTTTCAGAGCCATACATGATTCTAGGTTTAGCAGCTATATTGTGGAGTTTCAGATTTGTTTCTGGGTCCATGTCTATGCCAAAGAGTCTCTTATTTGTTCCACATATTCTAAGCTCTTTTTTTTTTTAAATACAACCCACGACCCTTTGGTCCGAGATTGCTCCGACACTACTGCTTTAGCGATCTCGGCCACCGGATCGGCAGTTTTCACATTTGTTTTCTATGTCTTCCTGAGTTTGGTTGTAGACACTTACAATATATCCAAGATATAAAAATTTATTTACTTGTTCTACTGTTTTTCCATTTAGTACTAGTTTGACTCTCCATTGTTCCTTGCTTTATATTACAATAACTTTTGTTTTCTGAACTGCTATTTTAATGGAATATTCTTGGGTCACTTTTGTCAATTCAAAAACTGTTCTCTGTAAATTAACTTCAGAATTCGTTATAATAGTTTGGTCATCAGTGTGCAAGATTGTGTCTATCTTATTATCTTTTGTGATCTGTATTTCTTGTCTAACTTTCCTTCTCTAGTTTCTCACTAAGTGGTTATTATACAGGTGTCTGGAGAGGCAAAGTCAAAAATTTGAAAATAAGCTCTAATGACAAATTTAAGCATATTTTGTCTAATAAACTACTTGAATATTCTGAATGGCTGAGCCACAATAAGTTTTCAAAAATCAGTTTTAAAAAATGCTTTCTAGACATAAATTTACATTGCAGAAGCATAGAAACACTCCAGAAACATGTAAATTGTTTATTATTTTCAAAAGAAATGAATATATTTGTTTAGAAAGAAAAATAACATAGAAATAAAAAAAAGCACCCAATTTACATAATTTCACTGCTTTTTATTTCTTGGTTAATTTTTCATTCTGAACAAATATATTAATTTCTTTTGTAAATAATAAAGAATTTACATATTTCTGGAGTGCTTCTATACATCTGCAATGCAAATTTTTGCCTAGAAAGCATTTTTTCAAACTAACTTTTGAGTGCTTATTATGTCTCTGCCATTCAGAATATCCAAGTAGTTTATTGGACAAAATATTCTTAAATTTGTCATAAGAGCTTATTTTTGAATTTTTGATGTTTCCCCCCAGGACACACTGTATATATTGAAGAGGATGGGTGATAATCCACATCCTTGTCTTAAGCCACTGTTGGTTGTAACTGCTGCTGACTTTCTTCCCTCTCTTAACAGTATTTTATTTCTTGAATTCATGTATAGACTTAGTATTGCATTGAGCAACTGATTTGGAACTTTCTCCTGATTTTTAGAAATAAATTATTTATTCTAATAATAATAATGTATGTATAAAAATGATAACTAGCAGGACTTGTGCAAACATTTTGCACTCCGTTAATCAATGTTTCAAAAGTGAAAATAGCTTCATAATGGATCCTAATGTGAAATGGACAGTCTCTGAACAGTGCAATACAGCATTACAAGCCCCAGTCATATGCATTAATAAACTTTCTAATATCACTACGCACTGAGATTAAATTTCACAGAAAATCAAATAGTCACTTTCATTTTATCATGGAATATTATTTCTGCATTTATTCCTTCAATTTAATTTTACATTAATATAGAGTTACTTCTCTTATCTGACCATCCATGCCACAGATGAGGCCCCGTGAGAAAGTATATGAGGTTGTTTTGGTTAATGTACTTGAAAGTTTAAAAAGATCTCATTTTGTAAAGTACAGCTTAAGAAACATAACTTGGGCCCCTCCTATGTCCCAAATCTTTGCCCCATTAGGGATACACATGATCAACAGAAACTGGGACAAACAACAAATTATGAAGCCTAATCAGCAGCCTAGCAGTGCATGGCTTTCATCACAAATTGGGTACAAGGAAGAAATTCCATGACCCCTCTGCAGAATGTGAATGTGTTCTGTGCAAACAATACTGTGAATGATACCATTTCACAAGGTGCATGGAACAAAAAATGTCCCTTGCAGATACGCAAAAACTATCTATTGCACATTTGTGTGCTATTCTGTTGTTGTTCTTATAATAATAATAATAATAATAATAATAATAATAATAATAATAATAATAATAATAATAATAATAATAATAATAATAATCTACCTGTGTGATGTCGGGGTTTAGTAGAATAGCACCACGGGACCTCCCCCTGTCGTAAAAGGCGACTAATCGGAGCAGCTGTCCGCTGTCGCACCCCTAAACATCCTCTCATTCCCACGAACTTCGTGTGTCATTGCTTCCACTTACTTGTGGCACACTTCTGCTATCTGTCCTGTGGGCCAACCTTCATATCGGTCAACCCTTGTGTTTCCGACCCCGACGCTATTAGGTTACGAGGGCTAGGGAGTCATTTCTGTTCTACTCTTCTATACTAACTCTATTCTTCACTATCCCCCATCTTCTCTTCCATTTCCTTTTAGCTGGCGGTAGCTCAAAAACGCTAGGGGAAGGCGACCCTGAAGAAAAAAACCCACGATGGAAGGTCTTTTAGGATCAACCATTACGGTGCAGGGGATCGGAGCCCCAGTACCGGCGGTCGGTGGTGAGCAAGCGGGCCACCGGGCGTCGTCATCAAGCAACTGCAATGCCAAGGGTGCGGATCACTCGGCACCCGGGGCAGATATTGCTACGAGTGATAGCAAACTTCGCGGGACACGTATAGAAGTATGCGATTCCAGGGTTGAGGGATCCCTTAAAACCTCTCGTCCAGAAATAAGTTCTGAGCTTAGAGCAGCTGATCTAATAATAGAAAAATGGGGAACTATGCAACAACTGGTAGAACTCTAAGGGAAACTCCTAGATGAATTAAGTCAAAGCCTTAGGACGATAGAAAAACATTTGCTGAAAAACAATCCGATGAGTGAGAAGGAAGCTTTGACTAAAGCTATAGAAAATATGGATACCCTGAAGAATAGGGTACAAGAGGTAGTAGAGGAAAAGAGAGAATTTTCAGGGATCCTGAACTCTCTACTGAGTGGAGAGAAGGAAAATAAGGTAAGGGAAGATAAGAAAGACGTACGAAGTAAAAAGAGGGGTGCACCTAGTCCACCAGAAGAACCCAATAGAAGAGGTAAGAAAGACAAACAGGAGATAACTACGGTGGAGGTTACGCCAAGAGAAAAGCAAGTAAATCAGGGGGAGGAGATAGAACCATCTGAAAAGACAGAAGACCAAGTAGGGGAGGATTGGCAACTCCAACAAAGCAGAAAAGAGAAAAATATACAAAAGAAGAATACAACAATCAGGAAAGTCAATCCAGCTATCAAAGTGGCAGCTAAAGAAGGAGAAACTTATGCTGACATCATAAAGAAGATGAAGGACACCGTGAACCCTAGTGATCATGGTACAAAGATACTAGTTATACGGAGGACAAAAAAGGAAGAGGTACTTATTGTTCTCGAAAAAACTGGGAATATTGCCTCATTGAAGGAGGCTTTGGAGAAAGCGGTAGGGAAGCAAGCTCAAGTGTGTGCTTTGGAGCGAAAGCGTCTAATAGAAATTAGAAACATTGATGAAACGGCTACTGTCGAGGTGGTATTGGAGGCGGTGAGCAAAATAGTAGCAATAGAACATATGTCCACTCCCTGTAGGATGCGCAAAGGTTACGGAGGAATGCAAACAGCTACAATGTTGTTGGAAGAAGAGATAGCTCATAATCTTATAAAAGCAGGAAACATTAAGATTGGATGGGTTAACTGCAGAATCAGGGAAAAACCCCAGATAAGATGTTATAGATGTCTAGACTTCGGACATATTGCAATGCACTGCAGAGGACCTGATCGTAGCAAGATATGTTACAGATGTGGTAAAACTGGACATGTGGCCAAGAACTGTACCAACAGGGAGCAATGCGTTTTATGTAAAGGGAAAAACAAAGAGGATCAACATCTGTTAGGAAATAACAAATGTGCCTCCTTTATAGCGGCGGTTCAGAAGGGAAAAAACATCAAGTATGCTTCGACTTCTACAGATTAACCTGGGAAGGAGTAAACAGGCGTGGGACTTGATGCTGCAGGTTACTGCATAGAGGGAAGTGGATGTACTACTTACTAGTGAGCAACCTTACTGCGAAAACATGTTGTATCGAGATACCACAAGAAGAGCGGGTATAATAATCCACAATAGGAAGTTAAATATTAATAAATATAAGATGACGAAGAATGGATTTGTATGGGTTGAGGTGAATAATAAGAGAATTTACAGCTGTTACTTCTCCCCGAATGACACAATAGAAAAATTTCAAAAATACATTGACGAATTGGAGGCTAGCCTGAAAACAGCGAAAGGAGAGGTGCTGATAGCAGACGACTTCAATGGTAAATCGTCGGAATGGGGGGAGACGCGCTCTGACAGAAGGGGAGCTATTATATGCGAGTTCGTAGCAAGAAATGATCTTATTATTCTTAACTCTGGGAATGAGATCACTTTCCAACGGGGAGATACTTCATCCATTTTGGATTTGACAATAAGTACTTCCAGACTTGCTAAGGACATCACGGACTGGACGGTGTTGGATGAGGAAACCCTGAGTGACCATCGATACATAGGGTATACCGTAACATCAGAAGAGCACAAAGTGGTAAGGCGAGATACAAAAGTAAGCCTTCTTGGAACCCCAAAAAACTTAATGAGGATAAGGCAAAACGTTTTCTTGAAGAGTCCAGGTTATTGGCAAGCATGGGCTAGACAAACAAAGGGAAAACACTCAAAGATGTGGTAAAGACAACGGAAGAAATAGTGATAGCAGTGTGCGATACGTCTATGCCCAGAAGCAGGGGCCCCAGGAATAAACAACAAATGTACTGGTGGACCTCGGAAATAGCAGAAGCACGTAGGAGCTGCATTAAGGCCAGAAGAAAGGCGACAAGAGCCAGGAACGACCCATACCTTAGAGAGCAATATAAAACACAGCGCAAGCAACTTAAAAAAGAAATTAAAATGAGCAAAAACAGAAGTTGGAAGGAACTTCTAAGCCAGATTGATAATGAACCCTGGGGTATGGCGTATAAGATAGTGACTAAGAAGCTTCGGATGGATCACAAAATACCTTACCTAAATGACCCACAGTGGATGAGAGGAGCTATAAGAGAGCTCTTTCCCACAAGGGATTCCTGGGAGAGACAAAGACCTAATGATTATGAGTTTAATGATGCTGACTACTTTACGACAGATGAATTACGGAAAGCAGTGAAGAATATGAAAACTGGGAAGGCACCAGGTATGGATGGGATACCCACCGAAATATTAAAATTAGTGGTACAAGTGTATCCAGAATGTCTTTTGGAAGTCTATAACACATGTCTTAAGGAGGGGAAATTTTTCAGGAACTGGAAAAAACAAAAGTTAATACTACTCCGGAAGGGCAAGAAACCGTTGGAACAGATATCGTCGTATAGACCACTGTGCCTTCTTGACACTATGGGCAAGATACTGGAGGGACCAATACTCTCAAGACTGGAGGAACATATAAGTTTTTCTCATAGACAATATGGATTTCAGAAAGGCTGTTCGACGACGGATGCGATTATAGAAGTAGTTCGCATTGCAGATGCAGCTAGAAACGGAACTGGGAGGAAAAAGGGATTCTGTGCACTTGTAGCAATCGATATCAGGAATACCTTCAACTCGGCTAGGTGGAAGGACGTCATTGAAGCATTGACTGATAAGGAGATCCCTGAATACTTAGTAAGGATCATCGAGGACTACCTCCATGAAAGGAAGATAATTTACATGGATAAAATCAAGATTGAGGCAAATATGACGTGCGGAGTTCCACAAGGGTCCAGACTTGGCCCCTTTCTATGGAATGTCCTGTACGATGGCATATTGAATATTAATCTCCCAAGAAATACGCAGATTATAGGATACGCGGATGACACACTTATAATAAGTCATAGCGATGATATCGAAGTGCTCGAACCAAGAGTAAACGAAGCACTCTACAGAGTGAAAAGGTGGCTAGATAGACGTCTCCTTCAGATAGCAGTAGGGAAAACTGAAGCGGTGTTAGTCACCGATCGGAGGGTTTTTCGCTTTCCAGATATTCGACTGGGAGAAGAGAGAATAATCTGGAAGAACCAAATAACATATCTAGGAGTTGAGATAGACCGCAGACTTAAGTTTGGGCCACACATAGGTGTTATGGCAGAAAAGGCAGCGAGGACAGGATCCAACTTAGCAAGAATACTACCGAATGTAGGCGGTCCACGAGAATCCAAGAGAAGGATGATATCTGGAGTAGTTCACTTACAACTGTTGTATGCAGCACCAGCTTGGGCGAGTTCACTGGAAAAACAGGTTATGAGAAACAAATATACACAAGTGCAAAGACGAATGGCCCTGAGGGTGGTGGCTGCCTACCGTACTGTGTCTACTAGCGCAGTACTGGTATTAGCCAGTATCCCACCTATAGATCTGACAGCCATGGAAAGGAAAAGGACGTATTCTGCCTTACAGGAAGCTAGACAACAAAATCGGTATCTCTCCCCCAAGGAAATAGAGACTATCAAGAGTGAGGCTAGGAAGCTACTTTTTGAAGAGTGGCAAAGAAGGTGGAATGTGGACGCTAAAGGTAGATGGACACATCGGATTGTGAACAACATTGAGAGATGGGTCGATCGAAAATTTGAGGAGGTGAATTATTACCTAACCCAGGCCTTTACGGGACATGGTGGATTTAATAAGTACCTCTGTGATTACAAGATTAAAGAAAGTCCGACATGCAACTTATGCCTTGAAGATACTGACGATGCAGAGCATGCGCTGTTTCAGTGCAGGGCATGGGAGACGGAAAGGGAGACTTGTTATGCTAAGCTTCAACAAGTGATGACCCCAGAAAACATGATGGATATAATGCTGAGCTCGAAGGAGAAGTGGCATATAATAGAGCACTTCATAATTAAGATCATGAAGGAAAAGGAGCGAAGGAGTTAAGGCATTAGCTCCCAGTCAATCTTCCACGCGAAGTAATGTCTAGCGACGGTTCCGCGTGGGAGATATCACGACTTAGGAGATGAAGATTTAGGGTTTTAGTCGGTAAACCAAGAACGGGATCCCGACAGTACCGGCTTCACCAGTCTCCGTAAAGGATTTCCCCCCTTCTTAAAAAAAAAAAAAAAAAAAAAAAAAATAATAATAATAATAATAATAATAATAATAATAATAATAATAATAATAATAATAATAATAATAATATTGTAGAAAGATGGTTCTTTTTCAAATTTTATTGGACCAAATAGGATCAATCTACGATGATACCAGGAATTAAGACGTATCATTCATATATTCGTATCATCGTAGATTGATCCTATTTGGTCTAATAAAATTTGAAAAAGAACCATCTTTCTACAATATAAAATCGGGATCAACAGGAAGACATTCAACCATTCTAATAATAATAATAATAATAATAATAATAATAATAATAATAATAATAATAATAATAATAATAATAATATATTTATATGTGAATTATATATAATTAATTAATTATAATTATTACTAGTGAGAACCCGTCAAAATTTGATGGAGATCTGAGATAAATGTAAAATACTGTGCCCAGACTAATATTCACAATAAGTTGCATTGTTTGGATCTTCAGGGTACAACGAAGATATTCTGTGATGTGGATTTCCCAAAATTTTGAACACGTATGGCCCATGACCAGGTGGCAATGTAATATCGGCACCAAATGACACAAAAGAAAGAGCACTATTATACTGACGGTTATTATTTCCGAAGTTTTTTGATGTGTCATCATCTGCTATAAGCAACTGTTTAATTTCTTCTGGCATATTGCTGGAAGGTAAACTTATTTTCCCATTTAAGCAACACAGAATAAACTGGTTTGCAGAATTACTCTCACATGGGAAGTACAAATCAGAACAAAACTGACATTTCATAGACAACGACCCAACAAAAAACGAAATGACCTCACTATCACGACACCTACGCTGACTTTCTCTTTCCCTGCGTCCAGTTAGTGTACGTTTGCGTCTTTTGGGGCGCGTGGGCAAGGATTCGGAATTTGACATACCCTGTGAATAACTTCACAACTTCAGTACAACGGAGCAAAACTCATTGTCCGAATGTTCTCTACAAAATACACCACAAAAGCAAATACATGCAAACTGTCAACACCACAATGCAATTATTACACTGAAACAAAACCTTGGCGAATTGTAAACAAATCTCAACAATCAAAATAAAGCATCAAGCAGCGTCACCTTGAAGCAATCACTCTTTGAAAAAAAATTGACTATTGCTAAACGTACTAATAAAGAATGATTTAATTAATTAATTTACACCATAAATGTTGCTGACTTAACACAAACAATATATGATAACACATCTAGGGATCACATTCTTTCATTTAAAGGAAAAAATATTACAATTGGTTTAGTAGAAGCTCTAAACGAAGACATGGCAGAATACCTTATTTTTTTAAATATAAAGATAATAATATAATTTGTATATAATTATAAATATTAATTTATTATTATTATTATTATTATTATTATTATTATTATTATTATTATTATTATTATTATTATTATTATTATTATTATTATTATTATTATTATGATTATTATTATTATTATTATTATTATTATTATTATTATTATTATTATTATTATTATTATTATTATTATTATTATTATTATTATTATTATTATTATTATTATTATTATTGTTTTTACTTTCTCATCTTATTGGTACATTTGAATGAATTGCACAGATATACATAATCAGAGCACAATACATCTATTTTTTAAAAAGAATTTATAATACATTGTTTCCCATGAATTTTCGTACTATTCTTGATGTTGAAATAACAACAGCCTTCTGCATGGGTTTGTACAGATCTTCATTCAAACCCAGTTGCTTAAGGCCCCCAATCAGACTCCTAGGGATGACTCCGGTGCTGGAAACAATTATCGGGATAATGTTGACTCTTTTCATATTCCACTGTTTCTCAACGGGTTCAACAAGATTTGCATATTTACTGATTTTTTCAGTGTATTTGCTTTGAATGTTGCCAGTATTTGGGACAGAAACATCAATAAGCATGACATGTTTCTCACACTTGTTAATCACAACCAAATCCGGTCTGTTGTGAATCACTGTCTGGTCCGTTAAGATAGTTCTATCCCAATACAAGCGCCACTCTTCGTTCTCCAGTACACTCATAGGTTGGTACTTAAAGTACGGTACCTTATCTTCAGTCAGAAGACGACATTTTTGAGCCAACGCTTGATGTAAAATTTTGGCCACCGAATCATGTCGCTGTTTATATTCGGTGCCTACCAAATGTGTACAACCCGAGGTAACATGTTGAATTGATTCCACTGTTGGACAACCATAACGACATAACTCATTCTGCACATTGCTATCTCTAACAATTCGCTTCAAATAGTTACGCGTTGGAATAACTTGATCCTGAATAGCCAACATAAACCCTTCAGTTTCTGGAAAGATCTGTCCTGATATAAGCCAGTAGTTCGATGCTTTCAAATCGACATGTTCTTGGCTCATCTCATGTGGATGTCTTCCATGAAGAGCTTTGGCCATCCATAAATCTCTCTTTTGGCCGTCATTGCATGAGAAGTCCGCAACATCCTGTCTCGACAGCTCTATCGGAGTATAGACATCTGCTTCACAAATTGCTTTATGCAGTTTTGATGTATTTGCCGCAGAGTAGAAATACATTCTCATGCTCTTCACTTGCCGACAAAGTTGGTTTCCAATGTCTGTGAGTCCTCTTCCACCCATATTTCTCGGAAGTGTTATACGTTCGACTGCAGATTTTGGATGGTGCATGCGTGCTTTCGTCATTAAAACTCTCATTTTCCGTTGTAAGTTCTCAATGTCAGTTTTGCTCCACTTAATAATGCCAAATGAGTAGTTTAAGACTGGGACAGCATAGGTGTTAATAGCTTTTATGATATTTCTTCCATTCAACTTTGTTTTCAGGAGCTTTCGGGTTCTTCGGAAGAATTCCTCTGCAAGTTCATCTTTCATTTTACATTGGTCAATGTGCCTTGCCTGTCTCACTCCCAGGTATCTGTACGTTTCCTCAGCAGACATCGCTTGTATCAATTGTTTATTTTCAAGTTCAAAGGCTCCCTCTTGGAGCTTTCCTTTTACAATATTCAATGTACGACATTTTTCCAGGCCAAACTCCATTTTAATACTTTTTGAAAATGATTCCACAATACTCAATAGTTGTTCAAGTTGAGATTTTGTCGAAGCATATATCTTCAAATCATCCATATATAAAAGATGATTTATGCGATACATCATTCTTGCTCCCAATTTAATTCCAAATCCACATTTAGTGGAATTCAAGAGATTAGATAGCGGATTCATACAGATGACAAACCAGAGGGGACTTAGTGAGTCTCCCTGAAAAATACCTCTTCGCACATTGATTGTATCAGTTTGGATGTTGTCAACAGGAGTACTTAAGATAATTTTTGTTCGCCATTTCGACATAACGTGTTCCAAGAAGGAGACAACTTTTGTATCAACCTCATAGATCTTAAGTATTTCTATCAGCCAGGTATGTGGTACAGAATCAAAGGCTTTTTTGTAATCAATATACGCCATGAACAAGTTGCGATGTTTTGCATATGCTTGACCACACACTACTGAATCTATGATTAATTGTTCTTTGCAACCCATGGAGCCTTTGCTACAGCCTTTCTGTTGAACTGCAATAATATCGTTGTCTCTACAGTGGGTGTATATCCGTTGTGAAAGGCACGATGTAATGATTTTATACATCGTTGGCAAGCAAGAAATAGGGCGATATTTTGTTGGATCTTCTTGTTTTTGTGGGTCTTTGGATATCAGATATGTAATTCCCTGGGTAAGAAATTCTGGCATCTTATCTGGTTGTTGTATGACATCATTGATCAATTCAGCCAGCCTTTGGTGAGTGCACCATAATCTTTTATACCAAAAATTATGAATTTTATCTGGTCCTGGAGCTTTCCAATTCAATAGGTTCTTGATTACTTCACTGACTTCTTCAGTTGTAAATTCTTGGTAATGCATCTTGGTAAGATGTTCACAGCGTTTCTTCTCTTCTCCAATCCAGCTCGCTCTCACATCACATTCCACTGGATCAGAAAGTTGCTTACCCCAAAAATCATTCACCTGCTCTCGTGTTGGATATAATCCTTTGTAATTGCCTTCTTCCTTTCTTCCCAGGTTTCTGTAAAAATTCTTTTCAGATTTTTCAAACAAAATGTTATCTTTCCTCCTACTTCTGCTGGTTCTATATCTGGACAATCGATTTGTTAATACAGATAGTCTCTGTTTCAGCGTGTCAATGCACTGTTGTACTGTCGTATTAGGTTCATCTCTTCGAGTATGCGTTTTACTTTTATTCATAATACGATCTGCCAGCTTCACAAGTTTTGGTGATCGAATACCATTGGCATAACTCATCATACGGGCAATATCACCTCTCAGTATTTCGATGTTCCTGACGAGACGCCTCTCCCAAGGTGGCATCATCCGGCCTCTCTGCTTTTTTCCTGACAGATTTTCACAGTCTATTCCCAGGGATTTTATTACTACAACTGCAGCACAATATATAACAAGGTGGAGATATTGCAAGTTGTGCGCCATTTCAATTTCCTCTGGTAGTACCTCGCAATTCATAATATCTATAATACGTGCCATTCGTCTCGATGTATTGATCTTAGGTAACACTGGTCTCATAGTTGGGTTAGTCCCTTCAAATTGGAACATAGCTTCTCTCATTCCCATCTTCAGCGATTCCACCAGTCTTTCGTCTTCAGCTGTAGTTATATTATCTGTTGTAGGGATATTTTTGTGGGACCCGGGTGAATTTCTGATTCACTAGGTTGTAAGTTCTCAACCTCATCCAGTTCTAGCTCACGACCAACTTCCATTTTAATGGTCTGGAGCCGTGTCTCAGGAATCAGTTTATTACGTAAAATCACTCGATACTGATCAGACACTCTTTGTTCAGTTACGGAATATTCAGGGAAACTCTGTTGAAATTCTCTAAATAATTTCTGCCTGTATCCAGTCACATCTGTGTCAATTTTTGTGATCCGGTAATAGATGCGCATTATTTCTTCATTAACAGCCGTTGGCCATTTTCTGCGCTGTGTTGGCAGCCTTGCTTGGGTGGGCGCTGGTTGTATCACCTGCGCAGCACCTTCAGCAGGGGAGGCATTAGATATGGGTTCGCTCCTTTCAGGCTGTCGCATTTCGGGTATCCCGACCAGGGCCCGCCTGCTCAACTCCTGGTCACCATCGGCTCGCATACTGTCACCCCCAGCGATGGCTCCAGGGGCGCCCCGACGCTCCTCGGGTAGCGGCATTTTTTCCGAGGCTTTCTTTCTAGCACGTGTCTCCATACTTATGGGCGCATTTTATTCCTACTGCCAGGACAACTGTAGCCACTCAGGCTTTGAGAACCGCTGTTGACCATTTAATTGGTTCCTCCACCGACTCTCTAGGTACAAGTCCAGTTGGCTGCCTTGCACCATCCTGATAGGCCTTATTCCAGAATTACCTTCTAGTAGCCCTACCAGGACCTCCTCCTCTCATTAGTTGGTTATTATTATTATTATTATCATTATTATTATTATTATTATTATTATTATTATTATTATTATTATTATTATTATTATTATTATTATTATTATTAAGGGCATCTGGTTTTAAGGTCCTAAGATATATCATTTCTGAGTATCGCACGATTTTAATGTGTGTAAAAAAATAGGCAATAGACTGTTCCCTATGTTGTAATCTGCAAATTTCTATTTTTTGCATTTTAAATCTTCTTGATGGAGGTCTGGGGAGACTTTATCCTATCCAGCAGTTCCACACTATAGGTTTTTTTTAATCTATAATCTTTATATAAATAAAAAAGAATGTGCGTATGTGTGTCGCACATAAACCAAAAACTGCTCGATCGATTTTACTGAAATTTTCACACCAAGTCGGATATGAGGGGGCATTGTGTATGATGTTTTATTCGTTTGCGACTCAAGCACCCCTGCAATCTATGCAACCCGCCGCACATCAAAGAATTAAATGTATCTTCTCTGCATACAAGTATTCTGTCCCTGCGATTGTGAAACATCGGCCGGAATTATTACTTGAATCTCGGGCAAGTACATCAAATTTCTCCAAGGGAGTGTCAGAGCGAAATTTGAGGAAGAATGTTTTAACAAAAGGATACTTGACAACCAGGACACAAAAAAAAAAAAAAAAACCACACTCGCAAGAAAGACTCTTCTATTACAGTTTTTGCACAGTGTAGAGTAAAACTGTTAATTTACTACTAATTTATATTAGTCACATGATTAACAATCACGTGACTCGTAATAAGTGATGTGCAATAAATACACAGCAATAACAAAGCATTGCCGGGTCCACTGTCCCTGTTCTATGGCTCGACAGCCCACTATTGGCCTGCTGACCAGCAGTGATCCAGCTCTTGGCCATGGGATAAGCAGTTCGTGTGGTAAGCACAAAGACAGTATTCACCGTACATACCGGTCTTCATAACCTTAGGGTGGGCTTTCTCATCATCACACAGTAATAGATACGGGGACATTTGTAGCGAATGTGCACAGGTATAATTTGCCTTGGCTGGAGAGTTGGGTCCAATAATCATAATAAAATCATCTTCAATCCTTAACGTATTATACGTAGAGAGGGTACAAAAACAAAAACAACAAGAATAACAACAATTTCCAGAAAAGTGGGAATATTAAATAAGGCCATTAACATGACTACAGTCAAAGAAAAAAGGGCAGAAGCAAAAAATCTGCAAAAATATTTGACTTCATAAAATAATACAAAAATATAAAGGGTCTCAAATTAAATGCTAACAAAGTTAAGGCTCTCAAAAGAAACCTCTGATTTTGAATAACTTTGGCACTCTTTCTAAAGCGCAAATCTTATACATCTTTGCAGTCTCTTTGATGCCAATTTCTAACAGAACAGGTGAAACAATCTAAATGCGGTAGAAGAGCAACAGTAAAAGATAATTATGTAAAAATACTTCAAGCCCTTTCAGCTTCAATATGAAAACTACAACAATTAAGATACAGTACTGGCTTATTTAATTAACTTAGTGGGAAGTTCCAGACTCCTTTGTTGACAATCAACATAATAATTCCTGAATTAAGCCATGGAAATGATTTAAATTAGTTTCTTACCATGCTCAGTTGCCCCAGATTTTGTTACAAAATTGTATACGGCCACGCTTCGAGGATGCAATAAACACAACTGAATGCTTTGAGAACCACTGAAAGCAACCAAGTCAAGTTACATTGGGAACTCACAAATACTTATTGAAACATGAACATTAAATTAATAAAATAAAATCAAATCAAAATCAATCAATGACTTACGAAACTAGTTTTCCACAACACACTTGCAGAACTGGCTGCTGAAGCTGCACTTCCAGTAGGAGATCATTGGGGCGATATCCCATAGCTCTTCCATCCTCATTTTTTTTATAAGAGGGTTCATATATTCTTAAAAACCCATTGTGACTGCCTACTATAATTTTCTCACTACTTCCACCGAGTTTAGCAACACTGATACATTTATGATCATATGATTCATCAGACCCACAATTTGTGACCCATAAGTCTCGAGCTTTAAATAGTGACATTTTTTAAATAATATAATTTGCAGCTTACTTTTCATAATCCCTATAACAGTGGATCGTAGGTTACCTGCATTTTTCTGTACAACAAAGTGCTACACAGCAATCAGTATTTTTAAAAATCAGTGAATGTGATCTGTTCCATAAGTGAATGTTGCCAATAACAAATTTAGAACGCATGTTTAATTGAAATTTTCGATTGGATTTACCATCATATTAAACATTTGAAAGCCCACATGCAAATTTCGGAAGGAATGTTTGACGTACAGTGCGGATATGCCGTACGTGACATTTAAAATTCCCTTCAGTCACAATATTTCCCAACCATTTTGGACAAGCCCTGTCCACTCGTACTTCAGTTCTTTCATTATGCATAGAGGGTGTAATGAAGATTGATAAAAATTGATACTGACTTCGAGACGATAGACAAATGTGCACCTGTTTATCTACAAGGGTTTATAGTTAATATCATAAATATACACTGTGGTACAATGTATCTTTGTTGTTGTGGCAACAGTATTTGTCCACCCACACTAGTGGAGATTCTTTGCTGATTCATGTCTGGTTTCATACTCTCTGGTTTCATGTTTAGCACCAGCATATTCTTTGATTTAGCGTGACTCGCTACTTCTTGTTTCTGTGGTTTGTCTTGAAGAGGTTAGAAGAAGTGAGTTTTTAAAAAAATATTGATTATTTGAAACGAGTGATAATTGCAATTGGTCAAAATGTCGGAAACGAAGAAGACCGACAATAAACCTCAGAAAGGGAATGCCGAGAAGAAGACCGAGGAGGAGACAGCCGAGCTGTCGGAAGCGGATAAGCAACTTCAAGAAGAGTTGAATATGCTTGTTGAAAGATTGCTAGAGGACAATGAAAAATTATACCTCCCTGCTTTAGAGAGTTTACGCAATCAAATTCGAGCCTCAACCACATCAATGACAAGTGTGCCCAAGCCTCTCAAATTCATGAGACCCCATTATGACACAATGAAAACTATTTTTAAGAAGATAGTTGACCCCAAAACTAAGGAATTTTGCGCAGATGTAATTTCAGTACTTGCTATGACAATGAGTGATAGCCGTGATTGTTTGAAGTATCGTCTTATTGGATCACAGTGTGAAATTGGAGACTGGGGCCATGAATATGTCAGACATCTTGCTGCTGAAATTGCAGCAGAATGGGCAGATGTAAGTACTGACAACAAGCAGTTGCGTGAACAGTTAGTTAAATTAGCTTGTCAGATTGTACCTTATCATATGGCACATAATGCTGAAGCAGAAGCATGTGATTTACTGATGGAAATTGAACGTCTGGATCTTCTGGAGCAGTATGTTGATGAAAGTGCATATCCCAGAGTTTGTTTGTACCTTACAAGTTGTGTTCCTTATGTACCGGATCCTGAAAATACCACTTTATTGCAAGTTGCTTTACGTCTCTTCAAGAAATTTGACCAGTATCCTCAAGCTTTGCGTCTTGCTATGCAGCTTAATGATCGAGAACTCATTAAGGAAATATTTACGTCTTGCAAAGACCTATCAATCCAAAAGCAACTTGCTTTTATGTTAGGCCGCCAACAAATATTTTTTGAGTTAAATGAAAATATTCCTGAAAATGATGATTTGGTTGAAATTATGTCAAATTCCCATTTGAATAATCATTTTCTAAATTTGGCACGTGAGCTTGACATCATGGAGCCAAAAACTCCAGAAGATGTGTACAAGTCACATTTGGAAAATTCTCGACCACCATTTGGAGGAGGCCAAGTAGATTCTGCTCGACAGAATTTAGCTGCCAGCTTTGTCAATGGTTTTGTTAATGCTGCATTTGGACAAGATAAACTTTTGATGGAAGATGGCAATAAGTGGCTGTACAAGAATAAAGAGCATGGAATGCTAAGTGCTACTGCATCACTTGGATTGGTTTTACTTTGGGATGTTGATGGTGGTTTAATTCCCATTGATAAATATTTGTACTCTTCAGAAGATTACATAAAATCTGGAGCTCTACTTGCTTGTGGAATTGTAAATTGTGGTGTACGAAATGAGTGTGATCCAGCTCTTGCATTGTTATCAGATTATGTTCTACACAACAGTAATGTAATGAGGATTGGTGCTATTCTTGGTCTTGGATTGGCGTATGCTGGTTCAAATCGTGAAGCAGTTTTAAGCCTGTTAACCCCAGTACTGAGTGACAGCAAATCTAGCATGGAAGTCATTGGAATGGCTGGTTTGGCCTGTGGAATGATAGCAGTTGGGTCCTGTAACCCTGATGTCACAAATACTATCTTACAAACACTCATGGAAAAGTCAGAATCAGATTTACATGAAACATATGCACGGTTCCTTCCATTAGGTCTTGGACTTTGTTACTTAGGTCATCAAGAAGCTGTAGAGGCAATAGTAGCTGCCTTGGAAGTTATTCCCGAACCATTCAGATCCATGTCAATGACTATGGTAGAAGTATGTGCATATGCTGGTACAGGAAATGTGTTAAAAATTCAGCATTTATTGCACATCTGCAGTGAACACTATGATGCTCCTGAAAAGGATAGCAAGAAGGATGATAAGAAAGACAAAGAAGATAAGAAGGATGAAAAAGATTTGTCATCTCGACAGGCTATTGCTGTGTTAGGTATTGCTTTAATAGCTATGGGAGAAGAAATTGGTTCAGAAATGGCCTTCAGGACATTTGGACATTTGTTGCGTTACTGTGAGCCAGTGATTCGAAGATCTGTTCCATTGGCATTGGGTCTCATATCTGTCTCTAATCCCAAACTCAATATTTTGGAAACATTAAGTAAGTTCTCTCATGACAGTGATTCAGAAGTTGCTCACAATGCAATTTTTGCAATGGGTTTGGTGGGTGCTGGAACAAACAATGCAAGATTAAGTGCTATGTTACGCCAACTCGCTCAGTTTCATGCAAAGGATCCAAACAATCTTTTCATGGTCCGGATTGCCCAGGGTTTGACACATTTGGGAAAAGGTACCTTTACACTTTGCCCATACCACAGTGACAGACAGTTATTAAGTCCTGTTGCTGTAGCTGGTTTACTTGCAACTCTTGTGGGATTCCTTGATGTCAAGAATATTATTTTGGGGCGTTCACATTATTTATTATTCACTTTGGCTGCAGCAATGCAACCACGTATGTTGGTAACTTTTGATGAAGAACTGAATCCTCTTGCTGTACCTGTGCGAGTGGGTATGGCTGTTGATATTGTTGGTCAGGCAGGCAAGCCTAAAACTATCACTGGTTTCCAGACCCACACAACACCTGTACTTCTAGCTTTTGGTGAAAGGGCAGAACTTGCAACAGAGGAATATACACCTCTCACACCCATAATGGAGGGTTTCGTAATATTGCGAAAGAATCCAGAAATAGTTTCTGCTTCATAAATGTTTCGTTATTTATGTGTTTTTAAAATTAAAACTAAGTTAATATGCTTTATTTTGAACTGTGGCAATGCACTAATGTCAAGTACAATTTATAAAACGTTTTCTGTGAATGAAGTGATAGCTTGAATAAATGTGTCTTCTATAAAACTCACTGGTGTTTTACTAGAATTTTTGAATTTTGACCTATCTTTGTTATTTCCTCCTAGTGCATTATTACATTCCGATCCAAAATATGGGTAGGAGTTTGTTAGTAATGATTAAATAATCTTGTGATGAATTAAGGAATACACAATTAGAACTCTTAATAGATGTTGCTAAAAATAAGGAAAGGAAATAATAAATAAAGGAATTTATAATTTCATTCCCAATATTACAAACAAATAAGCAAGGTTAATAAATGAAAATGAGAAACTGATTTGGAGATTGATTATTAGTCTTTCACTAATTGAATCAAAATGAAGTTTTCTCTTTCAGTCAGAAAAAAAATTATTGAATAAAAGAGTATGTTTGAAAGCAAAAAGGCTATATTTTTATCAAAAAACTTTTGCAATTTTTTCAACTTCTGCATAATTAATTTTGTATCTATTAACTCTGAAATATAAGGTACTACAAAATGTTATATTGCAAATTGCATTTCATTGGTTGTGCAATTTAAATGTTAGGAGATTCTTTGATTTTGCTTAGAAAAACATTCTTGGAGCATTTTGCCTGAGGTTTTGTGGCATGAGAAAGTAACTAAGATTTCTTATATTATTTAAATATGTTAGTAGTAAAAATATGAAGTGGCTTGGTCTGGTAGCTTTATTATTAATGTACACACAAGTAATTTGTCATGATTCTGAAGTTAAGGCTTATGATTGAAATAACCTAGGCAAGATAAGGGGAACAAATTTTGGGAATGAAAGCTTGTCATTAAAATTTATAACAATAAATACAACTTACTTTTAAAATTCATCTAAAACTTAAAAAGAGGGGAAAATGCAAGATCTATATCTCACATGGAAACTGATGATTGTAGGGATGTTTAACAAGTCAAAACCCACATTGTAATTTTCAATTTGGTTCAGAAAGACTTCAATGCCTACAAATCCATTCATAAGGAAACGTTTAAGGAAATCCTAGCCATATGTCTTTGTAGTGCTCCTCAGAGAACATTCATAGTACCTTTTTTTTTTTTGTTAAACAGCAACACACACCATTGGAAGTGTGACTGCAAAATTAGGGTAACTTTCGATTAAGTAGAATGGAGATCAAAAGTACGCGTGAGAGAAGATAAAGTTAGTGTGTCATTTGTATTTTAACAGATTTGATGAAGTATTTATGGAACATGGTTCTTTTTTCATGATTTGATATTTTAACATCCCACTGTGCACGTAAGACCAAAACTATGGGTTTTGTATGGCTTACACCATTTTTATTTTAACATTCTAGAATTTTTGGATCCAGAACGACGGTAACAATGGAATAAAAAATCAAATATTACATATTTAACTCCTTTGATTTAATATCCAAAGCTACAATAAATTTTAAAAAAATTCATCTTCCCATGACCAGAATATTTCAACTCTTCACATGGATGTTCCTACGTTGTAGTTTTTAAGGTTTCAGTTAAATGAAAAGTGGCATATTTTGAGATGTGTCCCTTTTCTTGTACCATCAATAAATGTTTTTATATGATGGCGCATATAAATTACAAAAATTATTTAATATGTAATTTGTATTTTACAATATCATTCCTAATGTAATTAACAGTTTTCACTCGTCTAGTTGTGTAATTACAATTGTTCAGATTATTCTTCCAGTCGTGTTTTTCTCTTCTGACACAACTTACAGGCAGAGCATTCCTATTGATTTACAACTTGGTGGACCGTGAAATGTGATCATCACCCTATTCTTGTTCGCTCTTTTCTAAGTTCCATTTCATGGTCTCTGAATTTCTTGTTAACTTATGAAAGTTGGGTAATCATAGAGCCCTTTCTTGAAGTCGTAAGTATCTATAATACCAATTCTTTTTGTCCTTTGATCTAGAGACCTATCTGACATCTTACATAATAGTAAAAGATATTTATTCCTTTGGGATTTTTGTAAGTTGTCAGACCTTTTTCCAAGTAATGAATGTCCTTTTGACACTAAGATCACACAATTTGTTTGTTCGAGTGTGGGTTTGATGTATGTATTGAAATTTCATGATTGCAGATGGTACAAAATGCTTTAATGTGCTGATTATTTGTGGAGCTATGTCACCTTCCCATTTCAAGTTATGGGAAGTGAGAATATCAAGGTTGAATCTGGTGTGGAGTTCTCAAAAGAGAAACTCTTCCTTGAACTACTCTGCCCGAGATGTGTTATTTTACTCTCGTTAGTGTTGAGTGGTAATAGCGGAACTTACAACCTTTAATTCATGATGATCATTAATGCTCTGCAGAACACAAAAATGTTTCAATGATGTTGAGAACCAATTTCTAACATTCAAACAGAATGTTCTACCAGAAAAATATCTTTGGATCCATTTTAGAAATTTTTCACATTTTCTTAAGGCTACAGCTTTTGAATCAGTTAGTGGTGTGGAACTTTGTCAAATATTTTGGGTAATCTAGATAAATGACATCCATAGGTACATAAATTGTAGATATCTGCTTTACTCGTTTCTTGAAAATTGGCTTAACTACCACTTTTTTCCATTGTGGCAGAATGGTATTCAAGAATTTTTGGAATATTCTGCTTAACTCGAGTGTTAATTATATTGCCCAGAATTTGAAGAACACAATTAGAATGTGCAGAAGAGTTTGTATGCATATCTCATGAAACATGAGGTCTCTAATAAAGTAGTGGTGCTGAAACAGCTCATACTTTCTTGCAATATGTGTGAATTTTGCAATTTTCAAAAAATTCAGAGAATTCAACAAAAATCTGACCTGTGCCATTTTTTATAAGTGTACTTTGCACCAGCAGAGAAAAATTTTTGAGCTATTTTTGAAAATATCCTTGAGTCATATTGTAGAGTAAAGATAAAAATATTAGTTTCAAATTCAAGGGTCTGTGATTTCAGTCAGATTGATCAGGGAATATCTATTTTGATAAAAATCCTGCTTTCGATTTAACATTTGATAGACAAGTGATTTGCCATAAACCAATTTTTCTGCATCAAAGACATATATATTGAATCCTGATTTCAATGAGCCAGAGGACGCTATTTACTATACACACAAACAAGAATTATCTACTTTTTCGGAATCAGGGTCTCACAAAATGAATTTCTTCTGTTGAAAAATTATCATTTTTTGCTGCCACATTATAAGATTTTCTCTTTGCTGTGTAAGTAGTATATGAGAAAGTAAAAATATCTCTCATCTATAACCAGTAACAGCCCAGGGGTGGATCCAAAAAGTATTTTGGGAGGGGGTGGTAGAACCCCCGTAAATATTTTTGAAATAAAAAAATAATTATTGCAAGCTTAAAATTTAAAAAATTAATATTGATAATGAGAATACTCCTTTAGATGTGAAGTGATCAATATGTGGTAATTCTTTTTAATAAATTGAGTAAAGTTATAAAATAACTAGTGGTCTGCAGCAGCAAAAATGCTTCTAAATAAAATCGCACAAAATCTTCCTAAATGTAGGACACTGCTCAAGAACAACAAATAAAATACTCTCTATAACAGGGTTGTCCAACTGGTGGCCCATGGTGCCATTTATGGTGGCCCGCAAAAGTTTTCAGTCAAAAGTTAAAGACCCTTGCATCCATATCAAGTGTGAACACAGTGTGCCTAGTGCACACACACACACTAACTGTCAAATTCAACACCCCCTTAATGTAAAAATATGTTCAAGTTTAGATTTAATAATTTTTTCTAATAAATACGGGAATTCAAAATCATCCCAATGTGTTTTACTGCGTTATGCATGGTACAGGCCGATAGCACGCACAATTCCATTCCTCCCTCCCCCATTTCAGAGCAGACGGGCAAAGTGCTGAGATCAACAACCCAGGAAAGTCAGGTATGGATCGCCTGAGTAATGAAAATATGGCCCACAACCATATTCAAAGTTTCCCTTGAGGCCTTGCAAATTGAACACCCCTGCTCTATAACAATGCAAAAAATTAAATATTTTAACAAAAACTGTCGTCACAAATAGTGGATTAATACAGTTTATATGGATACATAGCACAACAGTTCACTTTACATAGCAAGAATATCAAAACAGTTTCTGTTCCATAACGCAAGACATAAATAGAAAATATTTAATATTGAGTAGCCTCTCTCTTGGAGTCTTATATTGTCGCATGATGTGAACTGTGTCATAAACAGTGATGTCCTGAATACGAGAATTCAGTCAGAATATGCAGTATGACATAAGGTGGAAGAATACAATCAAAAAAGGTTGTAAAAGGTCATTATTTGGTGAAAATCGAAACGGTTTCATTGTCTGTACGCCCCCCCCCTCCCCCCGTTCCTTTCTGACAAAATCATGGACACCACTCAAAATGTCAGAGGTTACATAGTTCTCTTTCAGTTTTTAACCCCTAATGATCCCCCTGGATTCACTACCGATGCGTCAGTTCTGGTTTAAGTGGAAGTTCTGTCACATATGCATTCTTAGATTTAGTATTAAGAAAAGCATTCTGCAATTTCAGACATCTGTTACGTGAGACCTCTAATCAGAATTGCCTTAGGAGGGTGTTTTACCAACTGTCTGCATATGAATGTAAGCGTAGAAAAGACATCTTCTCAAGACACTGACCCACTCCTCTTCGGCTTGGGCAACCGGCTTAGGTGACTTGATCAATATTTTTCCATAGTTTCTCCGATCAACACCCGGCAAACGCCAAAGCATTACCCTAACAAACGGACTGCACAGTCTTTCCTTCCTCTTCCTTGTCCTATCCTCACCCTTTACTTACTTTTACACTCACATGCACTTCACTATAACACTAGTTGGGATCTTAGAGCTTGTCCCTGCTGGAGCAGTGCTCATCTAAATGGAAATACCTGGTAAGGGAAATCCCTGCAAGCCGACATAGGTTGGTGCCAGATCTTGTCATCTGCAATGAAACATGCAATACATTTTGGAGACTAATGACCTTAGCAGTTAGCATGCCTGGAACCATTATCAATCAATCTATTGGGTTTCTGTTCATCTTTTCAGAAAGCTTCCACAATGATACTAAAAAATTAGGGAAATTTGTCATCCCATTCACTCATTTAATTTTTTCTTTGTATGGTAATAAATATTTATTATAGAATAATGTTTAGAAAGACTGGATGAAATGGCAGCTGGGATATGAGAAACACCATGATGGTACTTGCATTTTTGTAAGAACATGGCTGGAAAACATATCACGATTTTTCACAGCAGTATCCATTAGAACAGCTGAATAACATCAAAACTGGACAACTTATTCAAATCAAACACATGTTTAAGAGTCAATGAAATAAAAGACAAACATGTATTTTTTAAGAAAAATTACCATATTCTTTAGTTTTGAAATTTCTTGATTGTTTACTTTTATAAATTCACCATAAAATTGTAATACGAAATAACAGGTCATATTTACTACATCATTACAACGAATTTTCGTGATTGATATCAGGTTCATTATAATTTGAAATCGTACATTAACCCTAAGACTACCACCTACTAGGTAAATCTGGGTATATGGGAATACATTGTAATAAATAAAAAAAAGTTAGAACAAAATATTTTATAAAATGTTGACTCACTGCTTACAAAGTGACTTACAAAAAATTCCATTTCATATGCTAGCACTTCACATAATATAATTTGTCCATGAAATGCAGAACCTGGCAATTTAAAAAATACACACATCTCATCAAAATCTAAAATAAGTGATGTAAATAATATTAAATATTTAATACTTTCGAACACTCGAACTCAGTTCTTGAAACATTTGTAACTACATTTGAACACATACCAATCAACCTTACAATTTGTAACAATCCTTTG
Source organism: Teleogryllus occipitalis (assembly GCA_011170035.1). Lineage (NCBI taxonomy): Eukaryota > Metazoa > Arthropoda > Insecta > Orthoptera > Gryllidae > Teleogryllus > Teleogryllus occipitalis. The sequence continues at coordinate 408,528 of BLKR01000319.1, read as the reverse complement.
GTTTTGCTATAGACAAGAAAGAATCTGACATTTGTATACAACCGTAATGCTAAAAACATGTGTCACTACACTACAGTCAGTATCAAATTGAGAACCTTAAGAATAACAAAGTTTTATTTAAATTTTACCCACTTCATATTGATATAATAATATACTTGAATCTACAAGACTAGTAGAATCTACAATTGAAAAACAACTACCGGTTTTATAAACAGATCTAGTGAACATTTAACACTTGCCCTTGTGACACAGTCCTTTCTGGACTTATTAGCTTTATATGGTATTACACATTCCTTGAAAAATAATTTTTGATTAATAGAATGAACAATAATAAACCTACTAAAAAATAAATGTTTTAACTATACACAAAAAATATTGTAAGTAACATATGTCAATAAAATTTGATATCAAGATCCACACAACTTGCACCACCAACCAGAAAATAAATAAGATGCAAACTTGAGATTCTCAAATTAATTTATTATAAATCTCATGCGTTCTTGCAAATTTATGAATGCTACAATATATTGCAATAACAAAATCTCTTCAAAAAACATATCCGCCTTCTATTAACTGCATTTGAGGAAGCTCCAGAAACAATGCATAGCATTTGTCCAGTGATATGCGCAAGAAAGCACTAAGATATCCTAAGATAATGTTCATCTACTTGATACCATCCTTTACACAATTGTAATTTGCATTACAGTCTAAGTAACACAAATATTTGGAACATAGAAACTTTGAAACAAATATACAAATGGTCAAGGAAAATTCATAGTGTAACACAGTCTGGAGAAACAACCCAAACACAAAAAGTTAAAAGAACATCAAATACAAATGTTTTCATTGCACACCACGTGCCAACAAATTACTATAATATTCTTCAATGATTTGGCATACATTCAGATGTTGATTGCTTCATCAACAGTATTGAATATTTGAGCATTATCAACATTCTTTCAGTCAAATTTAAGAAAACACTGTGACCTTGACTTCTTCACAAATAACTGTTCAAGTTTTCCTGAAACAAATACACCAAGTTGTATAATAATCTTAAATCAATAATAATTATTCTAACATTCAATATAAATTAATTGAGCTGTACTTACTTATCTATTGAATTTGTTCTCATTACAGGAACAGTGGGTTTCACATTCTGAAATACAATTATTAGCAGAAGTGAATATAAAAGCAATCTTTCATGCATCTCTTTTTCTTTTTTGCCTTCACGGATAAAAATTGTATATTAAAAATGGTTCTCAATTAATCTCTTCATTATTCATTAAATGAAGTAAAATAAACTTCTTATATCTTGTTACTTATAACTGCACTGAATTATAGGACAAAAAGGTGTACACAATATTAATCTCCAATTACTACCATATTTGAAACTAACTGCAACAATATGATGTAGACTCATTCCTTTTTAAGAAAATATACTATTTTTTCAAAACTATAATGTAACTATTTGGTGGTGGAGACTTTCCCTCAGAATGTTAAAAATTTTAAAAGTAAATTAAATAAATTGTAACTTTTTTCTTAGAAAATGTTAACATTAAAATTAAATATTTTGTTTTATTATTGTAATTTTATATTAGTAGGTCAGGGTAATGGCATTAATTTTGTAAAATTGTACTAAGTAGATATGTAAATATTATGTTTGTTTGTTTGTTTTGTGTACTTGTAGCAATTGTATTTGGACAATGCTACCACAGGAAATACTCCTATGTACTCTTCAGTAGCATAAAGAATATTCTACTCAATATTTATTTACCGAAAATAAATACCCCACTCAAATTGTGAGTACTGTTTGAATTTTAAAGGCATGAATGTGTTCTAAAGTCTAATTTTGATTCAATAGTTTCAGAAATGAAATATTTTTTCTGCACTTTTAGTTTTCCATTTTACATTTAATGATGCAATGAGTTTTATAATGATCTTGAAAATTATTTAAGTCAAAAAACCAAATCACATGATTTCATGATATTAGAATTCCTCTATGCAACAAACTTTTGTTTAGGGTCTTATTTTTCCCAAACAATCAGTTACATTCATAAGAAAGCCACAATATCTCCAAGGTTAATCTGGGAGTGAACTGTGGTAGCAAGAATTTTATATTTTAAAAACATTTCAGTTGTAGAGCTCTATGTTTTACAGATAAAACGATGTGGTAATTTGAAATCAGTGGTTGTTGTCTTTCACAATTGTTGCTTGGCATTCATTCTGACACTAACCTTTCCTTTGCTTTGATTGGACACTGGAGGAAGAGCAGTATCAGTTACATGTTGATGTGGAAGTTCATAAGTGAAATTTGCATTTGCAAGTTTCATACAATCTTCAAGAGTTCTTATAAAAGTATCACAGGTTGCTCCCAGCAAAGAAGTAGCTTCATCAAGTTTCTGAAAATTACAAATAAGTTCACTATAATAATACTGACCATACCACCCTGTTGATGCAACATTATGCGTAATGTATTTTGAGACTATTTGTTTTCCAAACAATAAAATATCCTACTTAAAATAAAATTTCTACTTTTTGTATTAAGAATTCATTAGGGGTTTAGAGGGAGAGAGAAAGGAAGAACATTAGCAATTAATGATAATTCATAGTTTTAACAGGAATGAAACTTGTACCATCGTAAGTGCAATTTTATTCTGTTTTGAACATAAATATTAAAGAGAGAACCTCAAGTGGTTTCTGAGATAATTTTGAAGATGTACGGCAAGTTTCATGAGAAGTAGCCCTTGAAATTAAGAGATTCCCTTCAAACTTGTAAGTTGCCAGATGAGCAAGTCAGATTCTAAAATATCTATAAGGAAAAGTATTCTAACATTACAGTTTAGATGCTAATTACAACAATGTACTAACCATCAACAGATTATTTTCAGGAAAATAATTACTTTTTAGGTCTCCCAAAACACAATTTCTCTCAACATCGCAACATCAATCCTGCAATTTTAATTTTGTGTCTGAATTCTATATATTTATTTGTTTAATTTATTTACAATGCAGAAAATCACTTAATTTACTATTTTATGTGGTGTAATTTTACAAAAAGTTATGTTAATCAAAAAATAATAACAAAAGAAAATAAAAATGCCAATTGACAAAAAATATGAAAAATACTAGAGGTATATTTGAAAACACAGTTGATATTTGATGCAAACTTGAAATGAATGGTATTTGCAAGTATAGGCTTACATGTGATCATACTGTAATGTGTGTACACACATTATGGTACAAACATTGTTCATTTTGTAAAACAGGTTTTAGAAGTGAAAATAGCTTTATACTGGAATTCAACTGTGAAAGGCCTGATCCTGATCTGTCTGTTACAAGACTTGGTATTGTGCATGGGGAGAATTCAAATATTGATGAGCATTGAGATTAAATTTCACACAGCATCAGTCACTTTAAAATTATCATGGAAGAATATTTCTGTTCCAATTCCTTCAATTTAATTTTACATACATTTTGAGTTGGTGCTTGTTTCTGACCTTGCAAAGGTATGGGGATTCCCAGAAGTACTAAATCTCCCAAAATACAATAGAATATTCATAAAGGTCTGATTTTTTAGATTTTGGTATACAAAACATAATTTGTGTTTCTCCGACATATCTACATATATAGTTTCCGACTTGCACATGACAGGAAACTGCGTTGCAGTGAAATGCGAGTTGTTTGCCTACTTTTATCGATACTGATATCCATAATATGCAAACTTCTGTATTTTTTGTCTCCTATTTATTTGATGCAGGACTGAGAGGTAATTGCCTATCCAGCAGTAACACTCTTATAGATTTTAAGTCATGGTTTCTCATAAATGGTACAAACCTGTCTTCTTTCCATAACATATAACACATAGAGAGGAAAACACTAGCCACTAAAGTGCACACAGAAAAGAACCAACAGTTTAATGTGCATTAATGAACCTTTCTCATGTAAATAAACAATCTCAGATTTATTAATGTTTTAAATACATTTGATCACACGTGTATATAGCCCAAATATTTGTGTACTAAATCAGTACTACTTTGTGTTCCTTTAATTAAACAATTTTAATTTGTTTAACTTAATTCAAATTAATATCTATAATCAATAGTCATATCACCAATCAGAATAATGTCGTAAACAAAACAATGATAAGTTTTCTACAGTCAAACATAATACTTACTTTAGTTTCTGGTCCATTTTCATGCAATGCTGCAGTTTTAACCATATGAACTTGTTGCATCAGAAGATCACAGTACAATCTTAATTCTGACTTCTTTGATTTTAAGGTGTCCGGATTAGAATCTACAACAGATATCAACACTAGCAAAGAAGTACTGTGTTTCTGAAGTGGTTGAATACAAGGTATAAGACAGCATTTTAACACCATTTACCAGAGTCTTTTCTATTTCTTGTAGTAACACAAGCCTTCGAACTTCCCAATGCAACAAGCCATTGTTGTCGTTCCTGAGAAGTTGCAGCACGCAGATAAATGTGCTGTTCACCAGGAATAACTAAATCCATTCGTGTACTATCCACTGGATTTACTGTGAGTGCAGAAAAGGGTATTTTTTATTGTAATAACAAAATGAAATGTTTTTGGGCTAACAGAATAAAATCACACTTGCCTATGATTTCACACGCAGACACTTTCAGGGATCCTTTACACCCTTGATTTACTTCTTCCTGAGATTTATAATAAGCTAACACACCATCATCAAGGATAAACCACCTTGTCTGCCATCCTGGAGGGCAAAGTTGACATATTGACTCTTGAATAACAAATGACATTTGTAATAACAGTTTTATACTCACCACTCCAATAATTTGTCCACTTCCAAAGAACACCTTCCATATCAGCAGTGTAAAAGTTGAATATTCAGCATTTCAAAAGAAAATTACATAATAACACAATAAACAAGAACGCATGGTCCACTGCTGGTAGGAACATAATCAGATGATCAATTTAAACCTAGTCACTGAATTACTAAAGTGTTACAACATGCTGTTGCAGTATCTAAACATGAAATAAAAACGAACTGAATGTTTGACACATTTGTTGCACACCAACTTTACTTTCGGTTTCTGCATGACAGTTGACACGTGTCCAACGCAACATCTGTCGACGTTGAAAACAGAGCGAGATCGATATATCCGCCACAGCAATCGTTCTAGATGTCTCGTTTTCAGCGAAGTAAACGCTGGTGCGCACAGCGCGCGCTTTGCAATTGTTAAAACTTTTCTATATTAACAGCTTAACGAATTAATTATTTATATTACTTTAGCCGCCTCAGTAATCTCGAATCTAATAAGATTGTCGAAAGAAAGAGAAAACACAGTGGTCTGGTAAAATATTCTTTGACAGAAGAATGATATGATCGTTTAGGTAATTTAAATTTGCATGGTCGACGCGAGGCTGTGAAAATTAGATGCACACAAGGAATTAATACACAAAATATTAACTATGATTTTAAATGCAAGATATGTATGTAAGGTAAAATGTCTTGATAATCGTTTCCAAAATTCTCTGAAAGGTTACGAGTTTGGTTTTGGATATTATAATCTGTGATTAAATAAACTATTGGTTCTTGAATTCACGACCAGAATATGAGTTTTTAATTAAATGGCCAACAACTATTAACTATTTCTAGAAATAAACTATTGTTGTCGTATACTTTCGTTTATTTCTGAACTCAACAGAATATATAGCGTTAAGCGATGCTGTCAAAGAAAAAATATTTTTGCAAAAGTTTCTGAATGAGATTGGTACAAAAATTATAACACAGCAGACAATCTTGGTACACGACAACTGGCAGTGAAACCTGTATGTCAAGCATGAACTTAGCATAAATATGTATTACGTCATCATTTTATCAGAGAAGTAATGGAATTAATTTGCAACAGCTTGCGACAACAGAAATGTAGGTTGACATCCTAACAAAAGGATTGACTAAACACGAATATGAAACTTGTGTTAATCTATTGGGACAATAAGAATACCAACGCAGAGGTTATCTTCAGAGAATCATACTTCACAGGATCATTTTTTGTGCGAGTACCGATTTAGTGTTATATTAGTGACTGTGCTATCGACCTGGACTACTCTTCGGATTTTGGACTACCTGGCGCCCAGCTTCGTCCCTGGCTTCTCTTCACGGACTTCGGACACCCGGCTTCATCCCTGGCTTCTCTTCACGGACTTCGGACACCCGGCTTCATCTCTGGCTTCTCTTCACGGACTTCGGACACCCGGCTTCATCCCTGGCTTCTCTTCACGGACTTCGGACACCCGGCTTCATCTCTGGCTTCTCTTCACGGACTTCGGACACCCGGCTTCATCCCTGGCTTCTCTTCACGGACTTCGGACACCCGGCTTCATCCCTGGCTTCTCTTCACGGACTTCGGACACCCGGCTTCATCCCTGGCTTCTCTTCACGGACTTCAGACACCTGGCCCTCCCCGGATACTACGACCCGGTACCAACGGCGACGCGGACGTTGACAACGCCCCTGGGACTAGCGGACAACTGAACCGTGATCGACAACGGCACCTCTGGCCTGACTAGGCCAAGACTACCAGTGAACCCACAACAAGATACGGGTGAGAGTTACGAACCTCACTGGCTTAAGAGACTACATTTCTGGTGAAGGACAAACGCCGCGCGGCTGCAGCAGCAGCCGGCAAAAATGGAACCATTGGATAAAAGTCACTTGCCGATAAGGCCAGCCATCACCAGAAAACAAACAATGCACGACGATCGGCGAAAGAATGATCTCACCAACACGAGGGATCAAAAAAGGACAAAACTACTACATGATGCCCGCGGTATGTCAGACAGTGACATGGAAGTAGTGGACGAGTACCCCGCGGAGCCGCGAGGCAAAGGCAAGGGCAAACCCACGCCCAAGGCTGGACAACCAGGCAGCAAGATTCTAGGAGAGGATGGCGAAACCTACGAATTCCCTACAAAATTCGCGCGCACTCCCCTTCCATCACTACCTCCAATTATTTCTATGAATAATCGCTTCTCAGTGCTTCAGGACCAAGGACAGACAACAGGACCAGGACCTTCCGGTACAACAAACAACCATGATGACAACACAGATGACGCACATGACACTAAAAACCCCACCAGACTGACTTCCGGATTAAAACCCCGAATCGGAGCCTACCACCTGGATCTCAACAAGATCATAGACTGTAAGACCCTTGTGAAAGACCTAAATGAATGGACCAAAAACAGTATTGACGCACGTTGCAACAAAGCCCAATTGATTATACAACCAAAAACAATGACCGCCCACTATAAAGTGGGACAAAGACTCGAGTTTATTAAACAGGACAGCAACATACGGAAACTTTACTTCTTTGACCAGCCTACTTACTTCTATCACCGTGCAATTGCTACTCCTAGAGAAAAGTTCGTTATCAAAGGATTACCCCCGAACTTAAACACACAGGACCTACTGACTGACATACGCGACACATACAGCTTTCCCATATACCATCTGTCAGAAATGCAGAAAATGGAACAAGACAAAACCATAAGACATCTAGGACTATACGTATGTGAGACGGACAAGGATCTGATACCGTCAATAAAGGAAACAATCAAATATGTGTCATACTATAGTATTAGAATTGACTCCTACAAAAAAATAATAACAGGATCCCCCGCTGCAACAGGTGCCAACAGTTTGGGCATACCAAGAATCATTGTTCCAGGAAATGGGTCTGCGGCAAATGCGCAGAATCACACGACACCGTCTTTTGCACCAGCACCCTTATAAAATGTGCCAACTGCTCACACCGGTAGCGGTAGCTCAGTGCATCAACTGATGTCACTGCAGCGCCTCTAACCGGGAGGTCGTAGGTTCGAGTCCTGACGGCGGCAGGATTTTCGACCCTAGCTTTTCAGCTAGGTCGAATTCAGCTGCTGTCTGGAGAAGAATTCTAGCGGCCGGCTGCTCTGATCGGTAGTTTTCCGTGGTTTCTCCGATCAACCCCAGGCGAATGCCGGAGCAGTACCCTACCAAACGGGCCACGGACCGCGCGCGATATGTCCTTCCTCTTCCTTGTCCTATCCTCTCCCCTTACACACACACTTACACTTACATGCACTACACTACCACATATTTCGGGAGACCGGTCGGGAACTTAGAGCTTGTCCCGGCTGGGGCGGTGCCCTGCTGGTGGGAGAGTCCTGGTTAGGGGGTAACCCCACTAGCCGACGGTAGGTCGGCGCCGGATCTCGCCATCCAGCGGGGAAGATTACCGCCATCTCCCGAGAAAAAACATGCACTACACTAACGGGACTAATGACCATAGCAGTTGACGCGCCCGGAAACATGAATCAATCAATCAATCAATCAATCAACCAACTGCTCACAAAACCATGAAGCATCCTGCCCCAGCTGTGCAGCTTTCCAACTCGCCAACAACTCCCGACTACAAGCAATTGCCAGACTAAGAGACAGAAATAGTAATCGCACCAACCAGCCCCCACCAGACTTCTCCCATGAATCCTTCCCCGGACTCGACGGAAGAACCTTCGCGGATACCACTGCGAACAGAACTGACAACCAGGATTCTTCGACTACAACTGGCAACAGCACAAGCAACACCCTAAAAGACATCACCGACTTCATCAAGAACAACAATATTACCAGAATCATCCAGATAATAAAAGACATTATCAATATTTTTAAAGGACCCGAGGACATACTCACGAAACTATTGACTGCTGCGACCAAAATATGCGAACTGTTTTAAACAGGCAGAACAACAGACAACACTACTTAAGACTAGCATCCTGGAACGCACAAGGCAGACTACACGACAAAAAAGCTTCAATCAGACAGTTTCTTGACGACTACTCCATCGGGGCACTTCTTATTCAGGAAACCTGGTTGAAACCTAACCAACCTTTCTCTATCCCCAAATTCCTTATATACAGAACAGACCGGCCAATAACCATGGGCGGAGGAACAGCCATCTTAATTCGGAATACGATCCCACATACCATTCTCCCGACTCCCAGTACCTCTTTCGAAACTACCTCTATTCAAATAGGAACAAAATTAGGACCAATCAAAATCGTTTCAATGTATAACAGACCTCACAGCAGACTGAAAGCAGCAGACTTGGACCAACTAACTGACAGACGCACACCCTCTATTATAGCGGGCGACTTGAACGCTAAACTGACGAATTGGGGGTGCAAGTACGACAACCAACCGGGACGAGACCTACATAACTACCTCCTAACCAGACCTACCTTAAACCTTCTCGTACCTCAGGAACCTACCCACATGATAAACGACGAACCAAACGACATCCTCGACCTTGTAATCCACTCCACATCCATCATCGTCACGAACCCCTATCCCCGGCACGAGCTAATATCCGATCATCTACCAATAATCTTCACGGTTCATATAACGCCTTACTCTCTAGCCCCGCCCTCTCACCCTTCTCGCACCATAGACTGGAAAAACTTCAAGCATCTCATATCGAAAAAGATAAAAACTCCTTCATCCCTCAGTACCTGCCAAGAAGTAGATAAAGCCATAGACCACTTCAACCATCAGATCAAATCCGCCATACGCAAATCTACATTATATTCTTCGCCACATCACTTCCAAAACCTTCCGAATGAACTCCTAGACCTCATTAGACAAAAAAGACGAGGACAAAGACGTTACTACCGAACTAGACAAAAAGAGGACAAGACCATTTACCAACAATTTAAACGTGCACTCCACGACAAACTGACTCAACACCACGGAAATACTTGGGACAATACTATACGGGACGCAAATTTAAAACACCCCGACCGACTATGGAAAATAATTAAAACCATGAAGGCAGCCCCACAACCTATCTCTCCCATAATGCTACCAGATAACACCCTCACATACGATCCCAAGGTCATTGCAGAAGCCTTCGCCCAATTCCACTCCTCCAAATTTCCAGAAACCAACCCCCCACTCCCTTCTTCCGCTATCCTTAATTTCTTCAAAACCCCGCCACTTCCAACTGCTCAGCAACAGTTGTGGACTTTTACTGACAATGAAATACGAGACAAAATTCGACTTCTTGACCCGACAAAAGCTGCAGGCCCCGATGGAGTTCAGACGGCGGCACTAAAACATCTGACTCACCATTTGACTGTCATTTTCAACGCATGCATACGTCTATCTCACTACCCCTCCATCTGGAAACATGCCACCGTCATCATGATCCAAAAACCAAACAAAGACCATAAACAACTTAGCAGCTACAGACCAATCAATCTCTTACCCACTTCCAGCAAACTATTTGAACGACTTTTACTCAGACGAATGACACCACTTCTGACTAACGTATTACGAAAAACACAGTTTGGTTTCAGAGACAATAGGTCAGCGGTACTACAGACTCTACGACTTGCCCTAGACGTTTCAACATCCCTACAATATCCATGTGACGTCCCTGCCTTATATACAGACTTCAGCAGTGCCTTTGACTCAGTCAACCACGAGATCCTCCTTCTCAAAATAAAACCATACATCCCAGAATTCCTTCAGTCTTTTTTGAGAAACTACCTCTCCCTGCGCTCCTTCCGTGTAAGACACCTTTCATGCTATTCCTCTTCCTATCCCATCCAAGCCGGCGTCCCTCAGGGCGCTGTGCTGTCTCCTACCCTATTCAACATCTTCATCAATGACATACCAGTACCTCACAATGTAAATGACTATTTATACGCAGACGACCTGGCATATACTGTGACCAACCACACGACTAAAATGGCATTATGGAAGTTACGACAAGCCGCTAACCTTCTCACAGTCTGGGCCAGAGAAAACCAAATAACAATCAACGCATCCAAATGTCAAGCGATCATATTTCAATGGAAAAGAGCAAATCCAGCAATAGCCCCTATTAAAATCAATGACGTGGACATTCCATGGAAACGAGAAGTGACGTATCTTGGACTGACATTCAACTGTAAACTACTGTTGACGCGACACATCAAGGACAAGACCCAAAAAGCACACCGGACAATCAATGCATTACTGCCCATCATTACAAACAAGAACGTTAAACACAAAACCAAACTTTACATATACCATACGTACATCAAGCCAATAGCCACATATGGCGCTGAAACATGGGCCTCGACTTTCCAATCAAACTATAACTTGCTGACCAGACTGGAAAACAGAATAATCAGACTGACTTACAGACCCGCACCTGACGACTGCTACCTCGACATTAAAACGCAGCACGACATTAAACCTCTTGCGACAGAAACTGTTGTATCGGCGCTAGCAGAGGGCGCCACCGCGCACAGACCACACCGCGAGCCAGCGAGTCTTCTCTGTGTGTTTTGGTTCATCAGTGTTGTGCTGTTTGCTGCTTGTCGCGTCACGTGTGTTTGTAACGCTCGCCCTTTTTATCTTGTTATACATTTTGGCAATAAACCAGTATTCGATTACATTTGGCGTGATCATTTAATACTACATGGTGGCAGCGGTAAATTCCAACTAGTTCGCAACTACAAAAAGGAAGTCAAAATGCCAAACGACAACGTGCAACCGGCAACAGCAGCGGCGGCGTCGTCATATAACATCGCAGCGCCGGATGCTTTCGACTTCAATTCACCAGGTGATTGGCCAAAGTGGAAAAAACGCTTCGAGAGGTTTAAACTTGCTTCTAAACTAAATGCTTTAACTGAAGAGGAACAGGTAAACACTCTCATTTATCTTATGGGCGAAAAAGCTGACGAGGTTATGGTAACATTTGGTCTCAACAATGACGAGGAAAAAAACTATGCAACAGTGATGCAAAAACTCGACAACTATTTCGCGCCAAAAACCAATGTAATTTATGAAAGAGCTCGCTTTCACACTCGTGTACAAAATCCGGGCGAAACGGCCACCGATTTTATTACGGCACTACATAACCTCGCAAAGAATTGTAACTATGGTCAATTGAAAGACGAATTCATTCGAGATAGAATTGTTGTAGGTGTCGCGGACAAAAATCTGAGCGAGAAAATGCAGTTGGACGACACATTGACGCTCGATAAAGCTGTAAAAATAACTCAGTCAGAAGAGGTTAGGAAGCAGGTAGGGAAACTAAATCAACCGAGCATCAACTATGTTTCAAAACAATGTAACCGTCCGGACAAGAAAAACGCGGTTAAGGGAAAAGGTTCGATTAACAAAACAAATCCTACGCGACCTAACCAAACTACGAACCAGTCGAACACGTGTCAATGGTGCGGTGGGGAGAAACACGATCGCACTTCATGTCCTGCTAAAAATTCTTCGTGTTACAAGTGCAATAATAAAGGGCATTTTTCGAGAGTTTGCAGATCGAAAAAGAAGATTTGCACGGTGAATGAAGAAAATCTGGACCTGGATTCACTTCAACTAGGATCTGTTGCCTCTGAGGCTACATCCGAGGACATCGATTGGACGGCGATGATCAACGTAGATGGCAAAAACTACAGATTCAAAATCGACACAGGAAGCGACGTCACTGCTCTTCCATCCCAGTTCGCCGGAAAAGGACTAATCAAAACAAAAAAACGACTCACCGAACCAGACACTACCGTGTTGAATATATACGGGACTAAGGAGGCCAAACTAACCTATAAAAGTAAGACAACTCAGCAAACCGTCTACTACAGTACATCGACAATCTGAATCAACCAATCCTGGGGAAGGTGGATGCAGTCGAACTAGGCCTCGTAAAAAGAATCAACGCAGTCTCCAACCGATCCGGCATGACGCTGCAGGACGTGAAACAGAAATTTCCGGATCTATTTAATGGTATTGGTAAAATTCCAGGAGTAACCAAATTAACCATTAAACCAGACGTGAAACCCGTGGCCGTGACGTCACCAAGAAGAATCGCTATTCCGTTGATGGACAAGGTGAAAGCTACCCTGGAAAACATGGAAAAGCAGGGAATCATTTCACCGGTAAACGTAGCGACGGAGTGGTGCTCACCAATGGTCGTCACATTCAAGAAAGACAGCTCCCCGAGGATTTGCGTCGACCTCCGAGAACTGAACCGAGCCGTTCAACGAGAATACCATCCTATTCCCGATGTCCACTACATTCTAAACTTCATAAAAGACGCGAAACACTTCTCGAAACTAGACGCAGCTTCTGGGTTCTACCAAATCGTGCTGGACGACGATTCTCGCTTATACACGACGTTCATCACACCTTTTGGGAGATTCTGCTTCAATCGGCTGCCATTCGGAATCACGTGAGCACCAGAGCGCTTCCAGAAGAAGATCCAGGAAATTCTACAGGACTGCGACGGCATCGTGTGTCTGATGGACGATATTTTGATCTACGGTAACAATCAAGAGGAACACGATAGACGACTCATGAAAGTTTTGACTAAACTACAAGACGCAGGACTGACGCTCAACGAGAAGAAACTGGTTATCAATGTTCGCTCTATCGAATTCTTGGGACATCTGGTTGAAGAAGGTATTAGAATTCACCCGGACAAAATCAAGGCAATAACTGACATGGAGCGCCCTAAAGACAAACAAGGCTTGAAGAGACTATTTGGTATGATCAACTTTTTGGCAAAAGCCATACCAAATAAGGCTACTGTTTTAGAACCCCTTCAGTCATTGTTGAAAGAAGACCGAGCATTTATCTGGGAAGAACCTCAAGAAAAAGCTTTTTCCAAAATTAAAGAAATGCTGACTTCAGCCCCGATACTTGCCAGGTTCGACCAGAAGAAGAAAACCATAGTCACAGCAGATGCATCGTCTTTCGGAATCGGAGGGGCATTACTGCAGGTGCAGCAGGATGGCACTGTCAAACCTGTGGCTTACTATTCCCGGCTACTCTCAGAAACGGAAAGACGGTACGCACAAATCGAGAAAGAAGGCCTAGCGGTTACATGCGTCTGCGAGAAATTCTCCGACTACATCACAGGCATTGAAATCGAAATCGAAACGGATCACAAGCCTTTGATCCCTATATTCACAACCAAGTCACTAAACGACTTGTCTCCAAGGCTGCAAAGGTATCGTATCCGCCTAATGCGTTTTGACTATACTATTTTACATGTTCCAGGCAAACGGTTACGGCAGACACATTATCCAGGCAGCCAATTTCGCAGATAGAGTCAGAGGAATTCCTGGAAGAAGTTGAGAACCACGTGATCGCCACAATTGCAGCTCTTCCAGTAACTTCAGATAAGCTCTCGCAGAACATCAGTAATCAAGAAAAGGATCCGGAATTAGCAGCTGTACGAGTCTACATTTGCAATGGCTGGCCTGCCAAAGAAAATTTATTCGACAATCTGAAAACGTTCTGGGAGAAACGAGCTGAAATTACGTGTCAACGCAATGTACTCATGTACGAAGGAAGGATCATAATCCCACGAGCGATGCACCAGGAAATGTTGGATAAAATTCACGAAGGACATCTGGGTGTCACTAAATGCAGAGCCCGTGCTAGAGAAGTCATTTGGTGGCCAGGGATGTCGACACAAATCCAGGAAACCGTCGAAAAGTGTGAAATCTGCGCTCAACATAGAATCAATCGTCACGAACCGCTAATACACGTTGAAGCGGCCAACCGTCCATGGCAGAAAGTCGGTATGGATTTGTTCAAGGTCAACAACGCCTGGTATCTATTGATCATCGATAGATACTCACGGTACCCCAAAGTCATGAAAATCGAGAATATGAAGATGGAAACTTATCGAGAAAATGTCGGAAATATTTTCTAGACATGGCATTCCGGAGGAAATATTCACCGACAACGGAACTCAGTTCAACCCACTACACGAGTCTAAAACCTTCAAGAATTTTCAAGGATCTTACGGAATTCGCCTGATTACCAGAAGCCCGGGATATCCACAGTCTAATGGCCTTGCCGAAGCAGGAGTTAAGAGAGTGAAGAACATCTTCTTGAAACAAAAGGACCCCTACAAAGGTCTTCTTGTTTACCGAAATACGCCACTGGATAACGGATATTCACCCGCACAACTTTCCATGGGTCGAAGACTGAGAGACATATTACCAACTACAGCTGAAAATCTTCAGCCGACGTTAGTGAGCAAGGAAACGGTCGGCGAAAAAGAAGCACACCGCAGGGAAAGGATTGAAAGAAACTACAACACATCCAAGGGGGCGAGAAATCTTCCAGAACTAGTCCCCGGAACCCGAGTGTATATTAAAGATGCCAAGAAGTTTGGTATGGTCGTCCAGAAAGCCGATCAACCACGATCATATATCATCCAAACAGATACTAACAAACTCAGACGCAATAGGTTTACTGTATTTCCAACAAAAAAAAGAGGGAGAAGAGACAGTGTTTGGATACGCCCCAGAATCCAGAAGAGAATTCAGCTGAGCAAGCCGCGGAAAATTCAACACCTGAAGATAACAAACCGATTGCCAGTACATCTTCAGAAGGATACAGAACACGTGCTGGTCGAATTTCCAAACCTCCTCAACGACTCGATTGTTAGCTTGAAAAAGGGAGATGTTGTATCGGCGCTAGCAGAGGGCGCCACCGCGCACAGACACCACGAGCCAGCGAGTCTTCTCTGTGTGTTTTGGTTCATCAGTGTTTTTTGCTGTTTGCTGCTTGTCGCGTCATGTGTGTTTGTAACGCTCGCCCTTTTTATCTTGTAATACATTTTGGCAATAAACCAGTATTCGATTACATTTGGCGTGATCATTTAATACTACACAAAGTAATACTACTATTGAGAAATAATCCATATTTTGGGAGGAATAAAGAGGTACATAACTATCATACTAGAGGAACATCACAGGATATTCATCAGCAAGTCTTCAACTAATAAAGATCCTTATTGCGTTGCAGCTCAGCTTATTAATAATCTCCCAGTCACCATAAAATTAGCTAATGATAAATACTTAAAAACATTGCTTAAACGCCATCTTATTAGTGTGTGTCCATATAAGATATCTGAACTGCTTTAACTTTTCTGAAATTAAAAACCATGTACTGCTACAAGAGTGAACCTTATGTACCTGTCATTCAGTATCAATAAGACAATGTACTATTTAATAATATAATATTGTAATTATACGTCAGGATATTTTAAGCTCTTACACCTAATATATTAAGTTATTGTGAGTTTATTTAACTATTACTGTAAGATAATGTGAATTCCACTATTTGTAAGTTGTTTTTTCACTGTATCATAATCTGCTATAGCTGAACCGCTCGCAAAAAAAAAAAACATCATGGCGGACGTACCTTTGGTAAAGTGTCGGAGGCTGCCCCCACCCTGTGGCATCTGAGATTTCCCCTCTCGGCGATAAGGAAGCGCGTAGGCGACAAGGAGATGCGACTGCAAGACGCAGCGATCGCGCTGACCGTCACTCGTCATCACTGCCCCCGTCCTCAGAAGATGAACTCGCACTCCCAGGAGTGTCCAAAGACATGAAAACATCGTTTGTTGGTCCATCACATTGTGAATTATTGCCATCTCTATTCCCTATACATGCTCGCAGGATTTCTTCCATTGTTCAGCACTGTATTGTGCAAACGCTTCTCTGCAAAACGTTTCCTTTTCTTTTAAGGATGCACCAATTGTTTCTGCTGCCTCGCGCCCTTTTATAAATCCCCAAACAAGTTCTATTGGATTTAGATCTGGATGGTACGGTGGAAGACGGAGAGGAATGTGGCCATGTTCAATGATTATTTGATCAACGACCTGTTTTTCAGTGGATATACTTTGAATTATTTGTAATAATTGGGTTTTTGTGAATAACAGCAGCTACTGTATAAAGCACACTGTCACTGCTCACTAGCCACGATCAAACAGGGACTGGAGACCGAAACGTCTTCAAGACACGGCTTATTTTCTGTTGATCGTTTGGACAACCCCTACGGTAGAAACACGTGAGCTGCCTTCCGTCTGATCCTTCTCACTCATCAGTTTGTTATCATCAAACTCGCAGTGTTGAATTACCGCGCGACCCACGAGAGAAAGACAGAGAGAGAGAGAGAGAGAGAGAGCTATGTTGTGACAAAGAGCGCAGGCAGGCGGGGAAATAGCTTTGGAGGGAGAGGCCACGTTCGGGCATGCGCAGTGGAAGGTTTTTATGAGAGTGGTAGAGCAATAGTTCCTTAATACAATGCATTATTAATGTTATTCTTGATCTAATAAAGTGACTTTGTATAATTAAAATGTAAATTATATTAATGTTTATTGCGAGCACTTGCATGCTTTATTAATCACGTAAGTTACCAAGTAAACTATTTGTATTTTATCAAGTAAATTATATATATATATATATATATATATATATATATATATATATATATATATATATATATATATATATATATATAGAGAGAGAGAGAGAGAGAGAGAGGGAGGGAGACAGAGAAAGATTTATGACAAATATTTAAGTGTCCGGGGAAAGTTTTTTTCAATTTTCCAACAATTGTAAAATTTGACTTCAAATTCAAAGGGCCGCGACTCAGCCAGATCGATTGGGGAATATTGATTTTGGAGAAAATCGACAGAACGGTTTAGCCGCTAGCGTTGTTCACAGACGGACGAACATACAGACGGGCGGACGGACAGATGTTTTGCGGTCATTCGATTTTTCGATAAGACAGACCCAATAAACAAGGATTCTGGCTGCACCACGTGATAGAGGATATTTTTCTAAATTTCACAACTTGATTTATCCACTTTTTCGTTACCACGTCCCTGTAATAAGAATTTTTGTGCCAAAAATTCGCCGTATTTTCACGCAGCGTTACATAACTTTCTCTCTACTGCGTAAGCGACAGCTAGAAAGTAATAAACATCGCAAAACTACAAAAATGATGATATTGTTCCTTAATGGCATCTTCTCTATAAAACTAAATCTTAATATGATTTAAATAAAAAACTCTTTGTTTTTGAAATCGCAATGATAATGGTCAACTTTGTACTTTCTCGCTGCCGCTTACGAACAAGAGAGAAAATTACGTAATGCTGCGGGAAAAAGCAACGAATTTTCGACATAAAAAACTAAGGCACTAAGATGCCGGGCCCTGGTAACGAAAAAGTTTTTTTTATTATATTTTATTTTGTAATTTGTTTGTGAACAAACATTTGGCAAAATTACATAGATTTACGTAAACAAATACATGAGAGGAGTAAAATCCCATCACCGTACTCCACCAATAATACATTATTAATACAAATTAACTATTAATTATAATTTCTGAAATGAATAATTTAAAGTCGATATGGAAGGTCTAAAGTATGATGGCGTTGAAGTCGTCTGGTGGAGTCACTATTGTCTAGTAAGTTGATGGCTAGAATATTCGGATGATTATGTAGTCTTTGTAGGTATTTTGCACTGATATTCTTGATTTCTTCTTTTATAGTTGGAATCTGTAAGTCTTTGTGTAATGTTGCATTCGTTACGTACCAGGGGGCATTTACAAATTTTCTTAAGGCTATAGACTGGAAGCGTTGTAATATTTCAATGTTAGAATTTTGAGCTGTTCCCCAAAGTTGAATTCCATATGTCCATACTGGTTTTAATATTGCTTTATACACAATTACTTTGTTTGCGATGCTTAACGATGATTTTCTTCCAAGTAGCCAGTTTAACCCTCTAAGTTTTAGGTCTAATTCTTTTCGTTTCTTCTTTATATGTTTTTTCCATGTGAGTCTTCTGTCCAGAGTAAGTCTGAGATATTTTGCCGAGTCATTTTGAGGAATACATTGCGATCCGATTTTTATAGGTGGACACGTTTCGTGCTTCAGACTGAAGGTGACTTGGACAGACTTCTTGTCATTGATCTTGAGTCGTCAGCGTTTCTGCCACTTTTGGATGGATTGCAGATGTTCTTCAACGAGACGAGATGCTTCTGCTGGATCTTCATGTCGAGCTAAGATGGCTGTGTCGTCCGCGTAGGTTGCTGTCAATGCGTTTACAGATGATGGGATGTCGGCAGTATATAATGAATAAAGGAAAGGTGCAAGCACACTTCCTTCAGGCACTCCTGACTTTACAGGAATAAGTTTTGAAGTTTCACCGTTAAATTTTATTTGAAAATACCTCTCTGTAAGATACGTGTTTTAACAAGTGATAGTAAGGATACGGTAGATTTTTCTTAATTTTATACAATAGACCTGGGTGCCAAACCTTATCGAAAGCCTGGCTTACGTCTAGAAATACAGCAGAACAATATTCTTTATTTTCTAGCGATTCACTAATTTCGTTTACTACTCGATGAATTTGTTCTACAGTCAAATGCCGTTGTCTGAACCCAAACTGATGATGAGGTATTATTTCATTTTCTTGTAGAAGTGGATTTAAACGTGACAGAAGCAGTTTTTCAAAAACTTTTGATAATATTGGCAGTAGACTAATAGGTCTGTATGATACAACTTCATGTGTTGGTTTGCCGGGCTTAGGGATGACTATTACTTGAGCGATTTTCCATTGATCAGGGAAGTGTCCTAGTCTTAGGATGGCATTGAAGATGGAAGTAAGTAAGGCTATTAGTTTTCTTGGTAGATGGCATAGAATTGTTGCTGAAATCATATCGTATCCGGGAGCTTTTTTAGTTGGTAAATTCTTGATTGTTGTTTCAACTTCTCGAGCACTTACGGGTTTGATTTGGAGAGCTAGTTGCAATGGTGAATCTAAGAAGTTGTAAATTTCTTCCTCTTCTGTAGCAGATATTTGTGAAGGAAATGGTTAAAAGATGTTAGAGAAATGGGACGCGAGCATTCAGTTTTTTCTTCGTCGGTTTTTCTGATGGGAGGAATAGGTTGTATCGGTCTCTTCAAGTATTTAGTAGTTTTCCAAAGAGAATACTCTGAATTCGAATTCGGAATCAATTTTGTGAGTTTATCTTGTAGAGTGTGGTTTCGATATTCTTGAGGTAATCTTTTGAGGTTTTGCGAAGCTGAATTTAGTCTTCTTTTGACTGCTGGGTCTTTAGCGATTTGCCATTGTTTCTTTAATTTACGTTTTGATTTCACCTTTTCTCTTATTACTTGTGGGATATATAGCTTTTTGTTTTGCTTTATTTCTGGTGTAGAATGCCATGCAGCTTGATGGAGTTGTCTGGTTACGTATTCTATAGCTTCATTTATGTTGAAAGCAGTTTTCCATGGTAGATTAGCTGTCCTGTTATTAATTAGCCATTCTGAGAAATATTTCCAATCTGTTCTATTGTTGTGGATTGAGGTTTGCTTATTGTCTTCAATAATGATTGAGCTAATGATTAGTAGAACTGGTGAATGATCAGACGATAGATCTTGTGACCAGTAGGTGTGAATGTAACTTTGGTTAACTCCTTTTACAATAAAGAAATCTAATACATCAGGAATTTTGTTAGTGTCTGTCGGCCAATAAGTGGGTTGGCCAGAAGAGTACGAGGATAAATTTTCGTTTATTATAGTTTCATATAGAGATTTACCTTTCGGGGAGGTTAGTCTGGAGCCCCACAATGGATGTTTAGAATTGTAGTCACAGCCAGAAATAAATCTTGGTCCAAGTGTTCTGAAGAAGCTTGCGAATTGTGAACTCTGGATTTTATGCTTCGGAGGGCAGTATATTGCTGCAATATTCAATGTTCCGAATGCATCTCTTACTTGAATGGATGTTGCCTGCAAATACGTGGTGTTAAATTGAGAATTTAAGTGATGCTTAATTTTTTCCCGAACAAGTATAGCTGTTCCTCCATGTGCTGTACCATCCGGATGATTTGTATAATACATGTTGTATCCTTGAAGCGAGAAGAAACTTTTGTTGGTGAAATGAGTTTCTGAAATGAGCATGATATCCGTATTTGTTAACTGAAGAAAACACTTGACTTCTTCTCGGTGTTGTAGCAAGCCATTGGCGTTCCAAGCTGCTATCTTATATGATTTGTTCATTATTTAGTTAGCAGTTTTGACACAAGATTTAAAAGTGCACTTATTTGTTCTGCTTGTCTGTTGAGTATAGTTTCAAATCTTTCGAAAGTCTGTTGTATTATTGAAAATATTTGAGTATTGGACTCCGTGTTTGTTGCATTGTTGTTCAGACTATCCTTCTTTTGCGAGTTTTTCAGTGCTTGTGCATAAGTACTACGCTGATGGAAATTATTTATCGAAGTAGGTGGGAAGTTTTCTTGACCTGTATTCATATTGTTTTGTGAAGCACTGTAGTTTGAATCTTGTGGAATTTTAGACGCCTGTGGATATTTTTTATTGCTATTTTTTGATAAATTTCACATCCTTTATAACTTGCTGTATGGGGACCTTCACAAAGGGCGCATTTTGCAGGCTTTGTCTGTTTTTTCTTGTTATCACAAGTTCTGCTATCGTGATTCTCGCCGCATACTACGCACCGATAAGGATGGTTGCAGTAGTGCTTCGTGTGCTCCCAACTTTGGCAGCGATGGCATTGCACGAGATCTCGCTTTACTCTTGGAGCTTCAATTATTATTTTGGTATTTTGAAGGTACTGCAATTTATAAATGTCTTTGTTATTATCTTTTGGTTTCAAATCAATAAAAAATACCGGTAAGGGAGCTTTTGTTACACGGTGTTTGCAGTTATGAATGTTTCTTACAGTATGACCGTTTTCTTCTATTTCTGCTTTCAGTTCATCAATATTTATTGTAGGATGCATATTTTTTAAGACTATCCTAAATGCTCTTTCTTGTTTTAGCTGATAGCTGTGAAACTCAATTTTCTCTTTAGTAAGGTATTTAATAAGTGATCGATAAGCTTCTGTTGTTGCCGGTAAGATTTTTAATTTATCTTGACCTACAAGCTTGCAGTAGAATTCTTCCTTCTTCACGACTTTTTGTAAAGTTTCTGACATTGCGTGAAAGTCATTTACCCCAGGGATAAATATTGGCGGTGGTTTTTGCACCTTCTGAATGTTGCTGGATTTGGAACTTTCATCGATTACTTTATCATTGGATTCATCGTCATTAATTAGTTCGAGATCTGCAAATCTATTGCATGATAGTATGCCACTTATATTTGCACTTTGACGTTTTGATTGTTTATGACTTTCAGGGCTGTGAGATTTACATCTCTTGCGCTTGCTTACAACAACTTGCCATTTATGAGTGTTGCTGTCACTACTTGAATTACCGTGGGTTGTTCGATTAAGGTGGTTAGAGCGAGATATTCCCTAGTAGACAGAGAGTCCATTTTACATTCAAAAATAATTATTTGTGAGACATGTGGGTATTGTGAAACATGTATAAACAAACCAGGGATTCCTATTAAGAGTTTTATTTAATTATACGAATTAATTGTGTTATATAGATAGAAAATAAAAATATTTCAATATTATATAAAGACCTATCGTTGACTAGTTTCTTAACTAGTACCAACAGATCGCGTAGCTAAAGAATGAAAAATTGAGACATAAGATTGAATATAAAAAAAGCACTATTTAACCATTAGCAAGATCAAAATTATAAAAAGTAACATTATGGACATATATCTACATATTTTTTTACAGTGATCACTAATAATGGCCGAAATCTCATCTTGAGTATCGCGAAATGTCTTTGGTAAATTAGGCAACGCCGTAATGTCTGTGATATTGGTATACCTGCGCAGAGCTCATGCTGCTTCAAATTGGCCTTGTTTTCATTCACTTTGAATACTGTTTCTGTACTGTTTGGTGCCTAGTCGAAACGGTCGAAACGCCGGTAAACAATATCTGAGCGCATTGGAGGAAGATTTGTTTCCAAAGCTGAATTTGAGAGAAGACGAAAGTGTTCTACGCTTCTTCAAGAAAGGCATCGTATGAAGAAACATTCAAAGAAGAATGGAGAGGAGTATGTAGAAAACGTGGGGCGACGAATTGTAGATATTCAGTTGCTTGCTGAAACCATGTGGTGCGATACGTGCGATGTTCCTCTTATGTTTTCGCTTCATGGAAAAGGAAATCCCACGTGGTTTGGCTTCAGTTTTCTGCATTCGGTGCAAGATTTGTTATGACACGTGTTTTGAACAATGCCATTAGATTTCTGGAAGAGAAACTTTCCCAGAACAGTTGAGGAAATTGTGTGTGTGTGTATTTTGTGTTTGTTCATATTGTTATTATTTCTTATTGTCATTATTGTGATTATTTTTTCATATTGTCATTTTGTTTTTTCTTGCCAATTGATATGTACAGTCATTCCGGTCCTGGTTTTGTCCAGTTTCCAGGATACTTTGAGCAAATGCTGGAATGAATCCTTTGATTGCTTCTGGTCAGTAAAGTAAAATAATTCCTCCCAAAGTCATACAGTGACACAATAAAAAGTTTTCAAGTATTTTCAATGCTTGTATCTCTCTCATTTTTATTTCTTTAATTACCTGAGTCAATGGTAGTTTATTCGATTGCTTAACAAAAAGATCAGTAGTTTGGTTCTCTCCAATCTTGTATATAGTTTTATATTGTAAGTGAACAGATATCCTAATCATCAACTCTTCCTTATCCCAAATCATTGTTTCTGATAGTCCTCTAATAATTTTATTTTTGGTTTTGTAATGAAACTGAAGAATCAAATTTTGTTTTAATAGCTTTTGATTGGTTGAAATTTTGGAACTATTTTGCAATTGCTAAGTACCATATTTTCAGGAGTAAAAATTAATGAGTAGAAGCTATTTGCTGATTTAAAAGTTTTCAGTGTAATTTGATATAATCTTAAAGGTATTAACTTTGATACAGAATATTGTGTAAAGTAGTACCAAGTTAAAGATAGTAAAATTAAATCACTGGATCATATAAATCTGAGCTGTATCGTTTAGAACCTCAGTAATAAGATGTATCATTGGAGATAGAATCTGCAAAAAAAATTTCCATATGAAATGGTCTTTTGTAATAGTTGTTCTTCATAAAAATGGATTTAAATGTTTTTGTAAATAAGACAGGAAACCCATTCAAAATGCATTACTACTGTGCTGGGAGTGCAATTGGTTTGACAAAATAGTGCTACAGAGAAAAGGGATTTCTGTTAAAATAATATTATTTTACATGTACTAGGATTGAATTTATAATTCCTCTTACTATTTCAACCAATTTACCCTTGGCTGGTTTTATATACAGGGTATTTATATTTATTATCCCAGGGTCTTGAAGCATAATACTGTATTGGGCACTCCAGAAAAAAAAGACTAAGTAAAAATCACTAATTATGATAAGATAAATCCACGTACAAAAAATGTAAATTAACAAATAGCTTAAAAATTGAAAGTTCCATTGTCAATTTCTCATTTATAAATGCATGTTTCGTTTCTTATTGTTTCATTCAATTTATTTTTAAATTCAAATATTATGGTTCAATAAAACATTTGACTAATTGATTGATTCAGATAAAAACTTTTCTTGAAGTTTTTAAGAATATTTATTTTCAAAACTCCAAGCATAGGGAAAGGAGTCCCAAGCTTTCATATTTTGCTAGTAGGGAAATCCAGCTCTACATTTATACCTTGAATGGTTGAAATTAACACCAGCAATTTCTAATACCTTTGTGAATTGAATTTTCACCCCAGTAGTTCTACTGATTGAGGTGCTGACATATGCAAAAGTTTGTTGCTTCGAGTCCAGTATCCACTGTGTATCTCATATAATGAAAAAGAGAATATGAATTATTTTCAAATAATTAATCATTGTTCAGGAGCTAAAATAAAAAAAAGCTGTTATAGAGCTGAAACTGAAATAATGCTATAATAAATGTATAAATATTTCTATAAACTCTCAAAATTACCCATTTGCTCATAAATTTGAATCACAGTGAATCATCATCATAAACTGCAGGCCCTTTCCTGTTTCCCAGTAGAACAGGAAGCTTACACCTCTGGGAGTTCTTGATCAAAGTGATTTATTTATTTATTGCAGACTGTATAAAATACAAATAATATAAATATAAAATATACATTATTCCGCTGAGGGCTTAATCCTGTGCGCGGGCCTGTCTATCATTCATACTTTTTCATAGCATACAAGATTGTTTATATAGCTTATATAATATAAAAGAAAAGACGTGATCATTTGGAATATTAACTGAATTGAGTTTTTCATTCAGAATGCACAAATGCTTTTATCCATCAAATTTCAATATTTGATTATATACAAAGGCAATGTTTTCCAGGAGTGAGGATCTTTTAATTGGGCCCAGAAGACCCAGAGGAATGTAAGAACTCTTGCCGGAGACTTGTCACTGGATTTGAATGAAGCGCGCTACGCGCACAGTGTTGCCGAGTTGGGCATCCCTGTAGAAAGCGCGCGAATGTCTCCCTTTGGAGTGATTTAGGCTTACAATTTTGCGTATTTCTACTATTTGAGACGGTAGATGTCCTTCAAATTGCGCATGTTGATTCTTCGAGATGCTAGCTACCTAAGGAAGAGTTTTTTTTAACATTTTCAACAGCTAGTTTTCCCACAATTTTAAAATTTCTGGTCGGCTCAGTCGGGTCGCCATAAGAGCCCATGTTATAGCGACAAACCTTACGGTCTCATTTCTCAAAAATTAGACGGTGAAACAGTTTCAAATTTTACCAGAACATAGACGAACCTCTCATCTTTCGATTAGTACAATAAAAAAGGCATGTTAAACATAACACGTATCTCGCTCTAACCACCTTAAGTTCTGAATTTGTTACATCGGTTGAACTTGAACTTGAAGGCTGTACGGCAGGAGGAAAAAAGGAAAATGGCATTGCTATCACTGTACCTTGTGGTATCTGATGTAAAATGAGTTGTTGTTGTTGTTGCTGCTGCTGCTGATATTGTTGTTGAAGAAACAGCTGAGTTTGTAGTTCAGCTTGACTTGTAGTAGACGAATCCATTATAAATTTAGATTCCGGCTGGGAGGTGTTCTCCGAGGCCGTATCGATTGTTTATGTCTTATGGAGGCAACATATTTTTTTGATATCACCAGTTGAAACACAGAATTTTATAAACAGGAAATACAGTTGATCACAAAAACACTACACACTAGTCAGAACACAAAATGTGGACGCACAACTTGACACAATGAGTCAACGCACAACTTAGAAATTACGAGACACCGCGGAGTAGAGGGCACGTCCTCTCACCTCCACCGTTCGCGAGCAAGCTGCACTTAGCCGCAGACGGCCGTGATCAATTTTTTATTCAAAAGCTATACTACCTATAAATAGTGATCACAGGTCCGAGATGTAAAATTGTTCACAGGTACAAGATGATGTCTAGTTTTAAAAAATCCATGCTGCTGTACTATCAGTAATGTTCAAATGAAAATAATTACAGAGACATTCTCAGAATATAACTGACAATCAATACTGCCTGACGTGTTAACTTTCAGCAATCATAAAAAGAAAAAATAAAAACAAACCAATTCTTTGCCAATTGATCACGGATCCCACAGAGTTCGATCGTAGCCCTATCCTCTTTCTTATTCACTAAATGATGTGCCCTAAATATTCACTTAACGATTTTAGAAACGGAAGAAGGCTGTGCAATTTGTTCATTGCAAGCGCCATTGAAAATGAACAAATGCAATTGGCTGATGTTAAGGTAACAAAATTCCTTGATCTCTCAATTCATTCGAACCTCAAATAGAATATCCAAATAAATGCATTAAACACTAAATTAAGTTCATTATGTTATGTATTCAGAATTCTTTCAAATTCTGTCAGCCTTCATGCAGCTCGTTGTGTACATTTTGCAAATGTACATTCCTGCCTGAGATAAGGCATAATACATTGGGAAAGCTCATTCTATAGAACCCAAACTTTAAGATTGCAGAAAAATATTATACAAATAATGAGAAAATGCCATCCACATGATTCCTGCAAGCCTCCCTTCACTGAGCTTGGAATCTTACCATTGCCTTGCCTATTATTTACAAATTTGTAATTTTTGTCAAAATTGACTTTCTTCCTGTTGGGAACATATTGTCATGCAATACTTAAATTTATAATTACAACTCATGTCATAGAACTCACATTCATCAGGTGTCAGTATCAACAGCACACTACAAGAAATCTGCATATAATACATGCATGCTACTATACAATACATTGCCATATGACAATGTATTGTACAATTAAACCATTAAAATCGGTACACAAGTGTAAATTAAAAGTAAATTTTTTTGCTGCAGCATAACTGTTTGTATACAATTAGAAATTATCCTGACCATCAAAAAGAAAAATATTATTTATTTTAACTGTGTTAGTTTTACATTTGTTTTGTATAACATTATAAAAGACTTAATACACCTGCAGCAAATAATTTACTTCAGCTTACGGGTCAGTGACCTCTATCTGATTAGGTTTTTGTCCATTTTCCCTGATCCGTTGAGTAAATGCTGAGACGGCCCCTTGTTTTGCTTCTGGACATAAATGTAGCTTCACTGTGCACACGTTCTGTTGAGCTTTCCTTTTGCTAGAAGTGGTAGGAGTAGAGCCAGGGGTATGATATTCTATTTTATTAGCAATACCAAAATATCAAATTTGCAGATCATTTATTGATGCAAATAAGTTTTCTATAACTTGCGAGAGAAAAGGTCCAGTTTTCAAATGTTGCTAACCTTGTTTGTTTTGATACTTCTTTCATCGTTCAACAATTTTTACTTAAAATGGTGGGAAGAGATTCTGAAACTCAAGAAACCAGGCGCAAATGGTACTTCTCCCCTATACATCACATACAGTTTTTACTGTTTTTTGACTAAATAAATCAAATCAAAAACAAAGCAGAACAAAATGCTACTTTTCAGCCAAAAAATAACTTGGCTGTAAAGAGCAAACGGTTTCTTAACTAGCTAATATTATAACCCTTAGCATGCCTTTGACAAACTAATATGAATAGCAGTCACTAGATGGCACTGACATGGTCTAAAAGTTTGTGTTCAACCTGGACTATGTCCAAGGTACAACCAGGGCAGACACCGAGCCCAAGAAAGCCAACCAGCTGTTTGGGGCAGCAGACTTTTGGGGCTGCATTTTGAAAGCAAAAATGTATGTTGGAAATTATAAAAATAATAAAAGTTATTATCTGATTATAAAATTAAAAGATAAAAAAAAGAATGCACTCATTTCAGGTGATGAGATTCTCTGGTGTCATAAATTTCCTGTCTTTCGATCTTGTTAAAAATATATAGGCGCCATGCAACATGCTTTGTGTACCTTTAGCTATCTAATTGGAATCTGTATACATCCCACTATATCTTATTAGATGCATGTTCCAATCCTATAGCTCATACATCTGGTACCACTCAAGATTTTGAAAGTTTTATAACAATGTCTCATTTACTTTAGTTGGAAAATACAATATGATTGTTTTCTTGTCTTAGAAGACATCTTTGAATGTGACACAGTTAAAATTCTGTATATTAGTATCCATTTTATATTACATTGAAGTCCCACTTATCTTCTGCAATGAATTTTTTTCTTGTGTCCAGTCAAACCAAATATTGTCATTGTCAAATGTTGACAGTGACTTTTATAATCTAGAAACTAAAAAATGAAAAAAAATTCAAATGCAATTCAAATACAAAAATCCATAGCAGATTTTTTTTTTAATCAAATTTCAAAGAAGAAGACATATGTTGATTTGTCTGATTGGGTTAAAAAAATAACAAAAATGAGTATTTATATTCATGTATTATTATAAAACATATAATGGACAAGGATTTCATTACAACATTAAAAAGCAGTAAGTTTATAAACAGGTTGAAAATTATTTAAGGGCCTTTTAAGACATGTTTGACTATAATTTCATTGATGTTTTAAAACTTATTCTTTAAATCAGTGTTTTCATATGTGTTCAGTCAAGATACATTTTATTGCTTGTATATTTTGAAAATCATTTATTTACTGTAGACACTAAGGATGGTAATGTCATAGCAATTAGTAATATAATTGTTACAATTTCTTAAAATATTATGTATGATGTAAAAAATGAAAAACTTGTATAAATAAAAATGATGCTTAAGTACAATAAGAGTAATTGCTTTTCTAAATATAAATTTAGGTTATATATCTCTGTTTAAAAATTAATTTCATTATTGTTATTGTGGGAAGTAATCTTTTTTGGAACTGTATCATCATATTTATTAGAATCTGTATTGTTATATTTATCAATTAATTTTTTTATTTATTAACATAATTAATTTATCCAAAAATGTATTTTTTGTCAAAAATAGAAAACTTGTCTGGACGTATTTTAAGGCTCTTCAAAAAAAAAAAGTATTTAAAATTGTACAAATTTCAATTACAAGAGTTTATTTCATTAGTTAAAGCTAAATGGAAATCTTATTCAATGAAGGTTTAATTTCAATAGGACAATTTTTGTTCATTATTTTTTTAAAAATATAACAATATATATTGGCAGAGAATAAAAGTTTGCTTGGGGCAGCAAAATACACTGAACTGGCCCTGGGTACAACAGAATTCCTTATGTATTTCAGTAAAAAGCCCTTTAAAATAGTTATGTTTCTATTCATATAAAAGTGTTAAATACAGATAATTTGTGATATATTATTGTGGGTGCATACAAAATAATAAAATTGAGAAATTAAAGATATAAATGAATATAGACAGTAATGAGTAAAATTAAAGAAGTATTATATTTGAATTTAAGTGCATTGGAATATTTTTATATAATGTGGTAGTTTAAAAACAATATTCACACCATTATAATATATTTTAGTAATTTTATCTTGCTTATATTGTGTGAATTAATTTTATAATTTTGTGATAATTAGGATCGGGAATTTGTGGAGATGGAGGTTCCCTATAATGGTCAACCTAAACGACCTGGATCACCATCACCACTAGCAAGTCCTACTCACTCAGCAGCAAGTCACCCAGGATTGTTGCATGCCTGCTGTGGGCGCTGCTGTGGCCAGCGCTACCAGGTATGATGGGAACTGTAGTAAATGAGGATCTATTTTGACTTGTAAATTTGAGCACAGCCTCAGCGCTAAGTTGGCTATGGTTGCTCACCCACTAAAAATATTTTATACTGAATCTATGTAAGTCACATGTAGATAATTAATATATGATATTGTCTTTTTGGTTTTTATCATATACTTTATATATGAAAAGTAATATGAATTTATCAAAAGATAATCTCACCCAGAAAATGTTATGTATAAATATGTAGGTTTGAGAATAATTTTTTCACATGTTCACAAGAATTATGCTTGCAAATTCATCTGTATTTATATTGTTGGTAAATCAAATTATCTTTGAATGTGTGTGTCTATATTTGTGTGTGTGTGTGTATTTATGTATATAGACACACACACACACACACTTACTTTTCAAAGAAACACATTCACGCATACATACATACGTATGTATCATGCATACACACATTCAAAGATAATTTGATTAATTTATATTATTTGATTAATCTGTATAATACAGGTGTATCTATATGAGTATGAGAAAAAGAAACAGGTTGGTAAATACTGAAGATAGACTACAGACATCCATACATTTTAATTTACTATTAAGCTTTTACCAAACACTGAAACATCATTATTATCACACCTCACATATGAGCATGTTATCCTTCCTTTAGTTCTGATCAGTGTCACAGCTGTGCTCACTAAACGTGTAGTTTATGCTGGCTGAGCTGCTTCTCTTTGTCATATGTGATGTTTCACTAAGAGATAAAATTACATCTTAGCACAGCACTCATCACTTAAAACACTATTTGGATAAATTTTCTACTACCATTTACATGTTTCTAAAGTACAGTATGCACTTAGTACCTAATTTTTGTAACTGATTTGAATAATTAGAATGTACATGCAATGAAAAGAATCCATTAGAAGCATCACAAACACTATGCATATAGAAAACTGCTTTCTAACCATCACTTTTCACCCTAGGTCAGTTTTAAATACTGAGAATTGATTGGAAAAGTAATTGGAAATCATGCTTTAATTAGAAAGATGTTTTTCATTTATATCAAAACGTAATGAAAAAACTGAATATAAATGTGGTTGAAAGGAAGTTTAATAGGTTAGTAAAATGATGTTTTTAATAATGAAGCATTTGTTTGCATTTGGATAGTAGTATTCAAAGAGGTGTGAGATATTACTTTCCACAGCCCTTGCAATGATATTTTATAATATGTGTAAATAAACCAAATGAAATTTTAAGATACAAGTATGATTTGGTTGTCCTATCTTATAATATATTTCATAGATATTTCCCATATTATTCAATATTTCCCAGTCTCTTTTGTTTCAGACAACCACAATTAAATACCCTATATCCAAATTTATTTCATACTTTTATCCAAAGAAAATTGTTGATGTTTCAGAGACTTTTCCATCTCCCTCATCAGGTTATTGTTCTATACATAAAAAGTTCCTTATATATATATATATATATATATATGTGTGTGTGTGTGTGTGTGTATACTCACACACACTTTTTTGCGCTTATGAAGGACCTTTTTATGTACGTATACAGACACACACAACCTCATAAGGGAGACACAAAAGTCCCCAAAACGACAATTTATATTAAATGAAATTATAGAATAAATTTGGATGTAGTGTATTTAATTGTGGTTGTCCAAAATTTAAACAAGACTGGAAAATATTGGAAAATACAAATTAAATTTTGTGTAAGAAAATAAACACAGGTATAAGCCACCAAAACAATGCATTGTGGTGTGTGGTTTTCGAGATATATATGTTTTGGATATTTAATAGACTGTATTGTCTTTAAGTAAGTAAACTGTAAAATTACTGGTCACTTCTAAATATTTTTCTGAAATTCATCCTTTCATTATTTTGTTAACAATCCTTATCAATAAGCAATATTAACACTCAGTAATTCCATAACTTTTATCTAACCTCACTACAATTTAAATGGAGGATTAAATATCCCATAGAGAGTGAATTATAATTCATAAGTTTATACAAAACTATAAAATTAAATTAAATAATGTATTAATAATGGAATAATGTCTCTCTTTAAAAATTTGTTTTTTATTCATGATTTGTAATAGAATATTCCTTTAGTTTTCATAGTAAAGAAAACATGGAACATTATAATAAAAATTATTTACAAGTTCATATTTGTTTAATTTTTTTTGTTTCTGTTTTAATGCCGTTTATAATACAGTGATTAGGTCACAGCAATGACATTTCACATTCATGTTCACATTCACATTTCACATTCACACTACTCTTACATTAACAGGGTACATATCACAGAATACATCCTAATCAGTTTGAAACACAGGCAGAAAGAGATTTGTGCAGCCAGCCAGCACACTTCTTAAAAGAACGAAAACCAAAGAAGTGAATTTCTATTTTTTTTCTGTTTACAATTCATATTTAATTTGGCATGGTTCTTTCTATAAGTTATGAATCATCATCATCATGATGATGATGATGATGATGATGATTATTATTATTATTATTATTATTATTATTATTATTATTATTATTATTATTATTATTACAATAATTCATTTACAATTATGTGAAAAGTAGTTAATTTTGTCAATTTCATATTCTCCATTGAGTTTGTAAATCATGCTTTAGATTTGGTGGCATCATGAACAATCAGATTTTTCATAATTTTTAGTAATTTCTTTTCTATTATGAGATACATGTTTATTTATCATCATTATAAAAAAATTAACAGTATATTGTGACTTCAGTTTTCTTTCTACTATTTTGCCCCAGATGGCAGCAAATTTTAAAGCATCTATTGAAATGTATAATAAGTTCATAACATTGTAATATTTTATAATTTATTTATTCAATTCACATCGAATACATAGTCATAAAAGTACAGTTTCCACATGCCAATCATATTTTATTAAAAGATGTTGTGCATTGTCTCTAGTAGATTTTTATTTCATGCATTATGATTCTTATGAACAAACAGTGGTATAAGGACTCAGCAATTATTTCTGTCTAAAGATAAACAAGAGTACTTGCCCCAACAACTTCTATACTTATTTTATGACGCTTATAATATTTTATATCAGAATATTGTCTAATTTTAAAGGCTTTTATTTTCTGTTTCCAAACTTGTAAATTTGTTTTTAAAAAATGTCATTAAAACCATACTGATAAATATAATATTGATAAACTTGAAATTCAATGTATGCAAGAAAATCTGAGTCCTACTCTTGAAAATCTTTCTATACAGGATTATAAATTTTGATTGTTTAGTTATTGAAGTTCTTCTAAAATACAATAGACAAGTGTTTAATTTCTATATAAAATTGAAAAATGGATTTTTATTCTAGAAACTTTAATTATAATTATTAGAAAAGCCAAAAAAATTATATTTATAGTGACGTTCACATAGATAACAATTATGCTTTACAGTAATAAACCTTCTAAAATTATTTTGATTATAAATATTTTTCAAAAAAGTAATATATTTTTTCATAATTTTCATAATCTATGCCCTCAGATAACAGGAATACTGTGAATCAGAAGTTGGAGATACCAAAACAAGTATTAATATCATGTCCTTTTTCTACATAATTTGGAATGAGTTCTTTTTAATAACCATTCACTATTTTGAGTGAGGGTGTAGTGCTGGATTGCCAAGTACAGTTTACTATTAATTCATTAATTGAGCATGCTTTTAAGTTCAATTCTAATCTTCATTTGTTGTAAAAGTGTCTGAATAGTTTGTGGTGGCAAAGCTCCATGCTTCTAGGCAACAGAATGACCTGAAACAATGAGGATTGAATTTTCATGGAAAAGTATGAAAAATTTAAATCTTGAACCTTAAATGCCAAAGATTGGATAAAAAAATATTAAAAATGACATATGCAATCATAACATTGTTTTATTTACATTCTTGAAAAATATTGTGAAGTTGAGTTTAGTGTAATCTCTTACAGTCCATTGCATGTTTGTAGAGAAATCAAAACAGCAATTTCTTTTTAATTTTTGTGATAATAGGGTGATCAAATTACCCTATTATTCTCCAAGATATTTCTGGATCTTGTAAGTTTAGGAAAATTAATGCAAAGCTGCAAAATATCCCTAATTTACTGGAAACCTTTGCACAAATTTATAAATGAAAACTGTGTCAGAAAACAATACAGATCCTATAATCCATAAAAAATAATCAAATTTAAGATACAGTTAGATTCCTCAATATTTCATAAACAATTTAACCTGAAATTAGTTAACTTTGTCATTCATTTCATGTTTATTTTCTATATTGAAACAGTATATTGGAGATTTTTTTTTGGTATCTTAGCTTTTGGCTCATGGTGAATATTATGTCAATGTAATACATAAAAAGATTATTACATATATGTAATATAAGTGAAAAGAAGATCATTTTAATATTTTTAATTCAAATATAAATATGAAAATAAGAATAAATCCCACCAAGATGAGTATTGGAACCAATAATACTATTTTTATACGTTTCAGAAAGTCCATTTGACTTGTTCTTTGAAATTAGTCATGTTACAATGTATTTGTTCAATTTTTATGATAGCATTACATTATATTTATTTGTAACTTGTTTCTAGTTGTAAACAAAACAAGTCAAAATTAAAAATTTTGCTTCTCTTGCTATATATAAAATATGTAGACACACACATACAGTTGGGGGTGTATGGCAATCTACTAAGCGATATAAGATGTATAGGATGTAAGAGATGCTATAGGGTAAATGTTTCCATTTCATCATAGCAGTCAATAGTCAATT
Organism: Teleogryllus occipitalis; assembly: GCA_011170035.1. Classification (NCBI taxonomy): domain Eukaryota; kingdom Metazoa; phylum Arthropoda; class Insecta; order Orthoptera; family Gryllidae; genus Teleogryllus; species Teleogryllus occipitalis. Next base: position 373,860 of record BLKR01000319.1, on the reverse strand, counting down.
GTTGGCAAAATGAATTCTAAATGCATCTCTCAATTCAATAGTATGAGAAAAGACAATCATTATGCTACATTAAGCAAATTACTTTTTTATATCAATAAAAACATAAAATATAATAATTCAGTAAAATTAGAGTAACATTATATATTTTAAATGTAATTGTTCAAATAATGATGCAATGGAAGCTCATAACTACTATTATACTCAATTAAATTCATATCCATTTTATTTTTAATTTTCAAACAAAGATGTAGTTTGTAAAATAAACACAGCCATCTCATAATATATATTTGTTGTTTTTATGTTTCTCTTGAATGAATTTAATACCATGAGAACAGTAACAAACATTGAGAAATGATGAAAAAATTTATATAATGTGCAATAAATAGATCTTAAAATAAGAATGATTTAAAATTGTAGATAACTATAATTTATGTTTTATTTTATAAAACCAATATAATTTGTTCCTTTCCCTTACACAGGTGTTATATTAGCTTTATGATAAGATCTGGGTGTTACCTAAAACATATATCTGAATACATTTAATTGCATAAGAGTAATTTCAAATTTTGATACTGTTTTGTCAGAAAGTAGATCAATTTCTTTAATTTTCTTTTACCATAGGCAAGCCAGCTCTTTGTGGTTTACAAATTACTGCCATTCAAATATTTTCCTTTTGTTCCTTGTACTGCCTGTGTATATTTGTCTTTTTGTCAACATTCAGCCTTTCTTCTCTCTCTGTCTTTCCTATTTTATATTTCTGCCGCCCATTTTTATGACTTATTGATGAAAACATGCCTTCTATTCTGGTAGTTTTTCAATCCTTTGTTTAGTGTTTCTTTGCCTTGATGTGTATGTTCTGTACATTTGTGGTTTTTAGACAAGAGTACATTGGTTTTCATTTCAGTGTTTTAAGGCATTAGATATTTCCTTCATTTCAATTTGTATAAAAATTCACATCAATTGGGAAAACTTTGCTACTGTTATAGCACTACGATATATATTTGTCCCCTAAAGCCATACATGCATTCCTAATTAAATATATTTGTAGAAGATTTACTTTAAAAACATATTCCAGTTATATCCAATATCAAATTTTCTCATTCATCTTTCTCAAATATTTGCATATTATCCTTCTTTTTCTGTTTCTTTCTTCTTTCTTATCTGTCTTCTTTTTATCTTTCAAACACCCCTTACTTAAACTGTGATATTTAGAATTGGTCACTTCTGTCATAAAATCTTAGATGAATCTCAGCTGATTGTATAGTGTATTGTAGTGACATGAGATTTGTATCTATCTGGTCCTTCATTGCTTTTCAGCTTGAATGTGTTCAGTGACTTAGTTTTCAATAAGCAGTTTAATTTATTGAAATTTCTTGATATTTACAGGGTTAAAAAACTTCTTATGTTGCACATGTATACTGAGTGAATGGATCTCTGTACAAAGTGGTTATAATTAAACTATTATTAATGAAATTGAAAAAATTAGTATTAATGAACTAAATAAAAGTATTATAGAGACAGTTACATTATTTCAAGGATCGTATAATCATAGGTTGCACCATTAAGAATGGTAAAAGTATGTAATAGAAGTGTATTGAGAGAAAATTATGAGCTTACAAATTGTCCTGGGCACAAATGAAGTGTTAGGGTGTAAATAACAGTATCTCAAATTTTTGCAAACAATTCAAGATTATTGGGGGGATTATTACCAATTTATTGAAGGAGTAGTTCTGTCTATATTTCCAGTGATTTCATAAATGAACAACAAATGCTATAGCACATTCACTAATATATTATGGCTTGTGCCTTTGTTACATGTAAAATGGCAGTTTCATAGTGCAAAACATGAAATGTCAATTTCCATCATTTACACCCAAATGTTTCAAATGACCAGCTCATTTCTGACAAAAAGTTTACCTGATTAAAAACCAAGCACTACTTGTAAATGACATGCTAAATGGAGTTGTCTTTTACTTTACATTGTGAGTGCGTTCTTAAAAAATTTAGCATAAAGTTCCGTATACATTCAGTTTGTTATTCTGTATGTTGACCTACCAAACAACAAAGTTTAATTATGGCTATCTTGTACACTAAATTATATCTTTATACATACTCTGTTTGTTTGCAAGTGTCACAAATGCATACATTTAATAAGTATACATGCCTTTTCATGTGTACATATGTGCATATTTATGAATGAAGTGTGTGTGAGTATTTTTTGTTGCCAAAAGATGTGTATATATTCATGTATGATAAATTAACAAGTTTCTTTGTTCTATATGATCTGTAAAGAATTTACAATACCATACCTTTTCACCTCAGCTTAAAATTCTTCATTAATACTGTGTTTTTTTTTGCAGAGAAGCGAAGCAATCTAGCTGTGATTTCACTCCAAAACTTTTCATGATTTATTGCATCTTCTAGACAACACAAATATGAAAAGTATCTACTATTTATTATTGCATGCTAATTTTTGGATTACAAGTTCAAGCTTTGGAAGTAGCTTTCCAGACTCCAGCCACGTCTTCAAAAACTTGCTTCTTATCTCGTTCCAAGATGTTCCTTTAATGAATCAGAGCAGGGCAGTGCTTTAATGGAATTGACTGAACAAATGCCTATATGTGAGAAATATTTATCTTTGAAGAGAGCCTTAAGCTGAGTGAAAATATCTTTACTTCTTTCTTCCTCTCTTTGTCCAGGCCTCTCTCCACTTCACACTGTAGGTGTGATTTGAGGAATGCTATACCTACTTTCTTGTAGTAAATCATATGTTACATAGCAAGAAGATAAATGCATCATTCACATGCAATTTTACTCTACTTGTATATGTTGATGTATGTATAGTTTGCCTGTGTATGAAGTACTTATTTCTTCCTGTGTAGTTGAAGAGTCCAAAGACCTCTTCTGTAGTTGAAGAGTCTGAAGAATCTTCTCAATTTAGTTTTCATTGTGAAAAAGGTTGGGTGAGGGAAATTTTCCATTATTTTCATCATTAAGGTTTTAGAATAAATAGTATTGTCCCTTTGGAAATATTTGTTTCAAAAAATACAATTTATCACAGATTTCTAGACAACACTGATATTTTATTATGTATTTCAAATGATGTTCAATTTAGTACTTCATTCAAGTTTAATTAAATAATGAAATATTATTAGTAATTCAGTGTGTATACTTTCGTATACATAATATATTTTGTAGACTTCCTGTAGTAATCCATTAGAATTATACAAGAGATACTGTGTGTCTTCCCTAATAAGGACTAAAATAGAAGGAATGTTTTTCTGTGACTGAAAACATATCACAGTAATAGTATTTTTTATAAAAGACAATGTTTATGAAAGACAAGTCTATCTCCTTATAATTCCATTTTTAATATATAGTTCTTTACTCTCCTACAAAGTGCAAAGGTCAATAATTTTTTGAACAAGGACTGAAACATTGCTCCAAGGAAAGATAAACGAAAGATGGTTCTTTTTATTAGCTTTCCATTAAGAAGAGTTGTTATTTGGAATGATGGTGAATTGCAAAGCTCACTCATTTTTGTAATATGTTGTTGCCATATCAGTCCATCATTCAGTATCCATCTCTTTTTATAAATAATTGTTACATGTGAATTTACATTTATCTTCCATAATAAAACCAAATCATTTATTCTATGGAAACATTCTACATTTTGACTTCCAAAAATATGTTTAGAAAACATAAAGTTGTACAAAATTGTCAGCATTGCCGTGGCTTCTGATAAGAAATGTCAGTTTTAATTTTAATGGTTAGCATATGATTTAATTCTATTTTGATGGAAAGAACAGCATATTATTTAATTACATCCATATGATGAGTTTCTTTGGATTAAATTGCTTTGAAATTGGACCTAAATAAAAATGAGAAATTAATTATACTACTTATCACATCTGAGGACATTTTATACATTTAATTTATGAAATTATTAATTACTGGTCATAGAAATTGAATCTAAAAACTCTCTTCTGGATTATGAAGATTCAATATACCGTTATCCAGTTGAATACATACAAACTACAGATAGAGATCATGATTACATTATAAAATGTGCATGGTTTAGAACCAAGGTAAGATTTGGAAGCAACCAAATTTTTGAGATTGATTTTACACAAAAATAATAGTATTTATATATACTATTTGAATAGATGATGAACAGAGATATTCAAAGTAACAGAAAAATAATTGTAATAATGGATAACATTGTTATCAGGAGAAATGAGGTTGATACTTAAGATTAAAAGTAATTTGCATGGAAACATCTTTTCTGAGTGCAACATCTGACAACATGTGTTGTGTTGCATAAGTACATTGCCTATAAGATAATTATGACAGTATCACTTAAAAATTAATTGTCTGCAAGTGTAGTTGTGAAATCATGGTAAATTTCATTCCATTAACTTGTAGTAACATCTTATTTACTGCTAGAGAATGTCATTTAAAATAATTCGGTAACTTGAAATCCAGTTTATTACACATTGTAAACAAAGTGTTTGAGCCCATCATCATATTTCTTAAACAGCTGTATTTTTTTTGCTTGTTTCAAATTTTTTCACATCCTGTCATTGAAGTATTTAGATGAACAAAGTACTAAGCTAATTATAACTCCCTTATTTCAAAGCACAGATCTGAGAAATGTGGAAACAAAATTATCAGAGTGTCTTCTTTAAATGATCGTTACTGCTGCATTAGAAATGAAGAATGCTGCATGTGGCATTGGATTTGCTCCAATAGAGAGATACATCATAATTTTGAAGCTCATTTTGCACATGAAATAGTTTTTCTTTGTTAAACATAACTACAAAATCAAATCTCTCTTCTTATCTCTTTTAATGTTATAATTGTTTGACATATTTACTTTTGGCAATACTGTTTTACATCTCTGCTCCTTCAGCACTACTGTTAATTTAAAATGACAAAATATTTGGTTTCAAAAAGTCTGTATAAAAATATTCACAGTAAATGATATTATAGATATGTAGTAAATAATAAGATAAGAGTAACTATATTGGCAAATAAAATAATTCTTATTGCAGATGTGTAATATATGATATATTTATGATTATGAATGTTTTTGAAATAATCATCATTATTGAGATCATGCTATGATTTCAGATAGTGTAAATACTGTTATTCATCTAAGTATCCTATGTATGTATCTAGGTACTTGCATCTAGGTATCCTATTCATCTAAAAAAGTTACCTATTCTTGTAGCAATGGTGAAAATTGAAAACAAGATGACTCAAGTGCCTTTTGAAATGTAACAAACATTTCTAAAAGCACTGCAAGTGATTCAGAATTATTAGGCAATATGTTTTAGGAAAAACTGCTAAATGAAATAGAAAATTCTATTTTTCTTTAACTTAGCTTTTAAGCTAATAGGTTTTGTAAGTAAACGTTTGTGTTTATTAGTCACAATAGTTCATTCACAAAATATTTGTTCAATATTGTTATTGAATATTACCATTTTGCTTTTAAATAATCACATTGTGCCACATGAAAAAACTTAAAAATAATATTTCCATCATATTAGCAGTTATTCTCAATTTGATATGAGCTATATATATAAACAAAATCAATATTATGACTAACCAATGTATCAGAAGCCTCTGCAATGACTTTCTGGGTCTCTGTAGAAACTTGTCTTCCTCTTGCATACCTCTGTGAATCAGTAATTGAATAATAGAAATAAAGTGAATGATCCCAGCATGGAATAGATATTGTTTGACAATTAATTGCAAATTTCCATTATTTTATAGCATTCTGTCACAAGATTAAAACAGTGTCCAGGATTTTAATATTAGTGTTAGAATATTAACTAATAATTTAATAGAGCAGATGCAAAGAAACCAAATTCATAGTTACTACTGCTGATTGAGAGATTTGTGTTAATAACACTGACAATTTTCCCTGTTTGAGAATTTTATTACAAATAGGATAATCACTTCCACATTTTCACAATAAGTCATCTGCTTCGCCAATAAAGTGAGTAGCCTTCATCTCTATCTTCATTCATAAAATAGAAGAAAATCATAGATGCTTGGTTGCAATAGTGATAATGAAAATAATTATAAATTTCCATCTTTTTATTATTTAACCTTGCATTCAAATATTTTAATTTAAAAATTCATTAGTGTTAAATTCAGTTTTGCTATCACCCATGTACCTTGTGTATACCCTGTTAAGATTATTTGAGAATTGCAATTTATTTTGCATACATTACAAGGTGCGAATCCACAGGGAGAGAAATGAGGTAAATCCCCCCCCCCCCAATTTCAGTAACTATTAATTTAAACTTGTTACAAAACTCTCAAGCAAAAATCAGATAATGATTAAAACAAATAAAATTGTATCGCAGCATGAGCCGAGTTAAGCTGCATCATTCTACATAATCTGTAATATGACACATTCAACCAAAAGTTTGAATCCCCCCACCTCCCCCCCAAAAAAGTCGTCTCTGGATCTGCCCCTGCATTACAATTGACATTAATTTGATTATTGTTAATAATTGCAGGGAAGACAAATTGAGGTTGAAAAGATTTTCACCCCAGAGCTCCTTTAATCTTAAGTGTACTGTTGAATAAACTGAAATATGTTGTTAGTATCGCAGCATCTGTGACATGCTTAGTAAAAGTCAAATGAGAAAATTTTAATTTCTTTCTCTCTGAGTTAAAACTAATTTTTTACATTAAAACATATCAAAAACTAATAACAAGTTCTTTCATGATCATAAATATAATGCCTTTTAAATTATATACAAAAATTACGCGAGAATATAAAAATATGAGAATAGAATATCTAGTTTTTCTTGTGTTTTTGTTATCTTTTTAAAAAATATTCTTAATATTTTTGTAATTGTTAATGATAATAAAACTTTTAGTTCTTTGGAGATAGTTAGATGTAAGAATTTTAGTTTTTTTGTGGAAAATATTTGAAAAACATCAATGTCAAATGTGACATAATTATCATATTTATGTCATATGTGACAAATATCATCATATTTATTGACAATGCAACTAACAAATCACTATTGCAAAAAAGTCTATGCTAGTTAAATTTAATGTGCTTGTTAGATTTGTCTCAGATTTTCATAGTGCCACATATTTTAGTGCACCTTTTCAGAGCTCATTATCTGTGATGAAGAATCACCTTAATATTTTCAAATTTAACTTTTTTTATGTACATTAATAAATTATATCAATTATATATTTCTTTTTACCCATAACTCAATCCCACAATTAATATAATTGAGAATTCGTGAAAACATGACTAAGTTTTTATGTTTTTTGCTACATGTACAGTGATAAACAGAAAGAAAGACAAAAATAGGGAAGTCACAGGAAATTGTGTGTGAGAAAATATGTGTGTGTGTTTGAATATTTATATCTATACACACACACACATGCACAGGTGTTTCAGAATAAATGTGACAAACTTCTAGGCCATGGTTTCAGAAGTGAAGATCACTTCTTTCCAATGCTCATCTGGAAAGAAATCTTTTGTAATGAAGTTACACATGTGACATTAATTTGTAGGTAACTCGTGATGGCTGGCATTTGTTTTGATGCAGTAAAAAATTATTTTGAGTACCTGCCAAACATCAATGCATTTGCTACCAATTTGTGGCAAATGCCACATATGTAACTTTGATATCTGGGATTTCTCACCAGATGTGCATTGGAAAAAATTGATCACAAACTCACTACATTCATTAGAAGTTTATCGTTTATTCTACATGTGTGTGTGTAGATATATATATATATATATATATATATATATATATATATATATATATATATATATATATATATATATATATATATATATATATATATATATACAGACACACATACGCACATGTTTGCATTAATTATGTATTCTATGCATGTTTTACAGAAATATTTTGGGTTAATGAAACAGTTCAATTGACAAACAATAATGTCATCTGTTTATCAAAGGTTCATCTATGAATTTTTATACATAGGACAATGCTTCGAAAATTCTAAATGAGAAATATGAATTGTTTTTCTCGTAGAGCAGAAACTTTGAAACAGAACTAACTTCAGTAGAAAATCGAATTCTTCTTTTCCTTTTTTTAAGTTTATATAGATAGTTTTAAGTTTCACAAGTTTGTGTGTGTGTTGTTGTTTTTTCTTTTTTTCCGTCTACTTTCACGCAACGCGTCTCCAAGCCCCTTGGGGGGAGCGCTTTGCGCTTCTCGGAGTAATCCTCTCATTACTAACAGCGCTTTTTTTCTTTTTGGAGTAATCCTCCGTTAATATTGTCTGTCGCGTCTCGTCGCAGTCGGTTGTCAAGAGGACCGCCAGGTAGCATCGCCTCCCACCGCGCGCTGTCACTACCCAGCAGCCAGAATTAGGAAGGAATAAGGATAGGGGTAGGATTTAGAACGCTTCACAGGGGTTGGACTAGCCCTTGTGAAGCAGCCAAACTCGTTATGTTGGAACAAATTTCACATGAGATTCGACGGGAATCGAACCCGGATCTCAGTGGTGGAAGGTGAGCGACTTTGCAATGAGCCACGAGTTCAGTTGCTAATAATTATCCTTGCTTCAGGGTTATATATCGTAGTATACAGTATTCTGGATTCAGAGATGGTTCTAGATATTTTTGCCATCAAAATAATAAGTGTTTTGCTACTTTGGAATTGAATGAATGTTTAACCCAATAATCTTGAAATTTAAAATAAAAGTAATCCTGTGTATTGACAAGCAAAATGAAATGATCAACAAGCATGAGTACAGATACGGTATGTAATTTATTTTTTTATATTTAGTAGCACTTTGCAATCTTGTTTTGTTCTTTATTAAGAAAAATATTTTATCACTAAAAAGTTGCCTCCCCAAGCACAAGCTTGTTGTGCTGAATCCTAGTGCCAACTCTATTTGGAATTCTATTTTGCCTGGAAAACACACAAAACTACATTTTTAATAATAATAATAATAATAATAATAATAATAATAATAATAATAATAATAATAATAATAATAATAATAATAATAATAATAATAATAATAATAATAATAATAATAATAATAATAATAATAAGAATAATAATAATAATAAAAATAATAATAATAATAATAATAATAATAATAATAATAATAATAATAATAATAATAATAATAAATAATAAATAATAAATAATAAATAATAAATAACTAATAATAGAAATAATAATAATAATAATAATAATAATAATAATAATAATAATAATAATAATAATAATAATAATAATAATAATAATAAATAATAAATAATAAATAATAAATAATAAATAATGACTTTATTTATGTGTCGAGACTCGGGCCATCAGGCCCGCTCTTCCGCCTAACCACGTAATACATAAATTTATAGATAAGAATTGAGATACATTTAGTAAATAAAAACAAGTAAATAATAATATTTAGTAATAAGTAAATAATTCAACTTACATATGTCATGTCCCTGGGCTCACAAACGCGACAAGAATACAACGTCCCAGAATTTGCCTTAAGCAACCGGGGAAAACCAGGGAAAACAAAGGCAGTGTGCATGCTCTTCAATATTGAGCAACAAAATAATATATTTAAGATAATTTTAAAAACAAACAAACATTACTGACTCTGGATAACTCTAAAGGCGTGCCCGAATATAAATTCTGAGAGATATTAATTTAGCAATACGTATCAAATGTTAACAAAAAATCTCAAATACATTCATGAGTCATAAAAAACAATATGAGAATGCACACAACCACCTGGCCAGGACGACGGCTTAGGGCCGATTTTAGGTTTCAACATCATGTACTAAGGGAAAAGACGCATTCAGTCAGAGCCATGACAAAATTAAACAATAATGAATTAGAAGTTACTAGTACATAATACAAAAAACCTTCTAACCCTATAATAGACTTAATTTAGACTAATTATACTATTGTTAACTAAATTAAGAACTAACTTAAGAAAACAAAGAAAAGAACAAAACTGTTAAAAAGCCCTATAAGGATTACATTTATCTTACAATTTTGAGCTCACTTAAAAACTAACTTAAGGAAATACAAGAAATGGAGAAAAACTGTTAAAAAGCGATATAAAATATTACATTTACCTTACAATTTTAAACACATTTAGTACACACTTTCACATCATACAATATCAACTCAGAAAAATAATAACACCTGAGCATGTTTTGAAGGTGATAAATACATTTATGGTTGCTACATAAAAAGGATATAAAAATATAATTAGTCTTAATCAAATGTTGTAATCTGGTAAGAATGATTTGTTTGTATCTGCATGCTCATTTTATTATTGTCTTATTTTACAGCAATCTGGCTCCATTAGGCCTGTTGCTTGTCATGGTATTGTTTAAATTGATGATGTTGATTAGTGATAACTATATGTATGGTGACACATTCAAACCTGTGCTCCATCACTGTCAGACAAGCTAGAAGGCTTTCAATTTGAAGCAGAAGAACCAGCAGAGGAGATCCTATGCCAGTCTTACAAGGTGAGGTCACAGTTAGGTGAAACTGGGATCTAAATGAAACCTAGTTCATTTGAAGGACCTAAATAAACAACATTGAATTACAAAACATGAGGTACTATAGTTAGCACATCATCTCATTCTCCTATATCAATTGTGATAATATTTCTATTAGAAATGTTACTATTAGACCAAATTGGCTTATCAAGCCAATAAAATAAATTTCTATTTTCTGTTAGAAGGCGCCTTGCTTACAGAAAGCACTGTAAGCATCTGCAGTTCATGAAATTACACAGGAGATCTGCTAGGAAAAGTAAAACTCAATAGTTTGTTTTCATTATAAAGCTAAATTCTATTTGTGGTGTTGGGCGAATAACGGAATTTAAAGGGCCAGCTAGGCAACATGTTGCAACCAATGGCAGGTGACAATGGTGGTGACTGGCAATGCGGAAGTTGCTGCTCTGAGCAATAACCTTTAAAGAGAACTTTGGAATCAGGGGTAGGCATCTTCCTCTCTGCCGACAATTCCCTTTCAACCTCATTAATGACCAACAATTTCTCTGGACAGTAGCCACTAGTCGCTATTCGTGTATATTGCTTAAGAGGAGAAAAGGATTTAAACTACTTCAAATGAAACCCAACAACTTATATTCCATGCGTCAACTTACGATGATATAAGAGAGAAAGATCTACTGGCTCGGTTGGCCCCTATCTTCTGCCAGCCCACATTGTAAAGTACACCGTGCACTGGCTCCTCCTGTCTCATCACTTCCTTTGGTTTGTTTTCTTTTTTTCTTTTTTCTATGGCCACGTTCTGAATATGTGTGTATTAAAATGAGCTACTGTGTTTAACACATACATGTGAAGAAGTATCGGGCCATAAAATGTTTTTTGTTCTGCTGTTAAATAGCTTGCCATTTACTGGTCACTGTGATATTTAAAATTATGTAATCTAACATTGTTTTGTCAGGTGATCCACCAACACCATTTCTTGGTGTTCGTAACAGAAAAAGTAAATTTCTTACTTATTTTTCTCGTTTACTATTGAATTGTGAGGTGATGTCAGTATAAGTTTTGAATTGAAATACAGTGTCAACGCTGTCAATAAATTTGTGTACACCAATCTAAAAAATATTTGTACATATAATCCATTTTTCTCCTACTGATATTTGCTTGCTTGCTTTTAGATGCCAAAACACTGTTATTTGGCACTCTGCCATAGTTTTTATTCATCAAGTAAAGAAGGCTATGTTTCTGTCTTTAAATTTCCGAATGAAGATGAGAGAAAACCTCAGAGAATTAAAAACATATCTCAAGTGAACTGAACACCAACGCAACGTAATAGAGTGTGCATAAAAAATTTTAGCATTTCAAAATGGGAAGGGGAAAAAAAGAAATATTTTTGTTTATACATTGAAATATAGAGTCTGTCTGTAATAAAGATTTCCCTTTATGTTATTTTTCTTTCTTTTTTTCTAATTATTAATCTCCCATTCTTATTTTCAGTCTACTAATTCTGTTCAAAACAATAATGTCTGCAATATAAGATATCTACTATCTGGAAATTCACAACATTAATTATTAAATCATTCTAATGATAGGTCATTTAGGACAATGTATTTAGGAAAATTCGCGCATATTACCAGAAGAATGCCGATAGCATGGAACATTGTGACCAGAGTAGGACTCCTGCCTGGGAGGCTTGCAATGTTGCCAAATCGAGTGTCACGGCTTTTAGTAAAGGATGGCCATGTCTGTCCATGATTGTGACCCTTTTACTTTCTCGCCTTACTACGGTAGAAAAGAGAAAGTATAATCGTGCGCCAGAAATCGGCGATTTTTTACAGAAAAACCCTTATTGTCGCGCCCTAGAACCGAAAAAGTGGATAAATCGTGTTCTTATACACTGAGGTGACAAAAGGCATGGAATACCAATATGCAAATATACAAATGGTAGTAGTATCGCCTACAAACGTTAAAGGGCAGTGCACTGGCAGAGTACCCAAATGATTCATGTGAAAAGGTTTCTGACGTAATTATGACCGCACGACGGGAATTAACCGTTTTTGAACGCGGAATGGTAGTTGGAGCATGGGGCATTTCGGAAATCGTGAGGGAATTCAATATTCCGAGATTCACTGTGTCAAGAATGTGCCGAGAATACCTAATTTCAGAGAATTCTTCCGACTCGGACAACACAGAAGCTAATGACCGAGAGCAGCGGCGTTTGCGTAGAGTTGTCAATGGTAACAGACAAGCAACACTGCGTGAAATAGCCCCAGAAATGAACGCGGGACGTACGACGAACGCATCCATTGGGACTGTGCAGCAGTGGCAGCAAAAGACCGACTCGAGTACCTTTGCTGATAGCGCGACATTGCCTGCAGCACCTCTCCAGGGCTCGTGACCGAATTGGATTGTACCCTAGCCGACTGGAAAACCGTGACTTCATCAGCTGAGTCTCGATTTCAGTTGACAAGAGCTGATTGTACGGTCCGAGTGTGGCACAGACCCAAGATGTCAACAAGGCACTGAGCAACCTGATAGTTGCTCCATAATGGTGTGGGCTTTTTTTAGATGGAATGAACTGGGTCCTCTGAACCGATAATTGACTGGAAATGGTTATGCTCAGCTCCCAAACAACGGTGGAATTTTTATGGATGACAATGCGGCATGTCACAGGGCCACAGTTGTTTACGATTGATTTAGAGAACATTCTGGACAATTCGAACAATGATTTGGTCACCTAGATTGCCTGACATAAATCCCATATTTTTGGGATATAATCGAGAGATCAGTTCGTGCACAAAATCCTGCGCCGGTAACACTTTAGCAAATACGGACGACTATAGAGACAGCACGGCTCAATTTTCTGCAGGTGGCTTTCAACGACTTGTTGAGTCGATGCTACGTCGAGTTGCTGCACTTCGCCGGGAAAAAGGAGGTCCGGCAGGATATTAGGAGGTATTCCATGACTTTTGACACCTCAATGTATATAGTAAATTACTTTGTCTAACACATTGTGTGTAATGGATACCGGAAAATCGCTTTATCGCAAAACATGTCTGTCCGTCCGTCCGTCTGACTGTCTGCCAGACTGTATTTCCGTCCGTCCGTCCATACGTACGTATGTCCGTCTCTCTGTGGTCAACACTAGCGCCTAAACCGTTCAGACAATTTTCTCCATAATTGATATTCCCCAATCGATCTAAACGAACTCGAAGTCCTGCGAGTTTGAAACGGTTTTTTGAAGTTTAGGAGGTACTTTACAAGAAGCTGTAACAACATTCTCAAAATTTTCTAAGAAATGTATCCATTTTTTATTAAACTGTCCTCGAATAGCGTAAAGGATGCTTAAAAGATTGACAAAGGTCTCATTTTCGCTGTAAGCCCTGATTTTTCGAAAATTGCAAACGTTCAAAATGATAGCGTCTTCCTACAACGACAATATTGAATATGAGATATTTTTAATGAAATCTGTTCTTCAAAGGCAGGTCTTGAAATTACGTCATGAACAATTTTTTGAATGTATAAGAAGTTTTCGCGTGTTATAGTGAAATATATGCATTTTTAAAATAATCGTTTCCTCAAAAAAGCTCCAAATTGTTGCTTTGAATTTTCTCCTTATATGTTCGATAATGGTGCTGGTGCCTTATATGGTGCTGGTAACATTTTAAGCGAACCCTCTGTATTTTCGAAAATAGCAAAAGAAAAATGAACATTGCAAAAGTACGATATAAAAGCTAGAAATTTGTGTCTTCGATGGAATCTTTTCTAAAAACTCAAGCATTTAAGAAGATAATGTACAATTTTTTAAAGAACAAGTAGTTTTGCATAATTTCTTCCCGAAGTTAAAGCATTTTTTCTCAAAAAACGGCTCCACATTTTTTTCTTCATTTTCCCCCTACGGATAGAGCAAAGGACGCTTAAAAATCGTGCAGATCCCATTTTCGTTTAATTCTGTGAAATTTCGAAAATTCCAAAAGTTGGAAATTATACTAGAAAGTATGTGCTGTTGTAGCGTTACAAGTTCGCTCTTCCCGCAGTGCTGTATCGTGACATAGCACACTCGATCAGGTCTCCCATCACACTCCTCATCTCGATCAGGTTTTTGTCCAGTTTCCCTGATCCATTGAGCAAATGCTGAGATGGCTCCTTGTTTAGCTTCTGGACATAAATGTAGCTTCACAATGCGCACGATTTGTTGAGCTCTCCTTTCGCTTATTGTGATAGGAGTAGCGCTGAGGGAAGGTTACTAGATTGTTAGCAATGCAGAAAAATGAAATCTGCAGTTCGTTTACCGTTGCAAATTTGTTTTTCTAAAACTCGGGAAGGAAAATGTCTAGTTTTTCAAATGTTGCTAATCTCGCGCTTTTAAAATTATTATTATTATTATTATTATTATTATTATTATTATTATTATTGTTGTTGTTGTTGTTGTTGTTGTTTCTTTAACGTTCATTAATCTTTTAACTATGTATCATTAGGATGAGAGGTTGGGGTGGGATTCTGGTACTCAAGAAAACGTGCCCAGACAGATCTCCCCCCCCTTCATCCGTCTTATACAGTTTTTTCTGTTTTTTTTTTAACCAAATAAATTAAAATCACACGACACATTCATCTACTTGAGAGAGACGCCTCAAGATGACATGTCAAGGCCCTCTCCTGCCGTATAGAGATGACGAGAACACGTGACTTTCAGGGCTGGTGAGGGCAGTACTATCGCCTCTAGCTGGCAAGTGTCACATGTCGGAAACCGTGAGATTACAGTGAAAATACGATTTATGTGTTGATTTTCCTTTAGTATATTTAGATCTCTCTTCGTCGAAGGTTTTCCTCTTCCTACATGGACTTAAAAGGGTTTTTGTTTTGTGTAAGTACTACACATTCCAGAAGTGAAAAATTAATTTTTCTCTAAAATAAAGTTCTATTTTCACGATAACAACGTTGTGAGCGGTAATGGACTGGGACAAAAAGGAGCGGGAGAGACAGAGATTTAGATTCCCTACTGTACCCAGAAATAGGGAATGTAAAATTATACCCATTTTTTGACCACCTAAACAAAGACGATCAAAGTGGATTTCTGCTTTGCAGCGAAAAAAGTTAGATGGTTATTTAAGGCTAAATGCACCGAAAAATACTTATAGGAAAAATCAATAGATCGCAGCACTATCACACGGAATTTACTAGATCGATAACGTCTGAACAAATTGTCCGATTTTCGATCTGTAAACGGCTTTGGACTCCTTTTTAAAATAGAATTCACGCTACGATGCCGTTTTTTCAAAAAATATTTCCAAAAAAAATTTTTAAATGATTTCTCATAGTTCCGGGAAGAAATTAAAAAATGTGGGCTTATAGCGCGATGACGACGTGCTTCCTGAATCCAACGCCGTGTCAACCATGCAAATCGGATGAATAGGAGCGGCGTAAAGTGAAATTTCGGAAAAAGTACCTGACCCCCCCCCCCCAGTTGTGTCGTGTCACCCGACCCTTTTGAGGGCTCCCTCGACGCGGCCGAACGGCCAAACCCGGCGCGGCGGCAGCCAAACCCGGCGGCGGCCTGCGACACGGGAGGAGGCCGTGCTCACAGGCAGGCAAGCCGGGCAGTCAGTGTATGGTTTCGTCCCTTTCAATCTCAATATATTTTTCTTCACTTATCAAACTAGTGATGCTGTAACACAACCAAACAGTCTCATATCATCTGTAATAGTCGAATAAAACTATATATCTTGTTCACATATTTCCGTCTTCATACCATCAAAAAGTTATTTGAGGCACTACTCAAAATATCAATTCCGATTTGGAAACTGATTTCAAAAAGAAAATTGAACTAATTGTGTAGATATCACCAATATTCCATGTCCTAACATCTTAGTTTACATACATTTTACTTCTAAGATCTTCCGTTATCATTCCACTACCAGAAAGAATGAGCCGAAATTACGCACGAGCTCTTTTATCCTGCGACTCGATTTTTGATCTCAAAACGGCGTTTGTCTCCTTGATAGACTTCATCTGATGAATCTGTTTTCCTGAGTAAAATTTTAAAATTACTTTCGTACTTTCGGACAAAATTGAAGAAGTGGTAAAATAGCGCCCAGGCGATATGCATCCTGAATCCAAAACTGTAACAAACATTAAAATCTAATATTAAGAATCGTGACATGTCCCAGCTTACTTAGTAAGTTATATTGATATAAAATGATTCTGTTATATTTGTATAAACTTGAAGATTGGAATAAGTAATTCCCGGCGCGTCATTTTGATACAAACTACGTAAATGATAATGAAAAAGGATGTAGTGTAAATCATTGTATTGTTACATATATATATATATATATATATATATATATATATATATATATATATATATATATATATATGTATTTTTAATGCATTAAATTGTCATGAAAGCAATATAACTTTAACCCTTAGACAGGAACACCACACTAGAAGAGGAATATCCGTCTATGAGGGGGATAAATTATGTTTTGTTATACAGGTCGGCAACTTTTACAATTCTACATTAAGATACCATTTTTCTAAACATCGTACACGCTTATCAATAACATTTAATCGGGTAGCAATTCAATTTATAAGATTTATATATTACTAGTAAAACGTAGCATACCAGTCACTGATAAACCTCATATTAGGGAATCAGAATGCAAACGCATTAAATCGGCGATCCTCATCTAGGTGTCGAGAATAGGGATGCAACATTGATGTTGATATTTTCAAAACAGATTTTGTATAGACACATGAACATATTTCGTAAAAAAATGAAACATTTATGAAACCTGATGTTTATTATCGATGTGCTTGATGAGTTGTTGTGAATGAAAAGAACCGATAATCACAATTTTATAAAAAAGTTAAAATATGAAATAATATTGCATTATACCACTGTCACTTCATGTGTTCGAATAAAGCTTCATTCTATCAACTTGACACGACTAACGCACTGGGTTTACGAAAAATTGCATTTCTGGTATTATTTTGAAGAGCGACAAAATTTGTTTTTTGTAAAGTCTGGAGCGACAAATTCCTATGGTGTTATTTTTTATTTATGTCTGTAATTTGTTGGTTTTCTTGCGTTTGCGATGCTAACTTGACACGCCTTCCGGCACATGTTTGCGAAAAAATTGCATTTCTGGTAATATTTGAAGAGCGACAAAATTTGTTTTTTGTAAAGTCTGTAGCGACAAAAAAGCGACAAATTCCTATGTTGTTATTTTTTATTTATGTCTGTAATTAGTTGGTTTTCTTGCGTTTGCGATGCTAAGTTGATATCAAGTTAGCCGAATCTTAATACCAGGGTCAAATGAAGAGCGACAATTTTTTTTTGCGTAACAAATTAGCGACAAAAAAGCGACAAATTTTGAGCCTAGTTTCAATAATTTTTGAAAACTTTACGATTCTAACTTTATGGAGGGACCGGGCGGGCGTTCTCTCAGCGCCCACCGCGAAGGGCTAGGCTAAAGTGGCCGTGGGGGAGGGGTTCCGGGATTTCCAAATCCGATATGGCACTGGGACAGTGGTTCTCGAATATCGTTGCGAATGCTCACTCCAAGTTCACTGCGGGAAGGGGGGAAGGAGGGAAGGGGGGATCAGGTATATTTTCCGAAATTTCACTTTACGCCGCTCCTATTCATCCGATTTGCATGATTGATACGGCGTTGGATTCAGGAAGCACGTCGTCATCGCGCTATAAGCCCACATTTTTTAATTTCTTCCCGAAACTATGAGAAATCATTACAAAAAATTTTTTGGAAAATTTTTTTGAAAAAACGGCATCGTAGCGTGAATTTTATTTTAAAAAGGAGCCCAAAGCCGTTTACAGATCGAAAATCGGACAATTTGTTCAGACGTTATCGGTCTAGTAAATTTTGCTTATTTTGGTGCTGCCACGTGGTGGTGGCAAATTGAACTAGTGTCGGTACATTTAGCCTTAAAGTCAATGGTGACCACTTACAGGTGGCCACCATCATCGTAAATCACAGTTCCAACTTCTAAATATTTTTCTCTCGTTCTTAGACAGTGGCGGACAGTGGGTTCAAAACTTGGGAAGACCCAGACAAATTCAGGCACGGAATCTTTTTGTGAAATTGAAAGTTAATGACTTTTGGTTTATTGGTAAACTGTTATTGTCAACATTCCTAATAAAATAATTATATTTAATATTTCTCTTCTTTTCGGATCACTTCTCAGCGAAAACGGCACTTCCAATAAAGATGTTATGTCCAGTGACATATTGTCCCTGCCACACAATGGATCCATCGCATCCGATCATATATCAAATTTTGTTTAAGTCAGAGCTTAAGGTTTACCCATTCCGTGAAAAATTAGGAATATTTTTGGAGTTATTTATGACAGGTTTGAATTTTCCCCGATTATTTATGTTTAATGTATGTTATATATCTCTCAATGGTAATTAATACAAGTTTCTAAAACAAATAGTTAGAAATCCGACATTTTATAAAAATATACGGAGGGAGTCTCTTTTAATTATATATATATATATATATATATATATATATATATATATATATATATATATATATAGAGAGAGAGAGAGAGAGAGAGAGAGAGAGAGAGAGAGAATTCAATAACTAACATATTCACACCGTAATTCGCTAGGTTGACACTTTTCAAATCTGTTGAAAGGTCACGTGCTTCAAAATCTTTCTTAGCAACATTTTATTATAAAGTAGCTCCTTAACATATGATGATAATCGTTTAGGTCATACTTCGAACCGTTCTCGAAATGAAAAGGTAGGGACTTGAATAGATAAGTTTGAGAAAACAGTACTTCTTTAAGTCAAATTTGTGAACAAGATACGCAGCCAGTCCCTATATCACTGTAAATAACAAACGTGACAAGAAACACAAACCGCGGCGACCGCTCAATGTACCGAAACTCTTAACCTTCTATGGCAAACACTTACGCGCACACCAGAGCTTGCCACCCAACACTTACCCCTCAAAATTTGTGACGTCATTCTGAACATATCTAAAGCTCATAAAAATCCGACCGTAGGAGCACTGTGAGATCAGCACACAATAGAGATGTCCAGAATGACGTCACAACGTTTGTCGGGAAAGTTGGATGGCAACCTCTGCTGCGCGCGTAAACGATTCCTAAGATTTTGACTCTATTATGCTGTTGCAGAGGTGCATGGGTCTTATTACATTTGTTATTTACAAGTATATTTGCCTTCTTTTGATTTATTTGGGTTCTAGCTGCCAATTTCGTCGACAAATTGGATTCAATAAAGCACTATTTTATCAACGTACGTCACGTCGCTACCTTTTCTTTTAGAAAACGGTTCGAAGTAAACGTTATCATGACCTTAGCGATGATGCTAAGGTGCTACTTTATAATAAAATGAAATGTATGAAACATTTGGTTCCACGTGCCCTTTCATCGGTTATGAAAAGTGACAACGAATTTCGAGCCCCTGTGCTATTCGGGTACAAGTGACTCCTGCCGTATATTTTCATAAACTGTCAGCTTTTTATTTATTATTATTTTAGAAATTTGTATTAATTATTATCTCCGAGAGAAATATTACCTACAATAAACTTTAATAATCGTTTGGAAAAATCCAGATTGTTTATAAACACAGTCCCAAAAATGTTCGCGATTTTTCACGGAATGGAAGAATTTTCAACCCGGTTGTACGAACTCGGAATAAAGCCGAGATAAATTTTATTCCATGGAGAAAGGTTGTACGAAGGGAGAATAGTGCTTATTCACGGAATAAACTGATGATAAACTATTCCACTATTTTCGCGGAGATATTCAGTGAATAACGTGAAATAACCTCAAAAGTAGAAGCAGCAGTGAGAACGCGTGTACTGTGTGCAGCTGTATAGCAATCTATAGCAATAGAGCTTTCAGATAGCGATGATGAATTCTTGTTCCGGGTGGATTTGTCTTCGCGAAAGCGAAGGTTTCTTTCCAGGCCCGATTTATTGAACGAATACGATGACGAGCTTTTAACGTGATTTCGTACATTCAAATCCACAGTGCTAATGGTTTTGAATCTTGTGAAGGATGATTTGAATCATCAGACAAAGATGTAAATATATATTTCATATTTGTCGATTGTATATATATAAATAAGTGGTATTTTTTATTAGCTGCCTAGTGCACTATAATAGAATCACTTTCTGAGAGTAATTGGGATGATTGCTCCAATTCCACTTGGACTTGCTGCAGTATAATAAAAGAATTCATTTTTTCCATGAAATGATGATTCATAAACAAAATTATCTATTTTTACTGTGTTATACTTTTTTATCAGTATATTTTTCATATAAGATATTTTGTATTTTTCATATAAGATTTTTTTTACTTTGTTATGAAGTATTGCTCAATAATTTGAATAATTTAAATATCAACCACCAAATGGGTATATAGTAGCAAAAATGAAAATGTGACATTTTTAGTAATATCTTTTTAGCAAAGTGCGAATGACTGTACTATATAATAAGTGTTGATAGTAGACATTGTTATTTACCAGAGGATATCTCTCTGCTTTTCATTCTTGTATTTTTAGTTCAATGTGCGGTTGATTAACTAAAAGCAAACAGTGTAACAATAATCATTGTTTAAAGTGAAATATATTTTTCATGTCACAAGTTGGAGGAAAAAAATTCAAATATCAATTTTTCAACCCATCATGCAATAGCTAATTTTTCAAAACAGGTTGATTAAAAAATATGTGATTTTTATTACATATTTGCAGACAGACAAATTTGTGTGATACTTTGTGTTATGTTAATTTATCAAAGCCAAGTCCAAATAATTTTTGTTTCAGTGAGTAATATCTTTAATTGCTTCGGAACTATTTTAATGTCAAGGTGGAACTTCAAGGTTTCAAATCGGAACTTTCAACACACAATATCGCACAATTCCACCAGGACGCACAAACGCAACGCGCGCACGTTTACAAGGAAACACGGCGATTCGAAATTGGCGGAAACAAGGCAGAAATGAGCAAAACATGAGAAGCAAAGAATATATATTTCAACAAAACACTATCGAATGCAGTACCAACTTTCTCTTTTACTGACGCCTCTTCGGATAAACACGGGATAGTTATCCCCGGAATAAAATTAAGTCGTACAACTGGACGAGGTGTTTATTCTCGGAAAAAGCAATTCTAGAGATAACTATTCCTGGAGATATCTCTAAATCATACAACCGGTCCTAAGTTAACCAGAATTTAATGTAATTTTACAATTAATTTTTCAATGTAATAATTGCAATAAATATATTGTTATTTAAAAATATAATTATCTATTACACTTTTTATTGTATTTTTAAAAAATGTTGACAGTTTCCTGTGCTGAATTCAAATTTTGATTGTTGAATTTCAATATTTAAGTCACGCGCTTAAAATATTACTTGTTATCCCCAGTGATTTTAATATTAATATTTTTTATGAAATTTTTATTATATCTTTTGCTTGGCAAGTTTTAATGAACATTTGATACTATTTCTTTCAATTCAATTATTACACGTTTTGATAGCCCTGGCGGCAGAAGAAAACAATTAATTTGGTGACCCACGTAATATTTGGGGTTAGCTTTTACACAAATAATCTTGAAGAAGATAGCTTTTACACAAATAAAGTCTTGAAGATCTACAAAAATTTAGTGGCTCATGCACAATATGATTCTGTGTTTGTACAACCCGTTCAGGCAATGCTAGTAAATGACAACTTACTATTTATTGAGAGCTATGTCCTTTAGTGGGTTGTATATATTATTGCAAAAAAAATTGGAAAATCTACATACATTTCCACGCGAAACATCTGAAATGATAGGAAATTTTACATTCCTGAGTTTTGGGAATGGTAGGGCATCTAATAAAAATCTCTCTCTCTCTCTCTCTCTCTCTCTCTCTCTCTCTCTCTCTCTCTCTCTCTCTCTCTTTCTTTCTCTCTTTCTTTCTCTCTTTCTCTCTCTCTTTCTCTTTCTTTTTCTCTCTCTTTCTCTCTTTCTCTCTCTCTCTTTCTCTCTCTCTCTTTCTCTCTCTCTCTTTCTCTCTCTCTCTTTCTCTCTCTCTCTTTCTCTCTCTCTCTCTCTCTTTCTCTCTTTCTCTCTCTCTCTTTCTCTCTCTCTTTCTCTCTCTCTTTCTCTCTCTCTCTTTCTCTCTCTCTGCCCTCTTTGCCCCAATCCACTATCGGACACAACTTGATTATTATGAAAATATTATATTTTCAAGAAAAAAGAACATTTCACTGCGAGGGCTAGAGTAGCTAAACAAAACAAAAAGTTTTGAAACCATTATAGGCAGAGGAAAACCTCTAACGAAGAATGATCACGGCGTTTTAAAAGAAAATCGACACATATCGTGTTTTATCCATAAGCTTTCCTCCCTCTCCTTCCATGAGAGACGCCAATGGTTCCCTCTATTTCGACGCCATTGTCGCATACTGTTTTTACTGATGGCTGCCATCAAATGATGCTCAGGAGGTCACTTTATCCTCTTGTTGCCCGACACGGCAAATATAGTCTAGCTTCACAAAATATAAACACAATCTAGTTTTACTTCCAAAAGCAGGTCTCGTACGTACTTCCATATCCTGCAGATGATTTAAATACCTCTGCTCAAAGAAAATGGAGGTTTTTGTATTAGTGTCTTACAAGAAAACAGGCTTAATAGCGTAGTTGAGTTGTAGAAGGTTATGGGAAATGAGATTTCATCTCATGATGTAATGTATTGACCACAGCGTCTCATATTTTGTAATCCAATGTTTCTGAGGTCTTTCGAATAAAACGAGTTTCATTTAAATCTCAGTGTCGTCCAACCAGGGCCGTCGCTCACTGGTTTGCCGCCTGGATGCAAGTACATTTTGCCGCTTTCGAAAGGAATACAGTAATTTTACATGGTCTTCTTTCTGCTCGGGTCTGCCAAATCACCATCAGAATCGTGTTAAAAGGACAAGCTTTATGGTCTTATTTCTCGAAAATCAGGCGATGAAATCGATTCAAATTCTACCAGAACATAGAAGAACGTCTCATCTTTCGATTAATACTATAAAAATGGCATGTTAAACATAGCACGTATCTCACTCTAATCACCTTAAACAACCATCGATCATTAAAGCAATTCCACCCTATAAACTGTTCTGTTTATTTCATGTGACCGATGAAATATGAAACTTTTGATATCTATGGTTATACTTCTACGTATTTTACTAACTCACATGGGTAAAAATGCATTACTCTTTTATATGTATTACAAATTTTGTTTTGTTTCATTCAAAGTTTAAAAAAATATTCGAATATTTTGCCGCCCTGGTTCAATGCACCTATCGAACCAGGGTGACGACGGCGCTGCGTCCAACCGTGACCTTTCCTTGTCAGATATTCCAGAAATTTGCTTTTACCTGTAGAGTTTTTAATTTGTTCACCACCTAAAGATGACTTTCTATTTCATTTAATATTTAACAATCACCAATGTTTCACCACTAGATATAAGAAGTCATGAAAGCCTTTTCATATGAATGGCCAGGATGTCTTCTTCCATCAGATGACCATATTATAATATGGTCTTCTCCATATACTCTACTATGGAGTGGAATGGCAATAAATTA
Source organism: Teleogryllus occipitalis (assembly GCA_011170035.1). Classification (NCBI taxonomy): domain Eukaryota; kingdom Metazoa; phylum Arthropoda; class Insecta; order Orthoptera; family Gryllidae; genus Teleogryllus; species Teleogryllus occipitalis. Next base: position 349,740 of record BLKR01000319.1, on the reverse strand, counting down.
ACAGATGTTTATTGTGTAAAATCAACAGATCAAAACCATTTGATTGTTTCCATGGTTTTTGTGAGTGACCCTGTTTAAACACATTTAAGAGGGCGTGAATAAATATAAAATAAAAACATTTTTATTTTATATTTATTCACGCCCTCTTAAATATGTGTGAAATGGAGAAATATGTTGTCTTTGGTAAAAAATGGTACTATTTGTAATATATGAGATCAGAAATCCATTCAATATCCATATTCCCATTTTGTATAAATACTTTTAAACTAACAAACTCTTTCAAATAAAATATAACATACAAAATTAGTCACAGCTGTAAAATAGCAACACTAGTGTGGTCATCACAATATAGTGTACTAAAATTTCTAATCTCATTTTGCAAAGTTGCATTCATTACTGCATGGCTATCTCGTAACAAGTTTTGTTCTTTAATCCATTCAAAAACTTGTCCCGATGATAAATCATTTTGTGTACTGATAGTATTTCAGGAGAGAGAATCCACTTTCTTTGGATCCAAAGAAACAACAAAAAAGGGAAATTTGTAAATCAATGTAATATGAGTACAATAACTACAGATATGTATTAAATCTAAATACAACACAGATCTGTCCAAGGCTTCTGCAACAAAAGTTTAAAACTGCAGCCTGTCTCTCCAAATAGTATGCAAATGACTAGAATCTATAAGTGGTGCTTTGTGTCTTGAAAAATGCACAATGATCCAAAAGATACAGATGTTGACAATATTGCAAAAATATGCAATTGTTTGTTTTTATTTCTTATCTTGTATTTTGTACTATATTGAGTTCTGTTTTTATATTTTTTCATTGAAGGATCTTACATCTCACATAGATTTCATATATCTCACATAGATATTTTCCTCAAGTTACAATTTTTTGCTTGTTGAGTAAGAAAATTATGAAATGGGTGAGTTAGAGAAAATCTATCTAAATGTATGAAACTAACAGTTGAAAAGAGAGTTTCAAAGAAGACCATGTTCCATAGCACACATTCTGATGGTCATATAAAATTAGTTAAAAACCTATCTTACTAAACCCTGCACTTGTTTATAATTTTACCCCTTGTAGCCTTTTCTCTGATAAGATAGTAATAGCAAGGAATGTTAATTTATTTCAAAAGTTATTGTATTTTACAAAATTATAATGAGGGTAAATTTTAATAGTGAGTTATGGTGGCAACTAACATAGTAAGAGTGCAGAGAATTTTAAGACCTACTAAAAACTTCTCATTATTAATATGCTAATGGACACATTTTCCACATTGGTGCAAAACAAATTGATTAAATCTAGCTACATCTGTCTACATCTACAAATTTCTTCTCATCCTTATTTTACATTCTTGTTGATGGAAATAGTGACTTAAACATGAAAATAGGTTCAATGTTCCCATTTATCACTTATAAACTCTTCAAATCAATACACTCTTTCTCTGAATGCAATGAGCTAATGTTTAAAATAAAAGCAATTTGACAATAATCATGTCTTCTTCTGGAAAGTGAAAGTTGTGGTTTTCATCGACATTATTATTATTATTATTATTATTATTATTATTATTATTATTATTATTATTATTATTATTATTATTATTATTATTATTATTATTATTATTATTATTATTATTATTATTATTATTATATTATTATTATCATTATCATTATTATTATCATCACTATCACAATTTAACTTGTTTCCACACGTGCATCTCGGTTACCATGAACAAGAGATACACGTTCCAACTGTCATAATCAGCACTGGATCAACCATCAATGTTCAGAAACTTCCTCACAATGTTACATGTGTCCAGTATTACAATCTTTTGCATCTGGATGTATAATCCCTTCTTCAGTTGCAGTTCAGCTAGGGATTCATGTAGGAACCTAGGAATTTCACCAGTGGCGCCTAGAATTATTGGTATAATCGTCACAATTTCCACGTCGCTCCACATTTCCTTTATCTCGTTTGCGAGAGGTTGATATTTTAGAATTTTTTCACTTCTTTTCTTTGGGATGTTGTGAGCTAGCGGGACTGCGACATCAATCAGATACACCTTTTTGTTTTTCTTGTCATGCCATACAATGTCCGGTTTATTAGATGATACAGACCTATCTGTTATTATGGACCTGTTCCAGTACATTTTATGATTATTTGTGTCAATGACTGGTTCGGGTGTGTACTTATAGTATCATGTTCGGTTACCCGTCAAAAGGTTATTATTGTGGCATAGTTGCTGATAAACCACTTTACAAACGTCGTCATGTCGTTTTGTATATTCTGAGGATGCTAGAGAGCTGCATCCACTGATAATGTGGTCTATATTTTCTCTATGTTCTCCACATAGCCGACATTTGTCATCACGAACGTTAGTGTCTTTCAGGATATTATTATTATTATTATTATTATTATTATTATTATTATTATTATTATGGAATGGAGGGGGAAATCTTTTATAGATACCGGCGAAGCCGGTTATGTCGGACTCTCCATCATGGCCTACCGACTAAAACCTAACCTCCATTCTCTTGTGCCCTGAGTTTCCCTCCATGGAACCGTCGTCAGACATTACTTCATGGAAGGAGCAGGCAGGTGGCTGAGTTGTTTTTAAAGCTCAAGCCGCTTCACGGGCGGAGTCGTTCTTCTTTCCTTTTCATGATGAACGTCACGAACCCTTGTATGAGGCACCACTCTTTCTCAGACTTCAGCATGTGCTGCACCATGTTATTTGGCGAGATGTCCTGGTCTAACTCGCTGGTCAGCTGAATCCTCCGACTATCCCATGCTCCGCACTCGAATATCGTGTGCCTTGCGTCGTCGTTTACTTGTCCGCAAAACACGCAATTCGAGTCGTTTGCTCTTCTGAACCTGAACAGGTAGGACTTGAAGCAGCCGTGCCCAGAGAGCACCTGTGAGAGGTAGAAGTTTACCTCCCCATGACCTCTATTGAATCATGGTTCGATGTGTGGTATTAGTTCATATGTCCATCTACCATTTGTTACTTTCTCCCATCTCTCCTGCCATGCTGACAGGAGAGACGTGCGTGCCCTCTCTTTTATGTCTTCCTTCAGCTTGCGTAGAGGTCCCGTGCAGATGTCAGTGACTCTCTTCGCTTCGTTATAAACGATCTTCCTTTCTCTTGCCAGAAGGTCTATAGGAGGAACTCTGGCCAGAACCCCTACGGCGCTGCCGGAGACCGTGCGGCATGCTGACGTTATTCTTAATGCTACCCTTCTTTGTACTTGTGCGACCTTGCATCTCATGGAGGCTTTCGCGAGTCTGTCCGCCCACACTGGGGCTGCATACAGCATTTGTGATTGGACAGCACAAGCAATCAGCCTCCGTTTCGCCTCTCAAGGGCCTCCCACGTTTGGCATTAGCCTGGAGATATTGGCCCCAGTCCTCATTGCCTTATCAGCGATCTTGTTGATGTGAGGCCCAAAGTTGAGCCTGTGGTCAAGTTCGACTCCCAGATATGTTATCTGTCGTCTCCAGGTAATGTTCGCCTCCCCCAGCCTAATATTGGGGGTACGAAATGCTCTGCGGTCCGTAACCAGTACTGCCTTTTTTTTCTCTACAGCCATGTGTAGGAGTCTCCTGTCAAGCCTTCTTTTTACCCTGAAGAGGGTTTCGTTCACTTTCCTTTCGAGCTGGTCGACTTTGTTGCTCGTGCAGATGATCAGAGTGTCGTCTGCGTACCCAATAAGGTGGGTATCTGGCGGGGTGTCTATGTGTAGCAGCTTATCATACATTACATTCCATAGGAATGGTCCCAATCTCGAACCTTGGGGCACGCCACGTCACGTCTTTCCCCATTGCGAAGAGGTCCGTATAGACTATACTCCTCTCGTGAAGATAGTCTTCAACCATTCTCAGGAGGTATTCAGGGACTTTCTTATCTATCAGAGCCTCCATGATGTCCTTCCATCTGGCGCTATTGAACGCGTTCCTGATGTCTATGGCCACCAGGGCACAGAATCCTTTCTACTTCCCGTCACCCCTTTTGGCCTGTTCCGCATTCCTGACCACTTCGAGAGTGGCGTCAGTTGTCGTCCGCCCCTTCCGGAAGCCATACTGTATAGGGGATAGGTCTGATAGGTATACCTCCAGCCTTGATATAATTAGTCCCTCTAGTAGCTTTCCTATGTTGTCCAGGAGGCAAAGCGGTCTAAAAGCGGTTTGTTACCCTTCCGGAGAAGGATGAGTTTCTGCCTCTTCCATCTTCTGAGGAATATTCCATTCCTGAGACAGGAGTTAAACACGGATAGCAGACAGTCGGGATGTTGCTCTGCAACAATCTTGAGCATTTCGCTCGGAATCCCATCGAATCCCGGAGCTTTTCCACATTTTAGGCTATTTGCAGACCTCCGTAGTTCGTCCGTCGTAAACAGGACTCCCTCGTCAAAAGAAAAGATGCTCGGTCTTTGTCTTGTCCAGCACTCTCTAATGGGGAATAGGTCACTTATGACTTTCCTCACCCAGTCTGGATCGCTCAGTCCAGGCGTCCTCCCCTCCATTCTAAGCTTTTTGGTCACAATTTTGTAGGCCATGCCCCACGGGTCACTTTCGATCTCTTCGGTGAGCCTCTTCCAACATCTGATCTTACTTTTTTTAATCACTTTCTTGAGGAGTTTGCGAGTCGTCTTGTACTGCTCTTTAAATGTGGGATTCGTCTTAGCTCTCGTCGCTTGCCTTCTCGCCTTGATGCATCTCTTACGTATTTCTGCTATTTCCTGTGTCCACCAATAGACCTGCTGTTTGCGTCTAGGGCCACGACGTCTAGGCATCGAGGCATCGCATGCAGCTACAACTGTCTCGATTGTTGTTTTTGTAATTTCGTCGAGTGTTTCTGCTTTTTTTGTCCAGTCCAGGCTATTCAACAACTTCGATTCTTCCAAGGACGTTTTTGCCTTGTCCACATCCATTTTCTTAGGATTTCAGGGTGGTCGTTTATTGTTCCTGGGTAGTCGCTTGTCGTTTTGTACCCGCTCTGTTTTAACTGAGGACACTATATATAGGTGGTCACTTAGTGTTTCCTCCTCTAATATTTCCCAGCTCTTTGCATATCTAGCAAGGCTAGTTGGGCATATTGTCAGGTCTAGAATGGAGGAGGCGTTCCCTTGTTGGAAGGTTCTCCCAGCACCCGAGTTTAAAATTATAAGATCATTCCTTGCCGCGAACTCACTAACAATAGCTCCTCTTCTATCGGAGCGTTTCTACCCCATTCCGGAGATTTACCGTTGAAGTCGCTGGCAAGTAATATCTTTGATTTGGCTGTCTGTAGACTAGTGTCTAGTTCGTCAATTTCGGCTATAAATTTGTCGATGGTATCGTTCGGAGAGAAGTAGCAATTGTATATTCTTATGTTACTAACTTCTACCCAGACGAACCCGTACTTCGTTACCTTGTACTTCTGTACGCCTAGGTTACCATTTACAACCTTTATACCAGCTCTTCTCTGCACATCCTGATTCCACGTAGAGTCGTCAGAGGGCTGTTCACAAAATAATATCAGGTCTATCTTCTTTTCGGCAGCTACCTGCAGTGCCAAGTCGCGTGCCTGTTTGCTTCTGCCTAGATTAATTTGTAGCAATCGGAGCATATCTGGCGCGTTTGTTCTTTTTACATGCCACAGCGAACGACTCACATCTACTGCCTCCCAGGGCATGGTCGTCGCTTTTGTTCCTGTCTTTGCAGAGAATGCGCTGGGTTTTCCCCCTGCAATCTTTTGCATTGTGTCCTGCTTTGCCACATTTGTAACAAATGTTTCTCCTGTCGGGGCCCTTGCAGGAGGTTGATATGTGCCCGAAATCAAGACATCTGAAGCATCTTATTATCTGCCTCTCTTCGCTAATCGGGCAGTTAACCCACCCAATTTTGAGTTTTTTCATTTTTAAAAGCTCTTGGGCTTGTTCAGCTGGTAGCAGTAGTGTCGCTGTTTGCACGCTACCGTAGCCCTTTCGCATTCTACAGGAGCCAGCGATTTCCAGAGTCTCTGCTTTTATCCCCTGGGCAACCGCCTCGACAACCTCTTCGACTACTACAGTCTCGTCGATGTCCCTTATTTTGATAAGTCGCTTTGGCACCAGCGCTTTTACTGTGGCTTGCGTGCCTACTGCCTCCTCTACTGCCTTGTTCAAGGAGTTAATATCACCGGTCTTCCGGATGACGATTAGCAGCTCCTTCTTTTGCGTTCTGCGGATCTTCAGGATCTCTGTCCCGTCTACCTTAGGGTCTACTGACTCCTTCATTTTTTTGATGATATCTGCGTAGGATTCACGATCTTTGGCCGCTACTTTAATCGCCTGGTTCTGTATACCGGGGCGGTTCTTGGGTCTTCCCGACTCTGTTGCCTTCTTGCTTTCTTTCTTCTTGGTCGACTTTGCGTACAACCATGTCTGTTCGCCGTCGCTCACCGTGGCCTCTGTTTCCACTACTTCAATTTGCTTCCCTTTCACGGCATTGTCCGCCGTTACATCTCCTTTCGTCACTTCTGTCACCTTCCTCTTGTCCAATCTGGTGGTTTCCGCCGGGGGGCTGGGAGCTTCTCTCTTCTTGCCCCTTTTCTTCCCTTGGCGAGTCTCCGCATAGTGCTTTCCTATTTTCGTAGTTGAGCACTCTTGTAGTCGATCCAGGAACTCTGCTCTTTCCTCCGCAATGGCCTTGCATCTGTTTTTCATCGAGTCGATGTCATGCAAGGCTTTCATCATTGCATCCTTTACCGGCTGAGGGTTGTTTCGGAGCATTTTACCACTTATCACACTTAGGGCAGTTGCCAGGTCGTCGACTAACTTCGTCTGTGCCCCATGCAACATCTCCATGGCCGCCCACTTCTCCATCAGTATACCCATAGCTCTTGGCGGTATCATCACGCTCTCCTCTGCAGGGAGATCAGCTTCACGCACCTCCAGGAAGTTAATCGCACTATTATCTGACCGAGGCGCCAAGTCCACGTCTCTGTCCTTGACTCCTGTGGGTACACCAGTTGTCGTGGGGGTACTTGGAGGTGATCTCTGCTGATTCGACTTCCCAACTCCTTCGGGTGTGGGCTCTTCTTGCCTGGAAGATACCTTCACTCCTGTAGGTACTCCAGATATGGAGGGGCTGCTAGGAGGTGATCTCTGCAGCTTCCGCCTTCCAACGAAGGGGTTAAATGCACTTGTGGCATTATCTGTCAGGGACGCCAAGTGATCCACGTCTCTGGCATTGCAGTCGCTTGGTGACGACGCCCGGTGGCCTGCTTGCTCGCCACCGACCGCCGGTACTGGGGCACCGATCCCCTGTACCGTAATGGTTGATCCTGAAAGACCTTCCATCGCGGGTTTTTTCTTCGGGGTCGCCTTGCCCTAGCGTTTTTAAGCTCCTGCCAGCTGAAAGGGAAACGGAAGAAAAGAAGAGGGGACAGTAAAGAATAGAGTTAGAATAGAAGAGTAGAATAGGAACGACTCCCTAGCCCTCGAAACCTAATAGCGTCGGGGTCGGAAACACAAGAGTTGGCCGATACGAAGATTGACCTACAGGATAGAAAAATAGAAGTGTGCCACAAGTAAGTGGAAGGAATGACACACCAAGTATGTGGGGATTACAGGATGTATAGGGAAGTGACAGCGGACAGCTGCTCCGGTTAGTCGCCTTCTGCGACAGCGGGAGATCCCGAGGTGCTATTCTACTAAAAACCCCGACACCACACGGGTTATTATTATTATTATTATTATTATTATTATTATTATTATTATTATTATTATTATTATTATTATTATACATAAAATATCTCTCTCTTTCTTTCTCTCTCTCTCTCTCTTTCTCTTTCTCTCTCTCTCTCTCTCTCTCTCTCTCTCTCTCTCTTCTGTGAGTGGAACTACGACATGCAGTGTGTCTTGCCCAAGCTTCCATCTTCTTCTATCTTGCCGATCATCATCTTCGATGTGACAATCTCTCATTTTCTGTTGCACACCATCATATCATGTGAGTCTTGGTCTACCTCCCTTTCTGTGCATTGGCACCTGCCACCTTCAAGTTTTTAATGGCCATCTTTCCTCCGGCATTCTTCTAAGATGCTCATACCATTTTACCCTTCTCCTTTCTATTGTATCCATTATATCCGAAATGACACTCATTTGCTGCTTTATATTTTCATTCCTGATTCTTTCCATTAACATTACACTACAGTTGCGTCTCCAAAACTCCATTTCCATAGCCTTTAACTTTTTTTCATTGTTTTTTGAGATCTCCCACAACTCAGCACCATACAGTGATATACTTTCCACAATTGCTCTATAAATTCTAATTTTCACTTTATTAGCAATATTTTTATTCCATATTATTGAATGCAATTGCCTAATAGCAGATTTTGCTTGCCGAATGTGGTGTTTAATTTCCTCTTTACTGCCCCCTTGGTCTGTTAAAATTGTTTCTAAACACTTATACGTCTGACAACATTTAACAATCGAGCATCTTCCATTACTAAATCTTTTCCTGTCCCTCCTACGACAATGTACTGTGTCTTCTTGAAATTGATTTTCAAGCCCCATTTTCCATATTCCTCATTTAATTTCCTTAATATATAATGTGCATTGCCTTCATCTTCTGCGAATATCACTTAGTCATGTGCAAAATTTAGTGAATATAACATATCGTCATTTAATTTTATTCCCATCATTTCACATTTTTCACATCTCCAATATTTAGAGCTTCATGTGCTTGTTTGCAATGACAGGAGGATGTTCGTATTTGTAGTATGGGACTGTAGGTGTGTTGGTGATACTTCCTGCCAATCTTGATGTAAAAGCTTCACCACATTGCTGTGACTCTTCGTATATTCTGTACTCGCAAGGAGGCAGCAGGGGCCTGAAATATGTTCAATAGACTCAGTGACATCTTTTCATTCGCAGCATTTGTCATTAGAGATTGCTTCATTTAGAATAAATTTTCTATTGTTTTTGGTTGGTAATTCTGTCTTGGATAGTCATTATAAATTTTCTAGTTTCTCCAAAATGACTTCCTTTCTTAAGCAAAATATTTGTTGTTTCTCTATCAACACTATTATTTTTACAGATGGTTAGCATATATACTGTATAGTTCTTTCGATTTCCATCTGCTCTGTGTTCATCTACTGATCTTAATTGTAGAGTATAGTGACTATGTGTGAGATGCAGAGGTGTTGCATTCATGTCAGCTTTACAGATAATTCGGATCATATTGAGGGATGTTTGTTTTTTATAGAAATACTGCCTTAGTTTGTCGATTTGTTTCTTGTAGAGGCGCGATATGTTGATTATGCCCATTCCTCCTTGGGATGTAGGAAGAGTGACACGCTCCATTGCTGCTTTGGGGTGTCTTAGGCGGTAATATATCAATTGAGTTCTGATAATTCTTGACAGGTTTTCCAGATCTGTAGTTGACCATTTAATGAGATTAAAAGAGTATGTAAGTAATGGAATTACGAGCCTATTTATGGATTTTACCTTTTTCTACTATAGAGTTGAGTTCTTAGTAGGCTTATGGTTTTCTGTAATAAGTTCTGTTTCAAATTCTTTTTAACTTTTGTGTGATCAATTTCTTTTACCTGCGTTATACCTAAATATTTGCATTGGTTGAGATCTTCAATGGTGTCATCAGGTGTCACTCAATATCCTTCGGAAGCGACAATTTTTACCTTATCAAAATGAACAGATTTGCATTTATCGTAATCAAGTTTCTTACGTATCTCTTTGCTAAATCTGGCGGTAATGTCAAGAATTTTGTGGAGCTGTTCTTTTGATTTTGCATGTATTTTCAGATCAACCATCTATAATATATGGTTGATAATGCAATTGTCGTTTGATTGTGTCATTAGTTTCTATCCATATGTTGTGCTACGGAGTGTTTTGCTGAGCGGGTTCAATGTCAAGCAGAACCATAGTGCACTTAATGAGTCGTCTCGGAAGATACCTCTCCTAATATAGATGGATCTGGAGATTTCAGGCTGATATTTTGTTGACAGGTGTAGAACTGTGTTCCAGTTCTCCATCATGTGGCGAAGAAAGTCATTTACTTTTGGGTTTACTTTGTATAAGATAATATATGTAATAGATAGGAATGTGAAACGGAGTCAAATACTTTTCTGAAGTCGATGTATGTCATGCTGATATTTCGTTGTTTTTTTTTTGTTTTTTTTGTTTGTTTTTTTTGTTTGTTTTTTTTGTTATTGCTTGTGACTCAGTCACCGGGTCAATAATCAGTTGATCTTGCAACCTTTTGATGAAATGCAGCATCCTTTCTGTTCTTCTGTCATAATGTTATTTTTCCTCCTGATGTACATAGATTTATTTTTGATAATAGATGTTAAATACTTGTATGGGAAGGCATGTAACTGGTCGATAATTGGCCGGGTTTTCTGTTTGATGATCTCTAGGAGTAGATCAGTTTTTCCTTGAGCAAAAAACACGAGTGTTTTCTTAGGATGGATGATGATGTAATTAAAGCATTCTGCAAGTTTTTTGTGAATGCATTGGAATTGTTTGTACCAAATGTTTTGTAAATGGACACGCCCGGACGCCTTCCAATTCGATGTTTTCATGATTACTTTACGCATATCGTTCTTACTAATACGTAGTGAGGGCATTACTTCAAAACTTTTCATTCTCTTTCATCATTTAATATCGCGCTACTTTGTTCATGTTGCTTGGGTACCTCCCAAATACCGGACAAAAAATTGGAAATTAGTTGTTCAGTCGTGGCGATGTTTTCATTTATGTTATTTTCACTTATCTTATTACTGATGATTTTGAGTCTTTTGTAGAATCTTTTTTTATCTTGGAACCCTGCATTTTATTCCGTACGAATGGTAGCCGTTTTGTACCTTCGAAACATTTTAGAATATACTGCTCGTTGTTGAGTGTGTTTGTCAAGGATCTCCGTTAAATGTGATAGCTGTTCCATTTTTACTGGAGTGATAATCTCTTGCACCCGTTTATTTAGTTTCCTAGTGTTAAAACTTTTCTGATATTGTATAAGTCTTCCGGTAATCGCTCTCGATTTTTGTATATGTTTTTTTAGTCATATTTGCCAGCTGGGGATTTTTCTTTGCGTTCTCTGTTTGTGTATTTCGTTGAATTATCCGATGTTCCTTTAGTTGGTTCCAATAAGTTTAAAACTGTAGAGGCAGTACAGTACACAATTTGGTGAACTCCTTTTGATGTTCTGCTTTGTTATAACTGTTTGGCAGTATATACTTATTAAGAACACGTAGTTACTTGCAAAGGTGGCTCAGGGTATCAACTAATGTCAACTGCAGTGCCTCTGACCGGGAGGTCTGAGGTTCGAGCCCATCGGTAGCAGGATTTTTGACACAGGCTAGATAGCTAGGTCGAATTCAGTCGCTGTCTGGAGGAAAATTCTAAAAGCAGACTACTCTGATCGGTAGTTTTCCGTGGTTTCTCCGATCAACACCAGGTAATGCCGGAGCAGTACCCTAACAAACGGGCCACGGACTGCGCACAATCTTGCTTTCCTCTTCCTTGTCCTAGCCTCACCCCTTACTTACATGCACTACACTACCGTACATATCGAGAGATCGTTCAGGAGCTTAGAGTTTGTTCCGGCTGGGGCGGTGTCCTACAGGTGGGACACAAGCTGGATGGCGAAAACCCCGCTAGCCGACGGGAAGGTCCGCAACGGATCTCACCACCCAGCAGGGGAAGATCATCGCCACATCCCGAAGAAAAACATGCACAACCCTTACGGGACTAATGTCTTTAGCAGTTGACGCGAATCATCAGTCAATCTATCAAGAACACGCATGATATTCCACATCTTTGCTGATATCTTCGGTTTTAGCAACTTTGGTTTTGCTCTGGGATTCATACCATAGAAACTTATTTACAGTGCCTGAAACTCTAGTTCGACTACTGATCTTCATTCGTCTGTCCTTTGACCAACATTTGGCGGCTCATGTCTGTTGACCATTTGTTTCTGTTGTTATTGTTGTTGTTGTTGTTGTTGTTGTTATTATTATTATTATTATTATTATTATTATTATTATTATTATTATTATTTAAAATGGGGTTTCATAATGGTGATGTGTATGTACATAAAATTTTTGTAACCATATATAAGGTTGATTTCTGTTAAAAACAAGGTTCGGAAAGACATTGGATTCGTAAAATTTGTGATCACTTGTTTAATGTAAACCAAATACCATTAGTTTTCAAAACTAACTACTCTATGCGTCCTAAAAATTTAAGTTTTGGATGCAACAAGACTCCCCAAATCTATGAAGAGTGAAATTTATAATTTCAGTAGGTTTGCATTGTTCACTGCTTCTAACTTATGCTCTGATGAAGACTAGTTTGTTTACATGAAATGTCAACTAAAAGCAAATAAATAAGTTTTCTGAAAAAGAAACACCAGCCCAGTAAACTTTGATGCACCAGGTCATGCTATACTCAGTAATTGATTAAAGGATCTATCAGCAAACAATCATCATTTTGTTAATTACAATATTTTTCAAAGAAACAGAAATCTTGTTATACTCAGTACAAATAGTTGTGAGATTGTACTTAAATTGAAAATGTCCATAATTTTGTATTTAAAAAAATCCATTTATAAATAGGAGTTATGAAGGTCCTTTTCTGAAACGATGGAAAAGAACCTTTGATTATTGATTTAGAAAAGAGATAGTACAACACTGGTATCAAATTAGTTTTACAATGCTACAAAAATAATAGAGTTAATCCATCTGTCCCAGGGTCCACCTCGTCATCTAATTTCCCCAATGAGACAAAAACATATATTTATGCAACATGAGAATGTTTATTATAGAATTCACATAATTATTTTCAGTTCCTTCTAATTTTATTGAATCACTTTTGTAGTTCTTTCATGGATTAATATTTTTGTTTACTATTGCTGAGTTTACAATTTTGATTAACAGATTTTAACAATTGTATGTCAGTCTAATTGACATTCAAAACAGAAGGTAATTTTTGTTTATAAATTATGTGATCTCATATATCTTCCTGATTTCCTTTTTAGTTTGTTGGCAAACTGGAACATACGGAGATATAAAAGAGGACAAGAAACAGTGAAAATGAGAGAAGGAGAATTTTTATTTTATTTTATTTCATTTCAATGACTTATCATTACTGCATGCATCATTACAATTACAGTCATATTACATTCTATGAGCTAGAACATATATTGGATTTGTTACGGCTTTGATTTACACAGTTCTGAGTAAAATCTAAACCTAAATTTGAAATTCAAATTACTCATCTTTGAAAGATTGAACAAACTTAATTTTTCTTTCTTTTCAGAATTTAGAAGGAAGGGGAATAAATATAATAATATATCAGTTTTCTGACTAATCATATAATACAATGACAAATATTGGTACATATATTAGGATAAAAAACTTAGAAAAGATAAGACATTGTTTCAAGGAAAGTAAAAATATCTTTTGCATTAGACTTTATCAGCTAACTTATTTAGTGGTTGATTCATTTGCATACATCTATATGAACAAATACGTGACTTCTTTAAATCAATCCAAGTTTCCTCATAAGAGAAATATCATTGAAGAATTAGTTTATTCATAATTTTATTCAGTACAAATTAATGAAATACTGCAATTCTAAGACAATATGTACAGAATTTTACATTGTTTCTGGTGCATTAAAGTGAAGTCTGCCCAGTTGACCTGGGAAGTGCGTGGAGTTTGCGAGTTGAGAGAGAAGTTTTTGGGGGAGAGGGAAAGCCTTGTGCATCGTGGACCCCATGACAAGCTCCCTGTGAAAGGAAACAGTGAATTGAACCCAACAAATGCGTTGGTATTTCATAATGTCATTTATGAAATTGTAGGGTCAGTTAGGGTTAATATGATAAATGATAATATGAAATATATTATATTATTAATTACCATATAGCAGAAGCTCAAAATAGTATTGAAGTATTTTGGGGGGAAAAGTCAAAGCCGAAATGATTTATTTTTTCATTCAAAAACGTTTCCACCGAGATAGGAAATATTTTATGTCCCTTCATCATTTTTAATGGCAGGATATTTCTCAAAATAGGTAATCATTCAGAAAGAATGAATCTATTTTTCTTCATTAAAAGATTTCAAAACTATTAATCGTGCCTTGACATAAATACAACCTCAATTTTTGGATGCTAATTTGATAAACTCATGGGGCTAATGTGATATTGGTATGGGGGTTATTTTGAAACACTAAAACTTTAAACGCAACCAACAAGAAAGTAATATTTTTTTAAATCGTATATTGTTTTAACAATATAGGATCTATTTCACGCACGAAAATCCGCATAGCTATTGCTCGGAATTGTAATACAGTAAACCTCGTTAGCAAGAACTTGCTTAACACGAATTTTACCGTGACACAAACAAAACTTCGGTCCCGGCAAGGGATTACGGTAATATGGAAACTTATAAAACTCGGATAACACAAATTTTTGTAACACGAACTTCGATAATTTTGGTCCCGTGTAATTCCTGTTAATGAGGGTTTACTGTATTTAGGTTTCTGTACAATACTAGTTTTCTATGGAAGAAAAACGCATAAAAATATTTTGAAACAATATTTCATTACTTAAATTCGCCTCATAATACAGAAAGTAATATAAAAACCAACATGCTAAAAGGAAGGTCCAAGACTACTACCAAGACTAGACCTACCTACTGTTAAACCGGTGGGACGATATCACTTCCCACATTCAGTATTTTTTTACATACTACTTTAATTTTCTTGTTATTACACTTTGATGTATGAATTTTTTTATAATTTACAAATAAACAATACTTTGTTAAACTTTATTTTAAATCCTCCTTTCTGAACTTTCAGACTAGTCGGAAACAATATTTCATGAGTTAGACATAGCGTAAGATTTAAAAAAATGCTGTTGAGACACTACACCCTAAATTGTCTCACTATAGCCCACTCATTGTTTCCCAATTAAAATTCATAGAGATATCAAGCTGTATCAATTTAGCGGCAGCAATGTATTGTATTAGCCCCATCAGGCGGAGATAGTACGATTTTTTCTATATGTTTGCTATAAACGGTATAGAAGATAAGGTGAAAATTTTGCTTTTCTGTATCACAATAGCCCCGATTGACCCTACACACTTTTCAGCATGAATTTATGTGTAAATAAAAAACGTACAATTTTTTTAAAAAATTTCCCTTTTTTAATCTGAAGGAAATGGTCTGAGTCGCGTGTGGGACGCAGGAGGGAGCGCCCCCAACCAATGAAACATAAGCTGAGAACAAGCGGGAGTGTGAATTCCACAGATCTGTTGGAATCAAGGATAACGCAAAAAGAATGGATAGGTGTACCGCACATACACAATTTTAAAGAAAGCAAGGAAAATTCTAATATTAGCCCGGGGGCCGTATCCCTCCTTGGCGCAGTCACAACTTATTATATATTTTTCGAATTTTCTGTTCGCGCCGTCTGGCGTGTTTACGCACACTGCTCCTTCCAGGAAAAAACGAAAGATAATTCGCATTGCGGTGTCATGCTTTCATTCTCTCTCCGACGCAAGGTAGCTCGCGGACGAATTTCTGGGCTCATGGGGCTGCGAACCTCGTCGCAGCTCCGGGAGCTTCTGAATGAGCCAGATCGAAGTGAATCTTTTTAATTTTTCTAGCAAAAAAGTGAACTTTATGTGTATTGAAAAACTTATATTAATGCAAATAGTAATATTTTTTCACTTTAAGAAAAATGATAATTTTGTGTTTCTTGAAACATTATTATGATTTTTACTCACAAATTGTGTACAGTACTTTTACTTTTAACATTCTAAATATCAAATTCCCTTGTCCAGAAATGATGTGTCACTAATGCAAGAGATTCATTTACTTAGGAATAGCATGTGAAAGGGCTTTCACCTTTAATTGTGGCAAGATTTCACAATAAAATAAAATAAATTAAAAGTAGGCAACACTCATATGTAATACAATTTCATAGAAACAATATGTTGTTTTTTACAGGAAAAAAACTGGATTCTTAAATACTCGTTAATTCTATAATTTCAAAGCATGAACAGCATGGTTGAAAACATGAATCCCTACATGACTGTAATATTATGTTCTGTAAGCACTCTAAACCTGTAACAAGACTAGTTCATTGGCTAGATGTAATTATAAACTATGATTGCATATTTTACATATCATTTGTGTTGCTGATTTGTTTAAATTAAATTTTTGTTTGTCTCTTAACCCCATGTGACCTTCGATATATGTAGTTATTAAATTACAGCAGTTGCATTTAATAGTTAGGATTTTATTATTATTATTATTATTATTATTATTATTATTATTATTATTATTATTATTATTATTATTATTATTATTTGCATCATCATCATATTACAGACAATTTTTATGTTAGAAGCAACTACCTATTTATTAACATTTCAAAATCCATTATGATTTTGATGTACATACGTATATTGCATAGCCTTGTTAAGTAAGAAGTACGTTTTTTTAATATATGCTCATTCTCTGCGAAAGTTATCTTAAGGGTAGAAATGGATCCATTATAAATTATGAAGTGCCCTTCAGCTACAATATTCCACCCAAACTGTGAATTCTGGTAGCTTCTGCTTCGTTCCTTAATTATGCAACTTTCTAGTTATGATTTCGGAATAATCAACATTTTAAAACGCTGTGAAATCGTTGGCTTCCGCGGCCAGTCTTGAGTGCTCTTGGCTGTCCGGGTGACGCCGCGTCGAAGGCTATGATGTCGACGTTTCGACTATCTCATCGACGTCTTCCTCAGGGCTGGTCTGCGCCGGTGGAAACGTAGTGTGTAATGGGAATTTGGCGGGTTACGCCTTATGGATGTTTCCATTTGCTTTAGATTTTCTTGAATCTTACGCCGCTCGCGGGGGCGAGGGCGGGGCGAGCTCGCGACCTCTGTTTGCAGGCTGCGTCTTGTGCGGTTTTAGGTGCATCAGCAGCTTGACGCGCATAGTGCTTTCCAGAAGAAGTGGAAATGGGACAAGAAATGTTCGAAAGATAGTAGAAGTGGAAATTTTGAGAACAAGTTAATAGAGTTATTTATAGATTGCGGTTATTCCGTGTGGGAGGTTTTGTCTGTTCACTATGGCGATCTTAAGAATCGAACATTTGTGGGAAGTTTCTTACAGCGTTTTTCTGCTTTTTTGCAGTAGTATTGAGTGTATTTATCGAAAAGTGGGGATAGGGAGTTGTTGCGAAAGTTCTATTAATTTCTTTAGAAACGATGTCTTATATAAATTTGAAGATATTTGGGAGGATGTGTTTTTTAATATAGTATATGCACTTCCAGGTTCAGGTTTGAAAGCAACACGTACAAATCTGTTTTTGGCACTTTGCAATTTGGGTAAATTTGATTTTTCTGCAGTAGCCCAAGCTTTGCAGGCGCTGCGGATACAGGCGGTGTAGAGAAGAATCTTAGTTGTGGTCTCGAGATTTGCAGCTGTAAGTAGTGGTGTAAGTCTTGCAATGCGCACATCCATTTATTTCGATGCTTCTTTGCAGTGCTCTGCCCACGAGAGTTTTTCATCGAATGTTACTCCCTTAGGAGTAACATTCTGCTGATGTGAGCACACAAGGGAATTATATACCCGTTAATGTCTATCGGGAGGGGCTTTTCTTTCCGGCACCACGAGAAGAATATAGCTTGACATTTTCCTGTATTTAATGTAAGCGCGCTTTTTAACTACACCAGCAATTTGTTGCACATTGAAGTCTTTGGAGTTCAATCAGGAGATGACAAGCTTTTGAAGTGAAGACCACGTCGTCTGCGTATAGGTATTCCCTAACTAGCGGGAAATTCGGAAGATCGTGAATAAATAGAGAAGATGTGATAGTAAGGCTACTTGCGGAACGCCGGCGAGAATTGGTTTTGTATTTGAAAGATGGTTTTGAAAGCGAATTTGGAAGGTTCGGTTGATGAGATAGCTTTTGAGAAGAAGATAGAGATAAAATGGAAGAAGTTTTTAAATTTTTTTGGAAGGAGATTATGGTTTACTTAATTAAAGGCCCAGGAAACATCGAAGAATAGAGCTGGAAGAGAACAAGAGAGCTAAGGAAGATGATGCCTCCATTGCTAGGTGAAGAGCTTGTAATGCAGACGAGCGGCCTTTTTGGAATCCAATTTGTGTGCAACGAATAGCTTGGTCTGCACCCGGGTGTCTACGAATTTTTGGCAGTATCAGTTTTTCGAATAATTTTGTTTGCGATAGAAGGCTGTAATTTTCAGGGTCTCTGCAGTTTTTCCTGGTTTATTTATTAAGGTTATCGTGGCGTGTTTCCACATTTTCGGAAAGTTGCTGTTTTCTAAACGGGCGTTGAAAATCTGTTCCAGCGCAGTTGTTGTGCTACGAGGAAGGTTTCGGAGCATCATAGCATTTATTTTGTCAGGATCACTAGCTTTCTTAGTCTCATCTCTTTAATTTCCGCTAAGAGTTGTTCCTTGGTTATTAAACTTTCGTTGAGGATACCGATATCTACCGTTTCGTCGTCGTCTTCGTTTGATAGGTCTCTTCTTCCGTCGTGAATTTATACCCCGTTTACTCTTATGGATGTTCGTAAGGGGATGGGTTTAAATCTGTCTTCCATGACGTTTGCAAAAATTTCTGTTTTTCTTGCTGGGTCGTACGATAATGTGTCGTTTAGTTAGTCTCGTAGTCCTGTCATTGGCCCTTCTGGTTTCCGAAAGATTTTTTGTATTATCCATATGTCTTGGATGTATGCTTTTTTGTATGCTCCATATGTATGCTCCATATGTCTTGCTCCATATGTCTTGGATGTATGCTTTTTTGTATGCTCCATATGTATGCTCCATATGTCTTGCTCCATATGTCTTGGATGTATGCTTTTTTGTATGCTCCATATGTATGCTCCATATGTCTTGGATGTATGCTTTTTTGTATGCTCCATATGTATGCTCCATATGTCTTGCTCCATATGTCTTGGATGTATGCTTTTTTGTATGCTCCATATGTATGCTCCATATGTCTTGCTCCATATGTCTTGGATGTATGTTTTTTTGTATGCTCCATATGTATGCTCCATATGTCTTGCTCCATATGTCTTGGATGTATGCTTTTTTGTATGCTCCATATGTCTTGCTCCATATGTCTTGGATGTATGCTTTTTTGTATGCTCCATATGTCTTGCTCCATATGTCTTGGATGTATGCTTTTTTGTATGCTCCATATGTCTTGCTCCATATGTCTTGGATGTATGCTTTTTTTATCAGTTCTTCCCATGCGTTTACCCGATAGTCGTTTAAGAGGCGTGGAACTTTCCGTCGTATCTGTTGAATCTGTCTTTATCTTCCGGGTCTCGTGTTGTGTAGAATCTTCTCTGCGCTCGTCTCCTTGTTTGTATTTCTGAGATAATGTAAGATGGCAAGTAATTTTTGTTTGGAATTTCTTTTTTTGTTGTAAATAAGTTGTAAGCTGAATGGATATGATGTGTGAATTTTTGAATTGGGGTATCAATTGCTTCGGTCGAGGTGAGGGGGTGGTCGTAGGCGTGGATTTTATGGGCAATTCTGCTTCTGAATTGTTTCTAGTGACTTGAAATTTTGGAATTTTTATTTGTATGAAATGGATATGCACCAAGGTAGATAGCTCAGATTATAAGGAGGTGGTCAGAGTATAGTTCGGAGAGGGGGTTTGGTACAGTTGGTTTCAGTGCAGAGGACTGAATGTCTAAAATGTCGTGCGGTATGTCGTTAATAAGGTGAGTAGGGCCGGAAGGAGGTTGGGTGGTAAGAGAGTTAGAAGTATGAAGAAACTGTTGTAGGATATCTCCAGCTTGTGTATTTCGCCTACATCCCCATTCCATACGTTTTACATTTAAATCGCCCGCCATTAGAATAGTTTGGCCTAGAGAGACGAGCGCAGTTAAATCAGTGGTAATTAGTGGTCGCAGTTAACTTTTGTTTACAGAGAGAACGGTGACAGATCCTGGTTTTGCTCCTGTTTCGACAACTGTGACCTTCATAGTCTGTCGAGTCGGAGTGATGATACGTGAATGCGGGAGAGTTCACCTTACTGCAATTGCGGTTCCGCCTCCGCGTCCAGTTTGTCTGTCGTCACGGTAGATATGGTGGCCTATGAGAGAGAAAGAGCGGTTTTTGTAAGAAGTGTTTCCTGGATGAGTAATAGAGCAATGGAGTAATATTCACAAAATTTTTCTATGTCTGTTTTATTTCTGTTTATTGTGCCCCCTGCGTTCCAGAACGCGATGAGGTGTAGTTTTGAATTTCTGGTATTTAAAAGAGCGAAGCAACTGATTGACCGACATTTAGCAGTCTTGTGAGCGTGTCTTCCGATCGTTTCATTATGATAATTGCCAATTTGATGCTTGTAATTACTTTTTCGATGTTTATTTCTTTAATTATGCTAATTAGTTCACTTATATAAGATAAGGTACTTGTTTCTTTAGGGGTGTTAGATGTATGTAGGACGTGTGAGCTAGTGAAGAATTTTGTTGTAGTGTTGGGATTTTTAGTTAGTGGGACTTGTAAAGAGATGAGAGCAGCACGTTCCTCGCTGACGTCTCTACATTTTCTAGCATTTTCCGTCTTGCCTTAAGTGCGTTTATAAATAGGCTTTGCAGTCTCTGAAATTTACGGCATGTTTTTTACTGCAGTTCGAACATTTTGGTGGTGTGCTAGTTTTGTCCGCGTCACATGCTGAAGTATGATGATTGCCATGCACCGTTAGGGGCGGTGGCAGCCGTTTTTCGTATGGTCCCATTACATGCAGGTTGTGCATTGGGGAAGTCTCTCTTTGTTGTGTGGTTCCCCAATGAAAATCCTATACTCCATGAGATATTTAATTTCCCGTAAAGTTTGAATTTGGTTGTGATTAATTTCGATTTGGTATATGCCTAATGGGTGGAACACTTGAGGTCCGATTTTTACTTGCTCGTGTACGAAAGCAGGATACGTATACGTAACCCTCTAACACGTGGTGTTGCCAGAATCCCTGTTTTGACCAATTGAAAACAAAACGTCGGTCCGTCTTAACTCTAAATTTTCGGAAATTGTAAAATTATGATTTTTTTCGGCGACTTCTTACAACTACAATATTGAAGATAGAGACCTTTCCTTCAAATGAAATTTGTTATCCATAAATAGTTCTGTCATTAAGATCATGTAGATTTTTTGTAATTTTAGTAGTTTTCGTGCAATAGTGTGTGCAATATTTTCAATTTTAAAAAATAACAAAAACAAGATTCTCTCAAAAATTGCTCCAAAGTTTTTCTTTAAATTTTTAGTAGAGTTACTGCCAAACAAACCCTATACGATGATATGAGCGCCATATTGCTCTATTGCTCTGTTTCTTCAAAAATTACAAAAATTATTTTTTTTACTTGTCTCTCACGTCGATAAGTTTCTTATGGGGCGATTTCTTCACAGTGTTATATTTGTGAGTACATATGCTTTAAATAATTTCAAATAACGTTTCTCGAAACACATCATTTTTCTATGAAAATGAGCTCAAAATTCCGCATTTTCAGAAACGCTAAAACGCCATTTTCTCAAAAATGCTCCAAATTTTTTCTTCAAATTTTTCCAATAGATAGTGCTTATTGTACTATTTAATATGAATTTAAGTTTATTTTGGTGTATCATTTTGTTTTGTTTTTTTCAAAAATTACACAAATGTAACTTTTTTTAAAATATGTCTCACGCCGTTAATATGCATATTTCCATCGTTTTGAATACATTATTGCATTTGTGAGTAGAAGTGCTTCTCAAAAACCTTCATGGGAAGTCATTTGAACTTAAGATATTCCTGTGAAAAGAGCTTCAAATTTCGCATTTACAGTAATGCTTAATCGCCATTTTCTTAAAAACGGCTTCAAATTTTTCAATGCAAATTTCTATTTAGGACGAGGCTTTACTCTTCTGTAATATTCTTGAAGTAATATTTCGGTTCCACTATTAAGACAGCGAAAAATTGAGAAAAAGTCAAAAAATGTTCTTTGGGCGATAGATGGCAGCTGCAATGAGAATAGGGCAAGACCGTAAAGCCAGTCCACACCCAGGAAATTAGAAACCTTTACTACGAGAAAGTCTGTGCCATTCTGTGGCACCTCTAGTTCTTTTTAGTTTATCAATATAATGTACTGTGACTTATTTCTTTTCAATTTCAGCCTTTATTTCTTCACAATTTAAACTTTTATCTAACACGCATATCATTAGACGGTGTCGCCTTTCAGGAGTGGCGCGGTGATAATGCACATGCACTGTTTGAGCGTTTCTGAGAATCTCTTTAATCTTTTCGTGTTCTGGTATTATGTTTGGTCTAAGTATTAGTTCCAGGTTTGTTAAGTGAGCATGTATGGACTCGCCAATTTGTGCACTTCAATAATTAAGAAAGTCTGTGGGATTTCCGATAGTATTTTTATCAAGGTAAAACGCGTTGATTTTACCTGGACGCTCTTTACGTGGGACTGGATTTGTGGACTTTGTTGCGGTGGGTTCTGCATTTTGGCTCTTTTCTTCTTGTGACGTTTTCTGAGTTTCTGTAGCTTTGTTGCGTTTGGATTCTATTTGGGGGTCTTCATCAACTTCGAGATTGATAAATCTATTTCTGGATTCAAAGGAGATTGGTTTTGTAGTTTATTTTTGCTTAAAGAAAATGTTGGGTGTCATGAACTCGTTTATGTCGACTGTTGATTCTTATGTTTAGTTTGTTCATTATTGCA
Source organism: Teleogryllus occipitalis (assembly GCA_011170035.1). Lineage (NCBI taxonomy): Eukaryota > Metazoa > Arthropoda > Insecta > Orthoptera > Gryllidae > Teleogryllus > Teleogryllus occipitalis. The sequence continues at coordinate 327,014 of BLKR01000319.1, read as the reverse complement.
TTACTGTTATTTTCATCTGAGCTGTTTCCTGATTCGTCCTTATTGATAATATCGTCATTTCCTGATTCGTCGTCTGCGCAGGAGTGGTCGGCACTCGTGTTTATAGCCCGACAGAATCGCTCCGTGCCGTGCCGACACCAGACACCACCAAGCCGTCCACCCCGGACCGGCCCTTGCCGCCAGATCACGGACCGCACCTAGTCGTCCGACAACGGACCGTTTCTGGCCGACCGATTCGATTCTTCCCCGCGATTGCCGGTCGGTCTGTATGGCCGGCTAGTCACACACGACCCACCTGTGTATAAACCCGAGGACCGACCACTCCGACGCAGAACAACCCTGAGGAAGACCAAAGCTGCGAGCGCTGTAGTGCGGCTGTGCTGTGTTTCGATTAGGCTAGAATTAGTGCGTGATATTTGTTTGTTTGTGACGGTAAACCGGTGCTCGTGGGGTGGAGGTGATCAACCGTCGACGTTCACGTGAAGCGAAGAACTGCCAAGTTGTCCCCTCTGAAATACATCTCTTAAGCTGACACTACCATAATCGTTTACCACGAAAACAAATATAGCCCTATTGAGAACTTTATTTTCTAATTAATTACGCAAAATTTTAATTAATTGCTCTTCAAATTTTTGCATAATTTAATGGTGAGATTGATGGTGATTAACGAGATTGATGGAGATTAATGGTGAGATTTAATGGTGAGATTAATGATAAGATTGAGCTGGCATAAGATTAAGCTGGCACCGCCACAATCGTTTAACACATAAACCAATATGCCATTTTGTAGAACGATTTAATTGCTAATTAATCACGCAAAATTAATTTAATTGCTCTTCAAACTTCCGAGTATTTAATGGTGACCTAACCCTTAAGCCTTAAGTTGACACCACCACAATCGGTTTGCACAATAACAAAGAAGCCACCTTGTACAAAGATTTAATTGTTAACTAATTACGCAAATTCATCATTAATTACTCGGACGTTTGTCGAGGAAATAAATTAGTTTTTGCATGACAAGACTAGACTTCAAACCTAAGTGCGCCAACGTCCTCTAAAACAACCATGAATTTGATCAGATATGTCCACTGATAACCCAAGCCAGTCTGACAAGGTGGACAAACTCCACAAAATCCAAACTCCACAGCAGCCACATCTAATTCTCCTACACTATCCCAAGATTCCTCACCAGCCATTACCTCAAATAACTCCTTACCCTGATAAAATCCTTGAACATAAAAGAATCCTTACCTCAATTAGACCTATCCTTGATATCCTCAAAGGACCTGAAGAACCCATTACAAAATTGATCACTGTTGCAGTCAAGGTATGCCGGATCCTTGTCTAAATGGCTCCCTCTCCTCGTTTCCGCACCCTATCCATCGGGTTTTATTCCTTCCAGAAACCTGGTTAAACCCATCCCAATTCTTCTCCATTCCCGGGTATATCACCTTCCCCACTAACCGAACCTTTTCCCAACGCGGAGGCACCGCTATACTGATCCGTCAGGCAATACCACACACTTCCTTTTGCATTACACCTAATAGAAGCATCGAACACACAGCCATTCAAATTAGCACCATCTACACGAGTCATTATCATTTTAGCATATAAAAGACCTGGACTTCAGATACCGACATCAGACCTCGATTGATTGATTGATTTTTTCGTGTTTCCGGGCGCGTCAACTGCTTCGGTCATTAGTCCCGTTGGTGTAGTGCATGTTTTTTCTCGGGAGATGGCGGTGATCTTCCCCTGCTAGATGGCGAGATCCGGCGCCGACCTACCGTCGGCTAGTGGGGTTCCCCCTAACCAGGACTCTCCCACCAACGGGGCACCGCCCCAGTCGGGACAAGCTCTAAGCTCCCGACCGGTCTCCCGGAATATGTGGTAGTGTAGTGCATGTTAGTGTAAGTGTGTGTGTGTACAGGGAGAGGATAGGACAAGGAAGAGGAAGGACAGATCGCGCGCGGTCCGTGGCCCGTTGCCGGTACTGCTCCGGCATTCGCCTGGTGTTGATCGGAGAAACCACGGAAAACTACCGATCAGAGCAGCCGGCCGCTAGAATTCTCCTCCAGACAGTAGCTGAATTCGACGTAGCTGAAAAGCTAGTGTCGAAAATCCTGCCGCCGTCAGGACTCGAACCTAGGACATCCCGGTTAGAGGCGCTGCAGTGACATCAGTTGATGCACTGAGCTACCGCTACCGGTCAGACCTCGACATTATCCATAACCTACCGTACCCATTCATACTAGCTGGAGACCTAAATAGTAAAAGTACAGAATGGGGTTGAAGACGAAAACAATGCCAGCGGACTTCGACTACAGGACTTTGTGAACAGTAACGCCTTCGTTCAACTTAGATACCCTGGTGAACCGACGAACCAACCACCTGACATCTTTGATATTCACTCACAAAGCCTACATATATCCACTACTCACATACTTCACGATATCTTTGACTTAACAGACCACTTACCAATCTTCTTTACATTAAGGACATCCTTCTACAACTGCCAAACAGGACCAACTCTAACCCCATCCACCGACTGGAAAATGTTTACAAATTTAATTCCAAAGAAAATCCCACAGACAAGATCACCCAATCCTTCCATGTGAAATTTTAACGACTATGCAGACTAAACAACAGACACATAGACATTTCTATACACTAAAACGCGACGAGGACAAACGACTCCTAAAAACTATCGGTGCACGTACTTTCTCGCCCGTATTTGCACACAAAATTATGCAAACAGTACTCAAATTTTCGAAAAATTGTACATGAGCTTATTTCAAAATCTAACTTAAAGGAATTGATTTCATTAAGCGAAAAAATCTCTATCTGTATATTTTAGTTGTAGGAAGACTCCGAAGAAATGAACTTTTGCAAATTTCGAAAAATCGGGGATTTCAACGAACATAAGACCTGCGACATTCTCTTAAAGAGACGTCCATCACATTATCCAACAACAAAATTAATAAAAAACGATGGTGACTTTTTTAATTTGGAAAATGTCCCAGCGGCTTTATGTAAAGTACCCCCAAAATTAAAATATCGGTTTCAAATTCAAGGGGCCGCGACATCAGCCAGATCTGTTGAGGAATATCAATTTTGGAGAAAATCGGCTGAACGGTGTAGCCGCTAGCGTCGTTCACAGACGGACGGACGGACAGACACGTTTGCTGTCATTCGATTTTTCGGTGTCAAGAACCCGTAAAACATGGATTCTGGCTACACCACGTGATAGAGGTCTTTTTCCTCAATGTAGCAACAGGATTTATCCACTTTCTCGTTACCAGAGCCTGTAATAAGAGTTTTTCTGACGAAAATTCGTCATTTTTTCGCGCAGCATTACATAACTTTCTCTCTACTCCGTAGCGAGAACGTAAAACCAACTTCAACACCACGAAGAATAGAAATAGGACAATCTGATCATCGACCAAAAAATGCCCCGATAATATTCATCAAATCATTAAAACCATTCACAATAAACCGATATACATCTCACCACTATAAACAGCTCCAAACACATACTTTCGGCGCTCAAACCATACCAAACACCTTTGCTCAGTCAATGGCCGTGCACTTCCAACTACATAACCTACCTATCCCTTACCACGCTATCCTAATCTTCTTCAAATTCATACCATTTCCCTTGAATACTCAACAACTCTGAACCTTATCAAATACGGAGGTGAAACTGATTATCAAAACCCTTCATAAAAAGAAAGTTCCCGGCCCCGATGGAAAATCCCCACCCCAAAACCTTCATTACAGCCAGAACGCTCTCAACCTTCTCACCGAAATCCTGAATTTCTGTCTACCCTCTCCTATTTCCCGACCACCGGGAAGACTGCCCGTTTATCCATGATCCCAAACCTGGCAAGGAACATCGGCTACCTCCAAATTACCAACGTATGAGTCTTTTTTCTATTTGCGGCAAACTTTGAAATGAACATACCCTCACAATCCGGCTTCTGGGAGGGCCGGTCAGTGGCTCTCCAAACTTCCGGATGGCAATTTCCGTTGCCACACACCTCTCCAAACAAAATGGGAAATTCCCACTATCCTTATAGATCTCTCCCATGCCTACGACTACACACCACATCCTCCTTTTCATCCTGCTTTCCTCCTCATCTCCTATCATTCCTTGAAAGTTATCTATCAGAACCTTCTTCGTTAAACATCTAAAGAAAACCTCCCCTTCCTGTCCTATCTGAAGCGGCGCCCTCAGTGCGCCGTACTATTTCCTATTCTCTTCTCTTAATCTCTCTCTCTCTCTCTCTCTCTCTCTCTGTATATATATATATATATATATATATATATATATATATATATATATATATAAAGGGCATCCCAACAACACGGTGCTCAAGAATTTATACATGCAGATGCCCTTACTTTCCTCTCATCCTCTCACATCCTACACCAATCTCTTTCCAAACTCCAAACCACCCTCCAAAACCTAGGCTCAAAAGAATGCAATCGAAATCAATCCCCCACCAAAATTAACACCCAACCCATTACCTGCCAAACCCGAATCAGGGCGTAAACTTTCACAACTTCTAAACTTCTCCGGTCACCTTCTCATCACTCTGTTCACATCCCTCACCAAACTACCCCACCTAACCTGGTTGGAAAACCGAGTCCTGCGAATCATCTTCCGACCCCGAAGAATACCCCAAATTCGATGACATCCGCACACTCCATCATATCTTAGATTTATCCTTCAGTCAGCCATAAATCAAATTTAAAAACTTACTACCGATCCATTCTTCTGAAATTTCCTTAACCCACATAGAACCATTCTTAACAGAACTCCTGGACCTTCTTCCTCCAAAAAAAATGTCTACATATCCTAAAACTTCCTCTGCCACCCACCTAGACCAGAGAACAAACAGAAATACAGTCTAAAACCGCTTTCCCCTCCTTTCCTTTTTGCTGAACCAACTTAATAGGATAAATGACATCATACGAAGACTGACCCAAATGGACCAAAGCACCAGCATCCTACCTAAATATTATCGCCTCACCGAAATACTTTGTAACCAAACTAACCAATCCCTTCTCTAAACAAAATAACCTGTCTTTCCTCTCACCCAACACTCCAACAAGGACAACCGATTAACCTACCTTTAATAAAACAACTTATCAACCCTCAACCTAATAACCCTTGGTCCCCATCCCTGCATGGGGGAATAGGACGTTAATCACTATCTTCAGCTTAAACATAAGAAGAAAAAAACAGCATGAAGAATCCCGTAAGGAATAGGCATGCCAAGGGAACCGCCAATCACAGAAGAGAGAAGAGGAAGACCACAACAAGACGACGAAAACGTCGGCTTCACTGCCTTCGACGCGGCGGCACCCGGGTAGCCAAGATCACTCGATTTTAAAATGATGTTTCCATTGTAAGGATTGTGTACTACGTTTTTCAATGGCCTCTTCATATTCATATAATTTAATAGAAAGACACAGTGAATTCAAATAAATATTGATTGAAATATGGAATGTATTTAATTTAACACAATCTTTTAAAATTAATGATTGAATTATGCACATACATCCAATTACATTCGTATATTCCATAATGTATCTTTTCCTTTTTTAGCGCTAGTCCCTGGAAATTGCAGGGTCCGCAAGGTCTCCCCGTCAGTATTCTTGACCCCACGACTCCAGTGCGGATTGGGGGAGATGAAGGGATGGCGATCAAAGCAATCGACCTACGAATCCTATTCCGACAGGCACCACACACTCGCAGAGGTGTGGTGCACCACACACTCGACTTCCCAATCACCGGTACTCACGAGCGGGAAAACCTTTAAGCCTGCCGCTACCGGTATCTGTATTTTCCATATCGTCTCTATCACAATTTTATAAGTTCATTTAAATATCGGCATGGGTTATCATTGGATTATGTTATATAAAATTGCATTAAGTGATCAAACAAGCTTCCAACTAGCAGGAAGATCCTGAACATTCAACTTCGAAATCTTAGCTCCACAGACTGTATAAGATTGACATTCTTCACACACCATATTCAGATGACACACTTTTATTCTTCAGAGTAACAATTCAATATAATGAAAAAATTACCAAAGCAGAGATTTATAATTTACTATTGAAAATTAATATTACATTAAAATAATTTTATGAAATGTCAGTATTTATGTAGCTTACAGGAAATAGTGAAAACTTACAGCAGTTTTCTGCAGATGTCAGAAACATTCACATTATTTTTATAGTATTGTTAATAGTGTAAATAATGGAGCAACATTGGACCCAAAAATGAAAAAATCAATAACAATTTTTTGTAAGTTTTTGTGAAAATAATTGGGAAAAAAGTATTTATTTGAGTAGAAAATAAAATGAAGCAGTACAGTTTTCTTTGATTGTGATTCAATGGTGCCTTCTTTCTGAAAAGTTACTTTAATGTGATGATAATTTGTTAGACAAAATGTTTGACTAAATTACAAATATTTTATTATATGATAATTGGGACTGTTGACTTATATTGTTATTTTGAGAAAATGTAAGATTTTTCATTTTCATGCATTTACGTAAAAAGTTTGGTTACTATAATATACATAATAATATTTTCATATTAATTTAAAATGCTAAATTGAGAAATCATTGATGATTGTTGTCCTCAGTTAATATATGTGTATCTAACATTCTCAGCTAGAAAGAAAGAAATTGTTCATCATAATTTATAGGTTAATATATAAAAATTAACTAATGAGCTTAACATTTTTTAAATATAAAAGACTAATGGACCATTTCTCCCACAAACTACATTTAACTCACCATTCACAGTACTTCTATTGATTCAAAATTTGTATCCATTTCTCAAGACTATGCAAACTTTTTGTAGTGATGTATGAAACTATTAAGAAGTGACTTCCCTAGATTTGTTTATCTCTTTTCTGTTTTTAGCCACCATTCTGAACTGTCATGCAGTTACATTTGAACGGTATGTCATTTACAATTATTTTATCCTTGAAAATGTTCCTTATTAAAATTTAGTATTTTGCTTCCCACTTTTGCATTAAAAGTTCTTTCAATTAATAGAAACATATTAGACAAGCTCAAATAAATTTTACAATAGATACACAAATTAGTTTATACCCACAGACCAGCTATACTTCCCTTTTAGTCCAACAGAGAATGAAATGCATGAAAAAGTTAAATATCTCTAAAAAGTGTAATTTGGTAATTGCTATGGCAAGAATAACAACTTTATTTAAATTTTGCATACGTAGATAACACTCATGTTGTCCTGTCCTTTCAGAACCATCACAGTACACTCACTATGAATTTTGCAATGGAACACTTTAAAATACACTGCATTAATTAAACTTTTTTAACTTTAATGACTATTCATGTAAATTGACAAGACTTTGCATTACAGAGTATTGATGCCTCACATTAGCTCTAAATACCAGTGTTCAACAATCAGGTAGAAATAATTTATTAAATCCATTTCACATTACCTGAAATCATGTCTTCCTATCCTATAATAATAACTCTTCCTATTATTCTCGTTAAATGCAAGGACTAGTGTGAGTGTGAGCTTCTTTCAGCAGCAACAGCCATGGTGGTGGGGGCAAGGCTCACAAACCCTCCCTGTATTTCAGCGGGCTGCCAGCCAGTACCTCCCTGCCGCTGGGGCTGAACCGGGCGACCAGTCTGGGGGCGGGATGGACAGCACTTGTCTTGTAGAGGCCTCGTTCTGATTTGCCCCTCTTCTTCTCTTCTCGTCTTCCCTCCTGTTCTCATGCTCAACCAACTGTGACCGTTCGCCTGTTCGCCCGATCGCCTGTTCGCCTCACCGTGCCACGCTCTGCTCTCTGTGCCTGCATGATGCCACTGCATGGCCTGCCCGCCCGTGTCCGCCCGTTCGCCCACTCCCGTGCATGCCATCGTGCGTGTGCGCGTCAAGAGCATCCCCTTCCTGGCTACCAGCCCGGGCAAGGACCGTGTGGTCCTTGTCTATAGCGACAAGATTGAAGTACGAACCAAGGTAATTCAATTACCATTTTGTGATATTTTGATATCTGTCATTTTGTGATACGGTTTTACATATGTCCTATATCCACAAGGTGCTGAGCATGGTTGTAGTATCTCTTTCTGGATGAATTTCAAGATCTAGCACAACAAATATGTAGTAGTCTGTGCTTCCTGCTGCATGAATAAATCACATCTTTTATCTTATTGCATCAAAGTCACTTCAAAAGAAGGAAGACATTAATAAACTTAATAATAAATAATTTCAATAATTAAATTATTTATTTGCAATTTACACTGACTCAACTAACCAATTTGAGTATTTGCCTAGGTTGTAAAATGTTAAAATTTGCATTCAGTTGCTATATGAATCTTTGATGCAGAAGCACATGATGTGAAGGGTTGGAATGGCAAGCTTTTCATATTTTTAGTTCAAAATGTGTGTGTGTGTGTGTGTGTGTGTGTGTGTGTGTATATATATATATATATATATATATATATATATATATATATATATATATATATACACACATATATACATATACATATATATTGCAATTTATATATATATATATATATATATATATATATATAAAAGAAAGACACAAAAATTTTCTTCTTTCGCTGTCCATCTTCTCTTCTTCTTTCTTTCTTTTTTCCCTTAAGCATGTGGGATCTAGTGGTAGAAATAGATACAATTTAGTTGTAGATAATCTGGAAATGGGCAGCTGATTAAAAGGTGCACATCTCCATTACATTTTCTCACCATCATTGTAAGATGTTAATCAATAAAAAGCAGAGTATACATGCACATGATTTGAAAAAAAAAAAATTTTTTAGAGATAAATGAGTTTAATTTCAGAGGTAAATTTCTAAGAAGAAAAAATGAAATATAAATTCGTAATAAACAGTGTAACTGCAAAGAGAGTATACAGTAATTATCGCTTTGATGAGTATTTTGAGTGCACTATAAGATGTTCTTTAAGGTTTCAAATTGTTCCTAATCATGTATATGTTTACTTCTGTATTGTCTTCAATGCTAGAAGTAATACTCTTTTGGAGAAATATAATATAATTATTTGTTTAAAAATGCATAAACAATGGAAACAAAATCAAAGTTTGATATTTAATTTCAAAAATATATCAAATTCTTATTTAAATGTGTACTTCAGTTAATCAACTGTTTATCTGAAAAAAATATTTACCGGTAAACTAATTTTTATAAAGATTTGATTGAATAAAAAATTGACATAGAACATTATAATTTTTTGTGTAAAGTTTTATAACTTCTGTAAGAAGTGGCATTTCATACTTACAAATCTAAATAAAATTCCATGGATATACATTTCCAAAAATATAAAAATTACATTAGTTTGTTATAAGAACACATTTCATAAAATAAGTGGGGGTAATAAAATAAGGGAATGTGTTTTGTAAGAACTGTTCAAAAATTGACAACAATAATGATAGTATCACTTCTAGCAAACAACACATGTAAAATTTTGATTTTTAGGAAATGATGACATCTGGTAGACTCAGTGAAATATGCAACTGCAAAAACATAACATACGCTTGGCTTGTCTACTTATCTAATTGTCAACTTTGAGAGGAAATTTTAAAGTTTTAAAATTACTTGACTAATCTTTCAAAGAAGGTTGTGCTTTTCAAATGTTAAATTTTTCTTGCACATGAAGACATAAATGCTCATTGATAATTTATGATCTGATCTTTGTATGGTTTCTTACTTAAATAATGAGATCAGTATTCATATAATTAAAACAATTTTTGTGGGTCCCATTACCAACACAATCCTCTGCATATAAAAATGTCTTCTTCTCAGAAGCATCAACGTGGAGCAACGCCTGAATCAACAGCCCATGATGAAGAACTCAATGACATACAGATTCGGATGCAGTCAAACAGGTCACCACCTAGTGAGCCAACTCCGGATCGACTTTCAAGAGCCAGCTTGAACCAAACAAACTCAGGAGGAGGAACAGGCGCTGGAACTGGGGGAACAGGTGGTGGTGGGTCAGCCTCGTTGGTTTCAATCAGCAAACCTAATTCTACAACATCATCAACCATGACTGCTTCAGTGGTTGTTAATCTACCAGCCTCATATCCTGGTTCTGAGGTGGAGCCTACATCACCGGCCTCACCTAGTGCCTCGCCAGCTACATCACCTGATCAACAACCGGAGGTGCGCATCTCCACTTTGTGAACCAAAAATAACAAATTTTCCAACCCATAACACCAAAAGATATTGAAAACACTTTTCATGCCACTGTTCTTGTCATTATTCACTCCCCATTTCTGGCGATGCAATGCTTTAGATCTTCTGACAACTTGCCATTCCATAGTTGACCAAAGATAACCAGCTTTTTCAGAAAATGGCTGTGTAAGAAATCAGTCTTTTACCTTGCCTGAATTCTCTGGAATATCTTCAGAACTATGGAGTAATATGAATGAAAAATAATATAAAAATTAAATTGTTGAGACTGATACTATAGACGTGAGTGAAACATTGTAACATTCTCATGAGATAGTTATTAAAATGGCATGAAAGTCTTGTGCTTTTCCTAATGAATAGTCAGGCATGAGTACTTTTAATCTTTAAGTTACAAGTAATCATTGTTACCTTTGAACAAATAAAGCAAAGGATACATTATGTTGAAGAAATGTTATGTAAGCAAAAATGAACACCAATTTGGTGTCTTTTTGTTACAATCGCATGAATGAATTTTAATTATATGTGCAAAAATGCAGTTCATACTTTGAAGGAAATAAACTTCAATTATATAACTTCCCATTTGTCTGTTGTTAAAAGATTATGGTTTTCTAGTTTTAGGGTATGAAAATTTACATAAAAAAGGACTATTGTTATAATGTATTCCTCTCAGAGAAAAGAATCTTTGTCTCCCATTTCTCATTTCAAAAGAATAATATTCATGGCAAAAAATGTATCATATTTGTACAGACTGAAACTTGTAATGTTTTCAATATTTTAATGCACAAGAATTTGAGGATAATGGCACATAATTGCAAATCCTGTGACATGTCAATTACTGAACAGGTGAGGAGCAATATTAGAAGAAAATGTATAAAAAATGTTTTATTTAAATTGTTCTTGCTCCTTCAGATTTACCAGCATTCTCACTGCATATAGAATTTGAGTAACTTAATAACATTATGTATCATGTGCTGTCAAAATGAGTTCAAAATAAAAAAAATCGTATTTCTATCCAAATGTGTTTATTCCCTAAACATGTTGATGCAAACTGTGCCAGTGGTGTGTCACTACTGTGACATTACTCATTACCTGCAAAAACTGTAGCGTGGAACACTTTCATACATTTATACTTGCATTGTACAAAAGATATTGGTGTACTTACTGTTTTTATAACTGGGTCTATTAGAAAAAAGTGTAATATTTTCTCCAGTTATTTGTACAATCCTGTTAATCATTGCAGATCAAGATATAATATTGTTCAATTTAAAGTTTATTTTATATGCAGTGAGATGTTCTACAGGAAAGCAAAATGGTGATATAGAATTGTTCATTTCCTCAAATAAAAAATGTATGTATACAGAATTTCACAATTCATATTTTAAAAACTATCACCGTACCATGCACCAAACCCAAGGTGTTTCAAAGAAAAATGTATCAAGACCTAAAATATCAAGAAAACAACTCCTTTCTGGTTTTTATTTGTTCTTTAATTGCATGCTGTTTCTATGGTGCTCTTAAACAAAACAGAAAAAGGTGATTATTCAATTAAATTAACTGGGATAAATGAAAAGTTGTAAAACTGTGGTATACATTTTCTTTATTTTCAGTGTTCCCAATTAGAAATTCTAGGAAATATTGGCTGATTGCTAAAACAATATTAATAAAAATCAGTGTGGAAATAATTTGTTAATGTTTGTTGTTCAATGAAAATATTAATTTTGTGAAATCTGTGTTTTACAAACACCAAGAATATTCCTCTAGTTACTTATGAGAAATACTGTCACTGGCTATATATATTAAAATTAGAATTAACTAAAGACTGAGTTCAACTCTTGGCATTTATAATTATGTCATTGAACGTGTTTTTAGTAACCAAGATACATGCACAATTTATTATTTTCTAAATGATAGTCATTTTTCAAAATATCACAAATATTTGTATTAATTCCAAAGCAAAAATATTAAGTATATTCTATAGTACCTGTTATATTTATGAGTTATTTAGAACACTAAGAATATTGTTAATACATAAGGAGGGAGGAAAAATAAAAAATATCCTTGTTATAACAAAAATGCATGTGTTTTTGTACACATACACTTAAACATGTCAACACCACACTCTTAATACTTTCACAAATCGTCTAAGTCTTTTCATATGACAATGAAATAATCCTGGTAAGAACAAGATTTTTCAATGTAACTGTTATTTAGTTTCATTACAATAGGACTGATAAATGCAGTTGTGCATTGTGTAAAAAATACATTACCTTTTGTAGTTGTAAGAAAACAAGTAACAGCAGATATTAAAAAACACAAAATGCCATTAATTAAATAATTAAATTTTTGAAGGGAATGTTTTAACTTTGTAAAATATTTCCAAAAAATATGCAAGGAAATTAATAATAATATAAAGAGCTAATTTTTTTACATCCAAATTTAATACAAATAATTTTTAATTCCATTAGTTGATAAGAGCACTTTGGTTTGGAGTATATTGCAATGAGACTGTAGATCATGGGAATAGAAATGACCTAGACAGATTTTAGAATACATACACACACAAATATAATTATATAGAAACATACATGTGTATGTCTTTATATAAATAAGTGTATGTGTACTTACACACATTTGTTGTTACCCATTGAGAGATTGTGTGTGCCACTTAAAACTACAATTCTTCCAATATGTATAGATAATTTTGATTGACAGGGGATTTTGCTTGCCACATTCCACATAATATGTTTGAAACTCTGAAAATTACCCTGAGTGTCTACATTTTATTGAAGATATTCAAAATAACTGCTATCTTAGCAATTTATTCATGAATTTCTAATTGATAAAACAAATAAGTATAAATCAGTAAATTCAATATTGTTACTATTTGTTTTGAAACATTTTGTGGAAATTTTTTGCATCCTTATGTATAATACGTCACAAGAAAGTAAACAGCTATATCTTGGCTTTCGAATATGAAATTTTATTTATGAATGTAAATTTTGCATAGGATAAAAATTGTTTTACTAACATGTATTTCCACGTAAATTCAGATTAATTAATTTTCCAAGATTTCATTACTTTGTGATAAGTAATGATTTTAACACGTCATTTACAATAAAGAATGCACTGGTCAGTAAAATAATGTATTAAATACCATATATATTCATTTAAAAAATTTATTTTATATTTTCCTTAGATAATACATTTGTTAGTCTTGTTCTAGTACAATGTGATGCTTTCTTCTGCATCTTGCAGGGAACTCAATTTCTGAACTTGCATAAAAAGTACATTCAGCACATTCAGCAATATATAAAGAGACATTTTAAATGTGAACAAAATCCAGATAATATTTTTAGTCATGCAATGAAGAATGAGAATGAATAGAATAAGCAGGGTAGAAAAGAAATTAATAGTATTTTGCAATACTGGAGGACTTCCATGGTTTGAGGAAATAGTGATGAATACTTGACTAATGTGTAATTTAGCTACAGCACATCTCATTGAAACACTGTTTCCTCATGAACTTGAACTAAAAATAGGCCCCTGTTTGTATAATTGTCAGTGATCATTTCAATTCTAAATGTTGACTTTAACAGAGAATGATATTGATACTGTATATCCTATTTCACAAATTCTAAAATGCAAATAAAAACTAAATCCAATTGCTATCACTGACTGGAATGTTATATTATTTATGAGATAAAATTTTGTTGTTTCTATGTTCCTTTGTTATTCATAAAGATATACTGGTGGATAAATAATGTAGAAAAAATTCAAGGGATTCTAGCATTTACGTTATCAGATAATACTATCTTGATACAATATTCTTTGCAATCATAAAATATAAAACCATTTTTGCAAGTTTTGACTGTTTATTTGCAGCGAGTACAATTTAAAAGTACAAATTTTTAAAACATTTAGTAACATGGAATGTTACACATTATTTTGATTCGTATTCATGATGATAGCAACTGACTCAAACAAACTTTTTATCCATCTCTTATAAATATTATAAATTCTATTTGAAATGTATTTTTTTTAACTGATGATCAGTCACATTATATCCTTTAGCAAGAAGCCTTAGAACCCTTGCAAATATCTTCACAGTTCCTATGAATAAATTCAGAGATTTGTTGGTGGATTTTTAACCTTTCTTGTCATATTGCCAATAAATTTTTCAGGAAAATTCAGAGGTAAGTGTAATAAATTGACAATGATTTGAATTTTAATTAAAAGTATAAAAAATAAAAATTTTCAACTCTTAGATGATTGTGTGTAGATACAGTATATTTCATCCAATTGCACATTCATCATTCTTCATCTAGTCATTTATGAAGTTTATGGCACATATGATTGCCAAAGCAAACTGAAAATAAAATCCTTTTGAAACAGGAATCCAAAATTATAGAGATGGCGAGAGGTATGACGGATTCAGCTTTTTCAAATCTCCTACTGAGTTCAACTAATGTAAACTTTTATGTAAAGCAAACCATTTCATCAACCCTCAGATCAAAATTTTGATTCTCTAAAACAGCATAACAGTCACAGTTCATTACACATTTTAAAAAAGTTAATAATTTTCTAAATGTTAATAATTGGTTTAATATATAATTAATTTATATGCTGCTTAATTTTTCAATTTAATTTAAAAGAATTGATATATTCTTTGTCATTACATTTATTTTTGCTACTTTTGTAAGCATAATTTTTCAATTTAATTACAAAATTCTAAATAATAGAAAGTTCTGTAATGCTGCAAAAATAGAAGTCAAAATTTCGACAAGAAAATATGTTAGGGGGTATCATAAAAGCTTGTTTTTTTTTTCTCTCTCTCTCTCTCTCTCTTTTTTCCCTTATAAACATGGCGCAGTTTTAGGTTATTTTCCCCCCTCTTCTTTTCTTTTCAAATAGAGCAAACTTCACTTAATAATATGGCATGGATTATTATCAATAAACCCTTCGGAAATTCGAAAATTGAAAATTTTCAAATTTTTTTCATTGCTATCCTACAATTTCAATATTACACTATTTCAGTACTACACATTATTACACATTCTTTCTAAATGCAATCTATTCCTCAATATTACATCTTTAAATCATTTTATGTACATGTTCTTCAAATATTAGTAGTTTCACATAATCTTGAGTTATATGATGACAATGTTCAAATGTTTTGCAATCCCGAATACATTCAATATTCAAGTTAGAGATTTGTTTACTCATACAATCTATTTTTAAATAATTCCATTTACATTTCTTCAAAGTGCAAGTGTTTCTTGCAATTTTCAGAGGTTTTTTTGTGTCAACAAGATTATGAAATTGAAAATACGGGAATACCTGAAATTCTTTACTTTGATTTAAACAGTGGCACTTGAATGTCATGAGCTGGATGGAGAGGGGGACACTGTTATCCAACCGAGAACCAACCTCTCTCTCCTCTCTCCCTCTCTCTCTCTTTCCTCTCTCTCACCCCTCTCTTTTTCTCTCTCTCTCACACAGACACACACATATTTGTAAGTATGGGAGGACAAGATTTCAAATTGAAGTGTAGAAGTGAGATTTTCATTCAAAAAATTGTTTTCAATACAGGTTATTTTTTTCTAGTCTCTCATCGCTGTTTCACTAACAATGAACACTTCAACAGGTGCAGGTGAAAATGTGGCCTGATTTTTTCTATGGAAAGATATTCACTATTTTTCGATTTTTATAAAGTGGCTGATGACAGCCTATCTCCTGTCTTTTAAAATGATTTTTTTTATCAGTGGTAAGTACATTTCTGAGGCCACGAGCCTCATTGAGAAAAACGTTCTCGAATTTATTTATTTAGTCAAAAATAGTAAAAACTGTATGGGATGTATTGGAGAGACGATCATCTGTGCACATTTTCTTGAGTTACAGAATTCCTTCCAAGCATTTTAACTTTAAATTAACTTAAAAAGAGAAGAAAAAAGGTTAATATAATATAAAATAACAGTAATAGCCGTTCCGGTGGTCGAGGTCGCTTAGGCGATCCTAGGTGTCCTAGCTATCTCGGACCGAAGGGTCGCGGGTTCGAGTCGCGCCTCGGGCATGGTTGTGTTTGTGTTCGTCCTTTCACCCCTTATCATCACTTCGTTTCATCTTCATAGTTACTATACCGTTAACTCCAATAGTGGACGCTAATGACCTAGATGTTGATGATAATAATAATTAATCAGCACAGTTCATAGAAACTGGCCATGCTAGTCAAAGTAGCAAAGGAACAAAATGGTTCATGAGATCTCAAATACGAGTATCATGACCTATGACCATCTCTACTTTACAATCTTTTGTATGGCAGTTCCAATAGTGAGAATGAATGGCGGGAAAATATCTGAAATCCAATCAACTCGGTAGTTCCCAGCGACCGCAAAAAGTCCCTCCATGGAAAATCCCGTTGCGAAAAAGGATCGAACGCTTCAGATCAGATATTGCTACATTGGAAGCTTTCCAGAGAAGAGATAGAAGTAAATATCTGAGAAATAAAATAGTAGCCTTAAGTAAAATTAGTAGCCATTAAGAGGAAAGACCGCATCCACTCGCATCACAATATCGACAATACAAATCTTCTCGATACCCTAAAACAGCAACTGAGCCAACGTATACGCAGTAGATATACCTAAAGCGGAAAACAGCCAAAAAGAATTTCTCAGGAGTCAAAATAACTTTTACAGAAGAATACGAAAAGGAAACACAGAATTTTCAACTTGGACGCAACAAATTTTAAAAAAAAAAGAAGTCTGGAGTGAAATATAGTCGACTGAAAGTCACTTTAATGTCAACGCATCGTGGCTGGAACATATCAGAGGTGCTGCGTCGCAGATCACAGAAATGACAACCTCTCAAATCATTCAAGATATTCTCGAGAAAGTTATACAAAGACTTTTCAATTGGAAACGCCCGGGGTTAAATGGTCTACATAGCTATTGGTACAAAAAATTCACCAGTCTCCACGGGAAGATCCTTTCATCAACAACTATCTGTATTATCCCGAAGAAATGCCGCATTATCTGTGCGAAGGTGTCATAGTTATGAAGCCAAAACCTAGTGATACTGTAGATCAGTGGCAGCTGGTGCGGAATTTTATTAATGGTGCCAATTCCTAGGGAGTTTGTGCACCCTCGAACGTGAATGCAATCGAAAGTACTGTGTTCAAATCTATCTGTTTAAAATTAAAACATTGATGTTAATAAAGCACCAATCAAAACCATCAATGTTTTAAACGTAGATGCGATGTTGTAAAAGTGGTTTAGTAATCTCTACAATAAAATTCGTGGGCAACAAAATTTAATTTTACAATGACCGTGATCATTAAGTTATAATGAAGATTAAACTACAAATAATAAAAACAAATAAAAATACTCAGCCTGAAAGCCTGAGGGACCACAGTAATCTCAAGAGGTCATAGCTTCCTGAATTCGCTGAAGAAGGGTACGAGAAAAAGAGGGGATGCCTTTCGCCCACGGCGTACGCCGCCTCTCCATATGAAACACCAGGGCATCGGGTTATCCTGAGCGCGGGATAGTCTGCTCGATAAAGATAGTGCCATTGATGTACTCTATCGAACAGGACGTGAACTACTTCGGGTGCGTCCCTTATGGATGACACGTGCCCTTAAGCTTGTGTCATCGTCTCATCCATAAGGGACGCATACAAACCAATACAACGATCTTTATAAAGCGTTAAATGGGCAGAGATGGTGCAAAATTCGTAAGTGGCTCAGAAGTCGAGGAGGAGGCCGAGAGGCATTGCACCCTGTGCGTTTGAAAGTATTGTTAGAGCATCGAATGGCTAAGCGCTCGTTCAAATGAATTACAAATAAAGAACATATTTTGAAGAAACGATATTTTATACACATATTTGTGGTGAATTTTTTCCTTCCTTTTTGTTGGTGCTGCCATGGCACACTGACACTACTCTACAAGCCGCCACTGCTAAAAATTCTGCAAAATACCGGCCAATCACATGCCTTAACTCTTTTTATAAAATCATCACAAGTTGTTTATCGATGATTATCGAATTTCACTGTACAGCGAATTCTATCCTGGCTGAAACTCAAAGAGGATACAGCAAAGGTTCCCAGGAATGTAAAGAACAACTTTATCATTGTCAGCCTCATGTCTCAAGCATGTAAGAAGAGACGCAACTTGTTCACTTGTTTTATTGACTATAAAAAGGCCTGTGACATGGTTCTGCATGATTGGCTGCTCTACATACTGTCACTGTACTGTATTAATCCAACGATAGTGAATTTCCTCAAAATCACTACGGGAAAATGGAAGATCACGGATCCGTGTCGCGGCAAAAAATGAAACAGCGATCTCCAATAAAATAAACATAAGGCGTGGCATTTTCCAAGGTGGCAGTCTGAGCCCGTACTGGTTTTGTCTGGTCATGAACCCACTCTCAACACTCCTAGAAGACCTACAAACAGGATTCGAACTCAAAGGCACTGAGAAGACCCATATAACGCACTTAGCCTTTATGGATGACATTAAACTCTACTCAGGTACAATGCGTGGCTATAGGCATGGAAATAAAAACCACTGAAGAATTTTCCAGAGACATTGATAAATGGGAATTGTTAATGTAAAATTCAAGAAATACAGAAGGGTAAAGTCTGTGTCATGTATCATTGAGGTATGTAGTCTCGATGTCAATATTGACATCGAGATCGATCTTACATCGTAATTTTCCATTGCTGCTAATGACATGAGGGTTCTGAAGGCTTCTGATTGCTTGGATCCATCCACTACCAATCTGGCTTTAAATTTAATCCCCTTTGCAGTCATTTTCTTCTTATACACTCATTTACTTATTAAAATATTGTCCGATTCCGACGTGATAACCTTCTCTCCATATGTCTTGTATTTCTTCAAATTATCTAATTCATTATTCATCGCTTCTCTCCACTCTGCAGCATCCATTGATCCACTCGTTTCTTGAGTTCTCATCTCTCTTCATATTCGCTGAGTATCTCTGTATTGGTTTCTTGATCCTTGTCGATCTTCTTAAATTTACTTCACCTTTATCTTCAATGAAATTTAATTCATCTTCCACAACCTTTGAATCGTCAACTTGTTTTTGTTCACATTCATCCTTGTTGTCTTCTTCTATACGCTCATCAGAAATATCATTAATTTGCAATATATTTAGGTTTTGTATTGATGTATTGATTTTGTATCTTGTATTGATTTTCATTAGATAACGGAATGTACTCAATATCATTTGGTACGTCCTGTATGAATTGTACCCGTTTTCATTCTCTAAGAAAACAGTATCTCTAGTTTCTAACATCCTCCGAGAAAATTGATCGAAGACACGATACGCACGTCTATTTCTTGAATATCTAATAATTATCTAATGAATTCCAGTTCTTGATCTATTATCAAATTTGCTTCTATTTACATTTTCATTTTTATAAAATACCTTGCTTCCAAAAACTTTTAAATGTTACTGTCGGTTTTTGCCCATTCCACATTTCCTTAGGTACCTTTTCTCTCTTCTTAGTAGGAGTAACATAATGTAAGTAGTTGCCGTTAAAGCCACTTCTGCCCAAACACTCTTCCGAAGTCTTGCATCTATTAACAAAGTCCTTGTCATTTCAGTAATTGTCCTGTTTGCCCTTTCAGCAATTCTATTACTTTGAGGCGAATATATAGTTGTACTTTCACATTTATAATATTAACATTTATAACATATTATTCTTTCACTTTTATAATATTCCAATAATGATTTATTTATACATTCAGAACCATTATCAGAATGAACACAGCAGACTCCCTGAGATGTTCCATTTTCTCTTCTATCTGCAAATTCTTTAATATTAACAGCGCATTGATATTTTGAATTTAAAAAATTAACAAAATAAATTCTATTAAATTCATCAACAATCATTAAGATATAGCTGCTTCCTCCTAGTGACTTTTCCAGCAAAGGTCCACACAAATCTACATATATACACGCCAATATTCTAGTAGTTTTTCCTTGTAATATTTCTTTAAATGGTAATCTTGCAAATTTACGTTGTTCTAACGATTCACCGAAGTATCACTTTTCAGATCAGTAATTTCTAATCCTCTTATAATATATAATAATATATAATTATAATTTTCTTATATAATTATCTCTTATATAATTTCTTAATTATCTATTTCTTAATTAATTATCTCTTATATAATTTCTAATCCTCTTATAATTTCTTCATCTAATCCTCTTATAATATCATTTTTATTAGTTTTCAAAAATATTTATGATTAATATATCCTAATTGTCGATGCCATAAGTTACTTATTGATTTATTTACTTTAAAACACGTCTCATTTTGACAATTTTCTCTTTCATCACTTATGTTCCTTTTAAAAATAAACATATCTTCAAAACAGCGTCTAGATATCCTAGAAATCATAACGCCACTATCATCTAACACAATTTTCTTACCTTTTTAACCAGACTAGCCACCGATAATAAATTGCTATTAATATCAGGCACATATAATACTTCTTCAACACTAACTTTCACTGGATCATCTTCTTCACCCAGGTGACTAATTCTGTTTATTCTTCCTCAGAACTTTGAATACATACTTTTTCCCTTCTCAGCACTTGTAATTTCCTTCCTTTCAGGAATGGCAACCATCGAATTTATTTTTGAAGTCATGTTTTAAGTACATACAGAATCCAGTATCCATTCCATTTCTTCATTTCTGGAAACTTTGTCGTCTTCAACAGTTTTTTTCATTGCATGAGCACTTCCTTTATTTCTATCAATAAATATTTTATTTCTATTCCAATTCTTTTGATTACTATTATAGCTTTTATTAGAAAGCTTCTCATTTCTAAAATTGTCTTTTTCATTTCAAGGCTTTCTCTCATTGACTCAAAATCAACATACGGATTGGCATACAATGGTGTTGCAACTTCACTGTAATATTTTGGCAAACCATCTATTATATAATGGATAAGGTCCTTTCCCTCTACTCTTGACCGAAATTCAGAAATTTCATATACCACATCTCTCGTCCCCAATAGTTTTTCTTTCTATCTTCTCTATTCGTGCTAACTTCATCTTCAACATAGTCAGTCGATACCTTTCGTTTCCTTCATGTCTTTTCTTTAAAGTCTCCCAAAGTGCTTTAGCACTTTTAATTCCTCTGCACGCTAAAGCCTGTTCTTCTGACAATGGTAAATTGCCATCACGTCATTATTTTTATATGATTAGTCGCGGCATTTCCTAATACTTACTTTATACTTTTCGTCTTATTTCGGTTCTCCGTTTATAATATCTTTATATAAATGTTTCGACTTGATGAGTGCACTTATTCTGAGACTCCATAAGTTATAATTAAAATTCGTTAACATTTCAATTTCCCCGTATGTTCCTTCAGCCATTATTTTAATTCACTTCCGTATTTTCTTCACAACCACACTCTTCTACAAGAATTGTTATTATTGTATATACATTTATTGTCACTCTTTTAAAAATACATGAAGCGTACAGGTTAGAATGTATTACAGCTCACATCGAAAAGACTTATTACTTATACATAACTACCATCTCTAGGTAACCATTCGTATTATTACTTCGTAATTATTACTCACACGAACATCGTAAATAAACACAACAGCAATCAGTAAGGGGTCGTCCGTAAATTACGTAACGCTAAAGAGGGGCAGGGGGTTTGAGGCAGCGTTACTCTGCGTTACGTAGGGGTAAGGAGTATTAGTTTGTCTCGTAACTATAAATTTTACATTCACTGACAATTACTTTTTTTACATTTTTCAGCGGTTGCTGAAATAATTTCTTTTTTGAGTCTTATACTAAAACATTAAAATATTAACTAATTAATTTGTTTTAAAAACATAAATATATTAAAGATTTTAGATGTAAATTGTTACAACAAATTGACATGTTTTGGCTGTTCTTTACATGTTGGGAGGATATTTTTTCATCAATTTTTTATTGAACCTGCTTGATTACGAAGAAAATATTCAACATTGATATATAGTATATTCTAGAATCCAATTAAAATGGTACAGTACTTTCGTCCATGCGTCATCCACGACGATTGTGATCAGAAATTTTCTGGCCTATGCCTCCTTCTTTTACTCACAACTTGCCTCCAATCTTACGGTTAGGTGCAGTAAGCATCACCAATAAATTCTGGCTTAAATTATCTTAAATTTTAATATACAACACAAAACGAATTCGAATTGTTTTTCTGTGATAAAATTTATTTTCAGTTCTTGCATTTTCAGGGGGGTTGTCGCAAGCAGTAAGTATTTAGGGAGGTTCAAGCGTGCTTTACGGGGGGGGGGGGAAGGGGGTACTCAAAATACTCCAAATATGCGTTACGTAATTTATGGATGGTCCCTAAATCATTTCGGGGAAAATTGTATCCCGGTAAAGTATATCTGTGGATTTATGTTGTATATCCCATGATGGAAAGGGATGGGTGATTTTTTGCGCACTGACTTTATCTAATGAGCTTCAGGCACCAGTTTGCGTCACAATATCAATTTTAAATGCAGGAAGATAAAAATTATCATCTTGTTACAAGTCATTGAAAGCGGTTTTTAAAATTTTGCATCTCTTATTTGAATTATACCTTTCTCGTATTATTTTTCTTTGAAAATTGTCCCTTTCAAAACGATTCTCAACCATGGTCGCCTCTAATGTAGTCGGCCCTGTTTTCAACTTTTCTCGCTCTTCATGCAACATGCCTGCCAGCGTCTGGTCAGACTTTTCAAACGAAGTGCCTTCGTTGTGGTCACGTGGTTCGTGACGTAAACTGGTGCTGCGCAGAACAAGCAAAAATCGGTGTGCCGAATTATCTTACCCGTTTCTTTTCACCATGGGCTGATTAAGCTATACATCAAATAAAATTTACGATTATACAGTTCGATTATTTTTTTAATATAAAAATAATATTTATTCCCAACTTGTTTTACAGAGATTATGTACATTGTTGTTTCTTGGAATTACAAACTATCGATAACCAGTTGTGATGGTTAGCAATACTGAATTTATAATTTATCTGTCTACTTCTACATAGTATTTTTTTTTTGTGTGGCGTGTTTTTTTACAATATTCTTATATTTTTAACATTTAAATATAATAGTAGGAAAATGGATCACGGGATCGGTCAATTAATGGATTACACTAGTTTGCCAACGTTTCGGAATATTTTATTCCATCATCAGGGCTAACAACCAAAAACACAATCACAATAAATACGGACAAACTCTTCTGAACAACAACATACAAAAAACATGAATGAACATACATGTGGAACAATTACACAGATAACTAAATAAATAAATACATTATACACCGTATATCTAAAGGATACACACCTTACTAATACATATAATGGTCAACCATAATGTTTCTTCACAGCACAACTCCAATACAGAGTTGCTGAAGCACCCACGTCCATAGCAGGTCCGACCATGGCCACGGCCCGAAAGAAAGTGAATGAAAAACCACTGTATTGTCAGGACCACGTGCTCAGCAACTCCATGCCGGATTTATTTAGTTATCTGTGTAATTATTGTTCCACATGTATGTTCATTCATGTTTTTTGTATGTTGTTGTTCAGAAGAGTTTGTCCATATTTATTGTGATTGTGTTTTTGGTTGTTAGCCCTGATGATGGAATAAAATATTCCGAAACGTTGGCAAACTAGTGTAATCCATTAATTGACCGATCCCGTGATCCATTTTCCTACTACTGATTAACGGTCGTGATTTCTACAATGGCCAATATAAATATAAGTTTTCTGAACGTACAAAGTAAAAAGATCTAGCTTTAAATTATACAAAAAGTGAAGATTTACAGAGATACAATAGGTATATTTACTTAGACAAAATATATATTTACATAAATGAATTTATATTTAATTTATACAGCAAAAAAGTTTTTATTGCAATATTTCTGTTAACTTGTTTATATCATTTTCATCATGTTTTAAAATCCAAATCTTTATCTTGTGTTTGAAAATATTTAAGGATTTACTATTTTTCAGATCTAATGGTAATTGATTATATATTTGAGGCCCAATGAACACCAAGGTTCTTGATATTAGAAATTTATGAATTTTGGGCTTTTTAATTTGATTAGTGGCTTTACTAGGTGTACTGTAATTGTGAAATATTTTCTCAGTTAAATTATTTCCGCTTTTGACATAATATATTTTAAGTACTTTATATACAAAAAGATGTAATGGTAAAATATTTAGTTGTTTATAAAGAGGAAGTAAAGAAGCAGTATTATTTTTTTATAGATAATACGGAAAAATTTGTTTTGACTTATTCTTAGTTTCTTAATGTGCCTCCCCATATTTGGATTCCATTTTGAAGTTTTGAATTGATTAGTGTGTAATATAGAATTCTAAGTGTATGAATATCGCAAAAATTTCGTAGATAATAGAATTTTTTTATATTACCCCCCTAAATATTATATCTATATCTATATATCTATATATCTATATATATAAAAGAAAGTCGTGTTAGTTACACTATTTATAACTCAAGAACGGCTGTACCGATTTGGCTGAAAATTGGTGAGCAGGAAGCTTAGAGCCAGGAGACGGACATAGGATACAGTTTATCCCGTTCGACAGCGTTCCTGTGTGAGAACGCACGTTTTTGCACGTTTTCGCGTGATTTCGCATGTTAGCGGTCATTGTTGCCTGTTGTAACCCATTGTTGTAACGCCGCACTGATAACAGAAGGCGATAATGATAGCCGCCTTTCGTTCGCCGTTATATCTATATGTATAGTCGTGTTAGTTACACTATTTATAACTCAAGAACGGCTGTACCGATTTGGTGAGCAGGAAGCTTAGAGCCAGGAGACGGACATAGGATACTGTTTATCCCGTTCGACAGCGTTCCTGTGTGAGAACGCACGTTTTTGCACGTACGCAGTGCAACAAGGATAGTACAGTTTCTCACAGTGAGTGCGACGCGAGAAAAAGATGGGACCGGCTGTTAAGGCGGAACAGAGTTCGCCGGGTCAGCTAGTATATATATATATAAAAGAAAGTCGTGTTAGTTACAGTATTTATAACTCAAGAACGGCTGTACCGATTTGGCTGAAAATTGGTGAGCAGAAAGCTTAGAGCCAGGAGACGGACATAGAATACTGTTTATCCCGTTCGACAGCGTTCCCGCGTGAGAACGCACGTTTTTGCACGTTTTCGCGTGATTTCGCATGTTAGCGGTCATTGTTGCCTGTTGACTGCGTCACGAATGAAGATGAAGCCACCAACTATCCAATTGAATTTTTAAACTCCTTGGATGTACCTGGCTTACCACCGCACAATTTACGCCTAAAAGTTGGCTCCGTAGTAATCATGCTTCGAAACATAAACCAACCAAAACTGTGCAACGGTACGCGTTTGGTGGTTAGAAAATTGATGAACAATGTAATTTACGCGACGATACTCAAAGGAAAATTTAAAGGTGAGGAAGTTCTCATTCCGAGGATTCCGATGATCCCAACCGATATGACGTTTCAATTTAAAAGACTTCAATTTCCGATCTGTCTTGCATTCGCCATGACCATCAACAAATCACAAGGCCAATCCTTGAAAGTTTGTGGTTTGAATCTAGAATATCCGTTTTCCCATGGTCAATTATATGTGGCATGTTCACGGCTCGGAAGATCATCTGCGTTGTTTGTTTTTGCGCCTGATAATAAAACAAAAAATGTCGTGTATCACAAGGTACTTAACTGAAGAGTGCAACCTATGCACCAAAATACAGGAACAATAATGAATGATTAATCTACTTAATTTTTTTATTTGTATTTTCTAATAAACAATTTAACTTAATTCCAAAATCTGCTTATTTATTGCCTTTAACAGCCGGTCCCTATGATTACAGCTTTGTATTTCTCTCTTAAACAAAAATAAATTCCAAAAAAACGCTCTGCTACGTAATGGATTTTTTAATTATCTATTTGATATCAGAGCGTTTTTTTAATTCTTCTTTGAGAGAAAAACACAAATCTGCAATTGCTTTATTATCACGAGTGCAACAAGGATAGTACAGTTTCTCACAGTGAGTGCGACGCCAGAAAAAGATGGGACCGGCTGTTAAGGCGGAACAGAGTTCGCCGGGTCAGCTAGTTTATAAATATATTATAAAAATTCAGCTCTTTCCTATTGTTTTTATGTCATAATACTGAGTTACATATAATTGTGGGTATTATAGATTGGTTTCCAGCTCTTGTTAATGCTGCATGAGCTTGTATGTTGTAAAAAATAATATTATTTCATGTTATCATGAAAATAAGTCTACTTTGTCTATTAGCTCCTACATCGAGCCACTACCGATTACACGCTTATACTTAGTTCTTACTCCGAGAAGGAATAGTCAGCTCTGTACCCAATGAGCAGATCTGCTGCATGGTTGCACCCTTTTCCACCAGGTGTGCTAGTGTTTGTGTATTATATCTCGTCACGCTAGGCTGAGGCGAAGTAGTGCGCCGCGGCGTGATATGTATCAGAATCTAAACTTATAAAAGGGCCTGCGCGCCCCAGAGACATTGACACTCGCCATGAACCTGTTTCTTTGTTAGGATATTTGTCTAAATTAACATTTGAAATTTTAGTGAGCCCGGCTCAGTGCCGTTAGTTTTTAATGTTTTATTCATGTGGTTCTCTTGTGTTGGTAGCCCGTAATGGGCAGTAATGGTGGCTAAGAGTCGTTTTAGAGTAAAAGGCATGATCTTGGTTTCTTTGTGTATTGAAGTGTATAGTTTTAAGAATGTATTGATGATGTACTAACTGGTTAAACTTATTTTCAGCAGTGTGTCAATTTGTTGATGTGAAATCCCTGTAAGGCGCTTTTTGATGCGCAAGGGTATATATGAAATCCCAATAAGGCGCTTTTTATGTGCATGGGTACGTGAGTGCAGGCTCGTGATATGTTTTGATACGTAGCCTTGCACGACGTTTAAAGCATCCGAGAGTGCTCGGTTGCAGAATCTGAGCATTTTGCCTAATTTGTATTTCAATGTTGCAGTTTCTTGATTCCTAGTGCAGGAACATTCGAAGACGGGACGGTTGGGTCCGTACTGCGTGTTGCAGCGACCTCTGTTTTGGAGCCCGTCATTTGGCCCCGTGAGCGACCTAAGTGTGCCGCTTGGGTAACGCCGTTTTAAGGCCGCGGATCGGCCGCCAACGGCTTTGTTGAAGCACTGTTGCAAGTGTAAAGGGTAACAGGTGCCTCAAGGACGCAGCCAGTTTTTAGAACGTATATCTGTGAAAAGAAACCACGATCATGCTGTTAATGACATATGTTGTATTGTAATAACACAATAGTTCCAAATCAGTTTCCGGTATATTCATGTCCATTGAATGAAAGTAACTCAAGTGAGTTCTTTTGCAAGTTTGTATTGATTTGTTGCATTCTGTGCTCCTAAAGTGGAGATTAGGACAGAATTATTACGCAACAAAGTAGTTCTCCATTTGATTAATATGGATATTTTTGTTTGTTTTTGTATGGAGGCACGGAATGTTTTGCCTGACAATTTTTGATAATGTTTATGTAATTCTGTATTGCTTCTCTCACTAATAGGAGAAACTATTTATTGTAAAACTGAGACGAGAGCCTTAAAGTGATATTTGCAATAGTTCTGAATAAATGTGTTGTAAGTTGAAATTATTGGATTGTGTATATCTTAAACTTAGATTGAACCAGGAAAAAGGATTCCAGATTTTCCCCGTTCTTGAATGCACTTTCAAAGCTAGAAAGTTGTACGTAATCTTCTAGAATTCCAAGCCTAGGGTTTTTTATGTTAGGCCCACTCCAATCCATTAGGTTTTTCAGGTCATTGTTGGTTTCAATCTTAGATAAAAGATAAATAAAAATATAAAAAATTGTTTGTTGCATTTTTATTGGCAACTGGTGACCGTGTAAATATATTTAGGTAATACTTGCCATTTGTTTATAACAGCGCTCACCATGCCCTTGGGACATCTCCCGCAGGACCCAACAAGGGTGCCTCCGATCGCCGGCCGACACTGCTAAACCCTACGAGATTTTCACTAACTGCTGAAGATAGCCTCCTTCGTTGGCTAATGCAAGGTTCGGGCCTCCATTCTAAACAGTGCCCTGGTGTTTCAGCCCAGTTTCTCTGCTGTACCCTCCATGGGCCGATAACAGGAAGTCCAAAGGTGCATGACCCCTCCCGTCCCTTCTACTTACTTCCCGCTGTGGATGCAGCCGCTCCTAACGTGGATACAGGCGCTTCAGCCGCCCGCTGCGGACTGCCCACAGTCGCCAGCTGCGACTCAGATGCTGCAGGTTTGTTCGAGGTGTCTCTTCCACAATCATCATCAATCCTCCTTCCTTCTTCGAAGATGCCGTTAAGGCTCTCCTCTGGAGTATTTCGTCGTGTAACCCCTCACCATCAACCTATTCAGCAAGAGAGGCCCTACCTACTGGTAGGGGTAGCTACTAGTAGGTAATAAATGGCATTTATTTCGCAAGCAGGTGAATTACCTTGGACATGTAGAATCTGGCACGGGAGTTGAACCTGATCCGGAGAAGGTTAAAGCCGTAAAGGAGTTGCCAGTCCCAAAGGATAAACATGAATTGAGAAGTATCCTGGGTCTATGTAGCTATTATCGCCGCTATGTTTTGGGATTTGCCGACATCGCGAAACCACTGACTCAGCTGACCGAAGAAAAGCGTTTGTTTCAATGGGATCAAGATTGCCAGCGCGCTTTCGAAAAGCTTAAAAGCGCCATGCTGAGTGCCCTTATATTGAGCTATCCACTACCTCAAAGGAATTATGTACTTGATACAGACGCACGTAACGTTGGTATTGGAGGGGTATTATCGCAGATACAAGATGGACGAGAGAGAGTAATCGGTTATTATACTAAAGTGCTATCAAAGCCAGAACGCAACTATTGTTTAACCCGGAGAGAATTACTTGCTGTGGTAAAATCCATTGAACACTTCTACAAATATCTCTACGGTAAAGAATTTCTTTTGAGAACGGATCATGCTGCTTTGAAATGGCTGCTGAACTTCAAGAATCCGGAAGGTCAAGTCGCCAGATGGATTGAAAGATTGCAAGAATTCACATTTAGAATAGAACATCGGACTGAAAGTAGTCACCGGAATGCCGATGCTCTCTCCAGAAGACC
Organism: Teleogryllus occipitalis; assembly: GCA_011170035.1. Lineage (NCBI taxonomy): Eukaryota > Metazoa > Arthropoda > Insecta > Orthoptera > Gryllidae > Teleogryllus > Teleogryllus occipitalis. The sequence goes on along the minus strand of BLKR01000319.1, from coordinate 297,589 downwards.
GTGCCCTGAAAGCTGCAAACATTGTTGTCATGCGGAAGAGATGTGTCCTACCTTAAGGGTCACTGTCAGTAACGACCAATGGCAACCCAGAGAACTTCAGAAAGATCAGAAAGAGGGCGCAGAATTAAAACATGTTTGGAAATGGAAAATAGCAGGACGGAGACCAAGTTGGCAAGAAATAGCTCCCTGTTCTTCAGCAGTAAAATCATATTGGGCGCAGTGGGATTCGATTACTGAAGAGGAAAGTGTTCTTAAACAAGTTCTGGAAAGTGAAGATGGCTCTCAGAAGAGGACGCAAATATTGTTACCAAGAATAAGAGTGCCTGAAATATTGAGGGAATTGCATGATGGAACTTCGGGAGGACATCTCGGTATAACTAAAATGCTAGAGAAAGTGCGCGAACGATTTTACTGGGTTAATTGCAAGCAAGGCGTAAAGATGTGGTCACAAAGTGTCAAGTTTATGCTACCAGTAAAAAGAGAATACCACATAAAAAGAGAAGAGCGAAGATGAGGCAATACAACGTTGGGAGTCCTTTCGAACGAATTGCCATTGACTTGGCTGGCCCATTTCCAATGTCAAATGATGGAAATAAATACATACTCGTGGCCATGGATTATTTTAGCAAGTGGGTTGAAGCATATCCCCTACCTAACCTTGGTTAGGTAGGGGATATGCTTCAAGAGGCCACTGCTATCTCCGAAGTACTGGTTAAGGAACGGGTGAGCCAATTTGGTGTGCCATTGGAATTACATTCAGATCAGGGACGGAACTTCGAATCTGCAGTGTTTCAAGGAGTGTGTGAACTTCTTGGAATAAGAAAAACAAGAACAGCCCGCAGTCAGACGGAATGGTGGAACCCATGAACAGAACAATGGGAAAATATTTAGCGAAGGTCGTGTCAGATCACCAACGCGAATGGTATCAATACATGCATCTTTTTCTTCTAGCCTACCGCTCATCTGTTCATGAGACAACTGGGCAAACACCCGCTAATATCCTCTTTGGCCGGGAACTACGTCTAACATGTGATCTACAGTTTGGTTGTAAAACTAATGAAGAAATAGCCGGTGAAGACTTTGTAAATGACCTAAGACGGAAAATGGACGTAATTCATAACCAGGTGCGTGAAAGAATCCAAATCGCAAGCGACAGGATGAAAGACTGGTATGACATCAAAGCTGCAGGATAAGGTTATCAACCTGGAGATCATGTCTGGCTGTTACCCAACGACTGGCTGGGGGTCTGACAACTGACTGTCTGGGGGTTACCCAACGACGCCGCGGTTTGTGTCCAAAATTACGACAGTGGGAAGGGCCGTACGAGGTAGTGAAGAGGATAAATGATGTTGTCTATCGAATTAAAAAATTGCCGAATGGAAAACCACGAGTCGTTCATTCGAACGGCTGGCCCCGTACGCAGGAAGAAATGAAAATGATGATGAAGAAAAGACCACACGAGTTTGTGAGCTGGACATGCAAGAGTTTGTCTCATTATAGTGAAAAGCATAAAGTGCGTTATGGTGTAACAATGGAGGTGCAACGGGATCTGTTTGCGCTACCCCAAGAATATGCATTGGCGGATTGTGTCGCCCAGGATTTAGATATGACCAGAGGTGTTGCTGTCGTATTCAAGAGAAAATACAGAAGGATAGAAGAATTAAAGTACCAACAACCAGATATTGGGAAGGTTCTGCAACTGATACGTCGGTTTTTATAACGTGGAGCATGGGGGCCTGTCTTCATGATGGGAATATACCACGGCTTTTCGCGTCTTTCTCAGTCGTGCATCTAGATGTCGCTTGATCTGCAGCAGTTTGATCCCCGCAGGGGGGATTACGATGGCGTAGGTTGTCGTGGTCTCTGGTGGAGTGTAGTAGACGACCACACGGACCCTGAGTCTCGCGGCGCCGCTCACGTCGTTAGCTTGAAGGTGCAGGCAGTGAGGTGATGCTAAGCTCCTAGGTCGCCGGGTTTGCCCAGCTACCCACCGGTTCGGCCTATGGCGCATCGACCTTTGGGCAGGATCGGGCGAAGGATGCTTTTCGGAGTACTCCGAAACCCACTTTTAAGTCCGTCGGGACACTAGATACCACCCGTCAGGTTGCCCAGGTTCCGGTGTTACCCACGTCGATAGCTGGCGGTAAGCAATGGGAAGATGGGATGGGGCTCCGAGCCACCTGAAACTTAGTTCAGGTGGCCCCCAAATGGACTCTCGGATTCTCAATACTCTGGGCAATGAGGAGGGAACTTGTTCCCGGCGCAGGTGAGTGGCGCATTGTTGTGACTCCGGTACTAGTCTTGAAAGCTAGGAGCTCTGAGCTAGCAGGGCGACCCTTACCGAGGCATTGTACGGGGAGGTTGCCGTGAGGGGCAAACTGGGTTCCGCCTGGATCCGGCGCGTTGCGCGTCGATGGGGGGGATGAGGATACGAGCCGCATAGGCCAAGGTGCCCACTCCGGCGACTTGTCCCCCTCATGAAGCAAAGAACGTGGTGTAGTAGACCACATGGGGTTTCATACAGCACTGTTCGATTCGGTGGCAATCATGCGACATCTAGCAGCACGAACGAGAAAGATGCACAAATCTGTGCTATATTCCATCATGAAAACAGGCCCTCACGGGCCATGTTATAAAAACCGAAGTATAGGCAGTCCGACAGCAGAATTCCAAACTGCTTATGCAACATAGTCGAGTGCTCGTTACCGGGCACCAGTTATTGAGGTTGTTGTATTTGCAGGATCCAGGGGTAAATTTTCTGAAGTGGGTTTACTGGCACACACAATTTTCTGAAGTGGGTTTACTGGCACAATCAAATACACATGAAATTGAATGAACAATAACAACACAGATTTGTTTTGACGGCGTTCTTGCCGTACAGTTCTGCGTTTCTAGCGGTCGTCGTCGGGCGGTGGTCGACGGCCAGCAGGGTCAAGCGACGGCTGTTATCGCCGGCTGCGGCGATAAGGCCCTGGCAGCGAGGCAGCTAGCGGTGATGACAGCCCGAAGTGTACGGGTATCGCTCGGGAGCCGATAATACCACGGCAGCGAGCAGGTAGCGAACTGGAGTTTCTCGTGTCTCGTAACGTAGAGAGAGCTCCGCTCCCGCTCTTGCGGTTTTATCCCTCACTGCCCGGTGAAAGGGAAGGGGAGGGGCTGCGCTGGAGCGTAACCCCAACACCTTTTCTGATTAGGGGGATACCACACAGGTCCGCATTGTCGCCATCTTTATAGATGAGGACCGCCTCCATACGCACGGCAAGCAGAGCGCGCAATTTAGTATCAGAGTCAATACGCGTTTCTGGGTCAACGGTTTGCAGGAGCATGTAGGTGAGGTAAACCGTCTAGGGTGCAGTATTACTGCACTTTCCAAGCATTCGCAAGACCTCGACTGTCGTGAAGTCGATCGTGCTGACGGCTCCGACCTGGGTTGGACTTGTCTAAGTCTCACAGAATACATAAAGGGTTTCCTTAAAGAGGTCCTGGTGTTAGGCCACTGTCTCATCTCTTAGGACAGCGCAGGGGGCGCCGCTCTACCCTGTCAGCTCATAAATAAGCTTGTGCTTGTATGCTCGGAGTTGCTGTTTGGGTGCTGTGATGTCCATAGGCGAATTGCCGGCATGCGAGGGTGGGGAATTCTAATAAGGAGGGCTTTCTTCTTTCCCCGAAACACATATGATATATGTCGGCAAAAATAGAAGCTCGTTCTACAATATCAGACTAGTTCAGACGGTTCGTCTCTTCAGTGACCGCTGCCGTCACCTCCTCCGGCCACTGGATGCTCCGCTGCCTGCGCTGGTTTCCGCGTCATGTAAGCGGATGGTTATGTATCAGCAAACAGACGGGGAGGCATTGCAACCAGGTTCGCATCGCCAACAAGCGGATGTTAAGGAGTGAAGGCCGAGTGAGTGTTTCCTGCGGCTCACCCCACACATCCCTGTGCGTGGGCTACCTCGGCCTCGCGTGCTGCCAGTGTGACGTCCCGCACCGAAGGGGCTAGGTCAATTGGAGGCACGTCAACCTCCTGATCCTGATCCGACAGGTCATCTGGTCCGAGCGTTGTGGCCACATGTGCTTGCGAGTGTACATTCCGCATTGCGTAGTCGTGTGTGTTGTTGCCGCCCTCTCTGTATCTTCACGGGTAACAGCACCGGCAGGCACCTGTCGATTTAAAGGGTAAGTATCCTTTTGCTCTCTAGCATAGATCAGATTCTCACTCATCGATGCTGCGGAAGGGTTTGTGTTCAGTTTCTGGCGGAACGGGTGGGGATTGGGGTCCCCGACATATCGCACTGTCCCGCGGCGGGTGGAGCTTCTTGCGTGAAGAGGCATCAAACCACTCTCATGACTTCAGTTCTCTTAATGAAAATTAATTATTCGGAGACAAGGAATTGTCACTGAAGTATGGGGGTAGTGGAATGCCCCCCTCATTGTTTTCCCTCACCTGGGAGTGGAGCTGTACTTGTTTTTTTTAACGAGGTTGCTATCTCCAAAATGGAATTCGGCATGACTTTTTGCGTCTTTCTTAGTCCTGTCGCAAGATGTCGCATGATCGCGACAGCATCAAGCAGTGCTGCAGATCAAGCGACTCTAGCAGCAGGACTGAAAATGACTCAAAAGATCGTGCCGAATTCCATCTTGGAGATACTACCCTCAGCCGCCACGTTAGAAAAACCCAAGTATAATCAAGTCCATCAGGTATGGAGAATAGTCTGGGGCTAATCTGGCTCTCAATTGGTGTGTGTGGAGTTTGCATTCTAACTTCAGGCCGTGTAGCAGGGCCAAGTGTGAGAGACATTGAGGTCGCGGAAAGGTTTTCTACCCTCGGGGGCATGGGTCACATCCGCGGTCAGCTGTTCTAGCAGCGGAGTCGGCAGGGGAGCTGGCATGGGATATTTCTCCCCGCTTCAGCTTTCCCATGCTTTTGACTGCTTGCCGGATCTTCTGAGGATTACCTCCCGCACCGCGTACATTGTATATCCTGGCTGCTTCCCTGCATTTGTCAATTATTATTCGTTGAATGAAAGCAGGAATGTTTTGAATGTTAACTTTTTCTACGCTGTGTTGGATATCTGCTTGTCCTGTTTCAGGCCCTTCAACCGTGGTGGTTGGCGGATGTGTGTGCCGGAGGTGGAGGCCTTCGAGAGGGGAAGATGGGAGTAGGAGATGGAGATCTGTGGTCAAATCGATCAAATCGATCTGTTGAAAAGCCGATGGTGTTTTTTTTTAATTAGTTGCGTCTACACCTTGACGCAACGCGTCTCCAAGGGGCGCAACGCGTCCCCTTAAGGGGCGTTGAGCGCTTTGCACTGGGAAGTAATCCTGCATTAATGTGCTTTTACTTCAAAATTTATTGGTGGCTAGTGGATACTATTGCATTTTGGAAGTTAATTAATGTAAGTTTGGGGACTTTGACTTTTCAAGAGCACAGAACTACGGTGGGGAGTGCTAAAAATATTAATCCCGAGATCCTGTAGGCCTGTAGTCACGGTACCGGAATTTCTGGCGCCTGTGCATGCGCAACTGCAATATTTCCCTTTGCCAGCGTAGACAAAAATATTCGAATGTATTCCTTTCTACCACCCTGTGATCTTCTCGAACTCAACGCATGTGATCGCCGTACCCAAAACTGGACTCATCAATCGCCATCGCACTAGGTGGCAATGTGGGGAAATTGAATACAACTAAAAATATGAAGTGATTCGCAGAGCAGTCGGCAGCGTAGGAAAGATAAGTCAAAGGGATGGTATAAAAGTTAAGTTCCTACAACAACTGTTTCGTCATCGTTTCAGACATGTTCAATTACCCTCTAATCACTCAGTGTATAAAAAACATTAAGCTGTACAAAAGAGACGTGACGTAGTCCATCGTATGGTCTCTGATCGACGAGAAAACCAAATCATATGTTCTCGACATCATACTCTGGACCTCAGTCCATCAATCCGACTAGCTAAACGCGGCAACCGTTCTCAAAATATAACGGTTGTAGCGTAACCATAGCGGATGGATCGCTTCTTCTTCATTTCCACTCCACCCTCGGTCCCATTTCCTTTCCCAATTAGTTGTATCCTGTGTGTGCGTCACGTCACATGCGTCAGCCCGCTTCCTACGCCCACTTCCCGCCCGTTATCAGTTCCTGCGTCCAGGTCCTACCAGTTATTAACTTCTATCACTCATGTAACCACTTCATGTACCCAATTCCTGACTTATCACTGTCTGCCCCTCCCCGCGTATAAGACCCACCTCCATAGTCGACTAGAGAGTCTTGAAGTAGTCCAAGAACCACCGGCTCGCTGCTATCTTCGCGGAAGAAATTAAAATTCAACAAATCCAAGACATAAAAGCCATACATAAAAGCAAGCACCATACATAAGCAAGCAATACATAAAGGCAAAGCCAAGACATAAAAGCCATAAAATATACCACGAATTTTGCTCTCATCGCATTCGACGGCAAGAGTCTTCAACTACTACCCATCGTATTTCTCTGTCCTTGGGCCACAAAAGACCTTTATTCAAGACTGTCTGGAAAGTAGCTCACTGTTGTACTGTTTTACGGCAAGGAAGTTCTTCATTACACGACGATTCTGATGAAAGTGTCCTGTAATTAAATTTTCCTGACTCCACCCACTTATCAACGTGTAACTGCTGCGGAACGCAATGAACCTTGCATTATATTGTAACGAATATTGCGTCACCGGCCGGCGCCCCCGCCTTCTGCACGCGCGGATTGCGTCAGCTGCTGGTGCCACCATGAGCTGCCTGTGAGCGCGGGTTGCGTCATCTCCCTGCACTAGACTTTTCCAGAACGTCCGGAAGGGTCTCGACGCCACCCGCCGAGTATAAATACGCGGCGGCCAGCGACCGCGAGTCAGTCTTAAGTCCGCAGTGGAAGCTGAATGTGCAGTGTGTGAATCGCGGTACAGTGATTAGTGCAGTGGACTGTGACCAGTGCATCGGACTGTGACCAGTGCATCGGACGGTGGCCAGTGCATCGAACAGTGATCAGTGCAGTGAACTGTGGCCAGTGCTTGGAACAGTGTAGTGTAAATAAATAATCTAGAGAAGTGTTGTATAAATAAATAATCAAGTGTCTACAGCGGCTGAGTTAAGAAATAAAATAAACGTTTTTTTTTGTTAAAATAATACAAGACTTTTTATTCACCACCTAGAAACGTAACAATTGGTGTCAGGTGTGGGGTGTAACGAGTGGTGAATTAAAACATTAATCAAGATGAGTTTCACAAAAGTTTTACGGGATCTGAGGGTGGCCGAGTTGAAGAGAGAGTTAGAAGAGAGGGAACAAGACACTTCCGGAACGAAAGCAATATTACAAGAACGTCTTGCTAACGCGATGAAGGCAGCAGGCGAGGATCCAGAGAATTTTCTCTTCGAGACAACGGGGAACTTTTCGGACCTATCCAAAATTTTAGAAGGAAAGTTAACTGAAAATTCCAGAATTTTGGAAGGAAAGTTAACGGAAAATTCCCGAATTTTAGAAGAACTGACTGAAAACTCCAAAGCTTTAGAAGAAAAATTGATCGAAAATTCCAGGATTTTGGAAGAAAAGCTGGAACAGAAGATAACGCAGAATAATAAATTGATGCGAGAAGAAATTGAGAAGATGGATGAGAAAATTTCGAAGAACGAAGAAAAAATGGAAAAGAAAATTGAGAAAATAGATGAGAAAATTTTGAAGAATGAAGAAAAATTACTAAATCTGTTAGAAGAGAAGCTGAAAGTTTTTACTTCCCCAACGGAAAAATCAAATATAAACATCGTACAGGAACCACTGGAAATGGCACGAGTGGCCACCGTACGGGAGCCACTGGGAAACGCAAGAGTAAAACCACCTACCTTTGATGGCACTTCTTCATGGTCGAATTATTTAAAACAATTCAAGGCTGCTGCGACGGTAAATGGATGGTCCGCAACAGATTGTGCTACGGCCCTGATTTTGGCTTTGCGTGGTAACGCCGTCGATATTCTAGAGACAATACCGACCGATGAACAGTCAAACTTCGAGCAACTTGTCAAGAGACTCAAAACACGGTACGGGCAAGCGCACCTCGAAGACATGTATTTTACCCAGCTAAGGAATCGTGTTCAGAAGCCCGGAGAGAGTCTTCAAGAACTGGAAGCTGATATTTCTCGTCTGGTGCGCCTTTCGGACCCTGATGCTTCAGAAAGTTCCCTGCAACGCACAGCCGTCCGGTGCTTTATTGAGGCGCTCCATGATGCAGAAACACAACAAGCATTAAGACTGGCAAGAACGAAGACCTTAGCTGACGCATTAAGTCAAGCACTTGACTTCCAGGTTGCAAAAAGAGCATCGAAACGTGACGGACGAGTGCGAGAATTGCAAACCGGCGTCGATACATATGACGAAAAATATTTGGAGGCAATGGTGGACAGGTTGGTACGCATTTCTAGTGGCAAAAGGCGACAACCTCGATGCTGGAATTGTGGAGAATTAGGGCACGTGAAAAGTCGATGTGACCGTCCACTGAAGCAACAAGGAGAGCAGCAGTCTGTTTGTAAACGCAGCTGCCAGCAGGAAAACTGCAAACATTGTGGTCATGCAGAAGAGAAGATGTGTCCTACCTTAAGGGTCACTGTCAGTAATGACCAATGGCAACCCAGAGAACTTCAGAAAGATCAGAAAGAGGACGCAGAATTGAAGCATGTTTGGAAATGGAAAATAGCAGGACGGAGACCAAGTTGGCAAGAAATAGCTCCCTGTTCTTCAGCAGTAAAATCATATTGGGCGCAGTGGGATTCGATTACTGAGGAGGAAGGTGTTCTTAAACGAGTTCTGGAAAGTGAAGACGGCTCTCAGAAGAGGACGCAGATATTGTTACCAAGAGTAAGGGTTCCTGAAATATTGAGGGAATTGCATGACGGAACTTCAGGAGGACATCTTGGTATAACGAAAACATTAGAGAAAGTGCGCGAGCGATTTTACTGGGTTAATTGCAAGCAAGACGTAAAGATGTGGTGCACAAAGTGTCAAGTTTGTGCTACCAGTAATGGGCCACATAAAAAGAGAAGAGCGAAGATGAAGCAATACAACGTTGGGAGTCCTTTCGAACGAATTGCCATCGACTTGGCTGGCCCATTTCCAATGTCAAATGATGGAAATAAATACATACTCGTGGCTATGGATTATTTCAGCAAGTGGGTTGAAGCATATCCCTTACCTAACCAAGAGGCCACTGCTATCTCCGAAGTACTGGTTAAAGAATGGGTGAGCCGATTTGGTGTGCCACTGGAATTACATTCAGATCAAGGACGGAACTTCGAATCTGCAGTGTTTCAAGGTGTGTGTAAACTTCTTGGAATAAGAAAAACAAGAACAACAGCCCTCCATCCGCAGTCAGACGGAATGATGGAACGCATGAACAGAACAATGGGAAAATATTTAGCGAAGGTCGTGTCAGATCACCAACGCGACTGGGACCAATACATACATCTTTTTCTCCTAGCCTACCGCTCATCTGTTCATGAGACAACTGGGCAAACACCCGCTAATATCCTCTTCGGCAGGGAACTGCGTCTACCACGTGATCTACAGTTTGGTTGTAAAACCAATGAAAAAATAGCCGGTGAAGACTTTGTAAATGACCTAAGACGCAAAATGGACGTAATTCATCACCAGGTGCGTGAAAAAATCCAAATTGCAAGTGACAGGATGAAAGACCGGTATGACATCAAAGCTGAAGGAGGAGGTTATCAACCTGGAGATCATGTCTGGCTCTTTAACCCCCAACGACGCCGCGGTTTGTGCCCAAAATTACAACGACAGTGGGAAGGACCGTACCAGGTAGTGAAGAGGATAAATGATGTTGTCTACCGAATTAAAAAATTGCCGAATGGAAAACGACGAGTCGTTCATTCGAATCGGCTGGCCCCGTACGCAGGAAGTAATGGAAATGATGATGAAGAAAAGACCGCACGAGTTTGTGAGCTGGACATGCAAGAGTTCACATTTCACGAGTTTATGTCTCATTATAGTGAAAATCATAAGGCGCGTTATGGTGTAACAATGGAGGTGCAACGAGATCTGTTTGCGCTACCCCAGGAGTATGCATTGGCGCATTGTGTCGCCCAGGATTTAGATATGACCAGAGGTGTTGCTGCTGTTTTCAAGAGAAAATACGGAAGGATAGAAGAATTAAAGAACCAACAACCTGATATTGGGAAGGTTCTGCAACTGCACGACGTCAGTCGATATGTTTATTACCTTGTCACAAAAAGTAGGTCATATCACAAGGCATCCTATGAAAATCTTTGGGAAACTCTGATTGAATTACGCCAACAAGTACTCCAAGACAACGTCCAGAAGGTTGCCATGTCAAAACTGGGATGTGGTTTTGATGGACTGAACTGGAGAATAGTGAGAAGCATGTTGGAAGTACTGTTCCGGTACACTGGGGTTAGCATCTTATTCTGCAGCTACCACCATGGAATGTCGTCATATCCAAAGAAGACAATTGACTGCCACTTCTTCTTAACCTCCAACTGCACTAGAGGCTCCAGTTGCAAGTATCGGCATGATTTCACTAAACGCGCTCCGAGACGGATCGCAACTAAGGAGGGGGTAGTGTAACGAATATTGCGTCACCGGCCGGCGCCCCCGCCTTCTGCACGCGCGGATTGCGTCAGCTGCTGGTGCCACCATGAGCTGCCTGTGAGCGCGGGTTGCGTCATCTCCCTGCACTAGACTTTTCCAGAACGTCCGGAAGGGTCTCGACGCCACCCGCCGAGTATAAATACGCGGTGGCCAGCGACCGCGAGTCAGTCTTAAGTCCGCAGTGGAAGCCGAATGTGCAGTGTGTGAATCGCGGTACAGTGATTAGTGCAGTGGACTGTGACCAGTGCATCGGACTGTGACCAGTGCATCGGACGGTGGCCAGTGCATCGAACAGTGATCAGTGCAGTGAACTGTGGCCAGTGCTCGGAACAGTGTAGTGTAAATAAATAATCTAGAGAAGTGTTGTATAAATAAATAATCAAGTGTCTACAGCGGCTGAGTTAAGAAATAAAATAAACGTTTTTTTTGTTAAAATAATACAAGACTTTTTATTCACCACCTAGAAACGTAACAATATTAAAATTTCGTAACTTCGTGTGAGTTAACCTGTTATATATTTCGTTTGTCAATGCATACAGCGCATTCACTTGTAACATCAGCCACGATCTAGCTAAGAAATAAAGTACAATCAACAAGCCACGTAACAAAGGTTCCATATCAAAATATATTGAGTTAACTTTTAAAACATTCACGACATTCACACATCAATTGATATTTTATTTGGAACTATTTACCCTAATTGTAATTGAACAATCTATTAAAGAGCTCTTTGACGGCAATTTCCTCTCATTCCGGAAAAAATGGAAGAAGCACGTTTTCTAAGACACTTCTTAACCATTTTGCAACTCGACTCTTACAAAATTCCCTGTATTCTTCTGCATATCTATCATTTGATTTTAATAGAAACGTCAAAAATTGCGGCTCTTACTTTTTGTAGTATACCGGGGAGAGTTCCCATTATTTCCACATTATTTTCCTTTTCAAGATCCATTACATCAATAGAACCTGTCCTTCTTGTCACCATTAAAGAAAAGACAAGAACAACGATCAACAAATATGTGGCCATGCTAACAAAACAAACGATCGAATGATATCCACACCGTATTTCGTTGAGTGTAACTCACACATTTGCTTTTAAAAATTAATTTTGACAAAAATGGGGCACACATAAATGAAGAAGTGTAACCTCATACGACTATATCGTAGTACATGCAAGAGGCATCACGCATTGACCGGGGCACTACTGCTGGACACTGCTTCGGCCGCGGCAGAACGTAGTGGTGATGGTTTCAGCGCATACCGCACACTCTCTTGGCCATCACCACAACTAGATGGATTATATAACACATTTCATATAAGTGATATTTAATTACAAGAAAACATGCATAAAAAAAGGCTCGAATAAAATATTGTACGGCAAAAGCCCCTTTCCATGACTCAACAGAATTCGCCGCCTAGGCGGGTATGGACTTTTTAATGGATGACAATGCGCCAAGTCATCGGAACACAATTGTTCGCGATTGGATTGAAGAACATTCTAGATAATTGCTAACGATTTGGCCATCCAGATCATATATGGGACATAGCCGAGTGATCAGTTCGTGCAAAAAATCCTACACAGGCAACACTTTCGCAATTATGGACGGCTATAGAGACTCAAAATTTGGCAGGGCTCAATATTTCTGATGAGGACATCCCACGACTTGAGTCCATGCCACGTCGATTTGCTGCACTTTGCCGGAAAAAGGAGGTCCGAAACAATATTAGGAGATATCCCAAGACTTTTGTTACCTCAGTGCATACAAGTGTGTTCGGAAAGTAATGCAATTACTTGTGCGGCTTCTTAAAATGGTCGTAGAGCATTCCCATCTGATAGATAAGGCAGGGAATCCTCAAATTTAAAGCGATGTCTTTGCCAATCTTCTCCGAGCAGTTGGGGCGTCAGAATCGCTGTCTCCACGTACCCCTGTTTAGTGCCTGTGCCATGAAAGGTAATGCTCAAGCAACGTTGTGTCGTTTTGTTAGATTTTTCGAAGTACGAAATTTTGTTCGAAAATCTCTTGCGGAGATCCACCAATTAATTGTTGAAGCTTATGAGGTCAATGATCTATTATATTCTCTATTATATGGTTGAAAGCGTTTAAGACCGGGAGGAGGTGGTCGACGAACCCCGCGCTGGAGGGCCTTCAACCAGCGCAATTTCAACCGACGACAATTTGGCCAGTGTGCGCGATTTGCAAATTCTGACCGTCGGTTGAGTGTCCGGATCATTGCAGAAACTTTCGAGATTCCAAAACCCTTTGTATTCAAACTGGTGAACGATGGACTGGTCACCAACAGACGATCAGATGAATCATCGGGTGACTGTCGCGAGTAAATTCTTCAATGTGTGGAAATTGAACCCGATTTTTTGGACAATGTGATAACAGGGGATGAAACATGGTGTTTTGAGTATGATCCAGAAAAAATTTCAAAACTCCGTGTGGCACACTTCAAACTCAAAACCAAAAAAGAACGAGCAAGTCGAATGTGAAAACAATATTGATTTTTGCCAAAGACGTGGTCTACAAACAGTTCGTCTCTCAAGGCCCAACCGTGAATGGTACCTACTACGTCGATGTGCTGGAAAGACTGCCAAAAAGGGTTGTCCGAGTAAAAAAGGAGATCGCCGCAATCTGGAAGCTCCATCACGACAATGCTCCAAGCCACACCGCAATGCACGATCCTGAGTATCAAATGAAGCATAACTTGACAAAATTACCCCAGCACCCCTACAGTCCGGAAATGGCTCCGGCCTACTTCATTTTCTTCCCGAGGATCAAGACCGCCCTGAAAGAAATACGATTTGGGTCGATTGATGTCATCCGAGTCAGTCTGACGAAGGCCCTTGCCAAGGTCCCCGTTGAAACCGTTCGTGAGTGGCAAAGTCGCTGAAAAAAGTGTATGGATGCCCAAGGCAACCACTTCGAAGTGTATTAAACTTTTGTAACAATATCTTCAATCTAATATAATAGTTTTAAAAATATTCCATTACTTTCTGGACACATCTTGTATGCTAGACAGAATGAACAAGAATCAAATGAGACTGGACTCACATTAGTATGCTGCGGAAGTCTTAGAGTGACAGCCCTTCATACAGTTTTCGGCGGGTTATTTCTAATGTCCTTCAACGTGATACTCTTTTTTTAATTTATCGTCAAAAAACAGATAAAACTGCCTGTCGTACTATGCGGATAAGTGCAATATATGAATGGTTTCTCGGTCTCTGTGATGTCTGTTCTAACTCACATTAAGTCAAATTTTGAATACACGTAGCAAGAGCGTTTTTGGTAAAAATTGATATAAAAATATTCGCTCCTTATAATAAAAACAAATACAAAGGCAAATTAACTACAGATTTAGGCTATTATCCCCAGTACTTTAAGTGAAGGAATCGACTTAATATAGCAAACGATTATTCGCCGCGATAAAATAGCAAACGATTATTCAAATATCTACATCCCCGAAAGAGCTCAAGAAAACGTACACAGATACTGTCGCTACATTTATGTCAAGAAGAAAATGTAATAAAAATAGACCAAATCAACTAGAAACCTTGTAGATAATGTTGTTTTAAAATATAACGATATAAATGTGAACGACCCTACAACAGTGGCTAGACTCTTTAACCAACTCTTTTCGAGAATTGCTGCCGATCTCACAAAGAGTCTTCAGTCACAAATTCAATAACAGACATTTCACCCAAAATTTTAGACACGATGTTCGTTTCCGAAACTTATTCCTAAGAAATTCTCAAAATAATCGGTAAACTAAAAAATAACTATTCCTCCGGTTTAGATGAATTCCCGGATTCTTTGTTAAAGACCTGTGCGTATGTCATTATACACCCGTTAACTCACATATTTAATGCATCTTTATGCACCGGAACTTTTCCAGATATTTTCAAAACAGCTAAAATTAAGCCGCTCTTCAAAAAAGGCAACAAAAATGAAATTCAAAATTATCGGTCCATTTCTCTTCTAGCAGTTTTTTCAAAAAATTAGTGAGACTTTCTTACGTACGAATGGAAACCTTTCTCAGTAAACACGACGCGCTTTCAGATTGCCAACATGGATTTAGAATATCAAAATCAACGGAAACAGCAATCTTTTCTTTTCTTAAAGATGTCGCCTCATCATTGGATCAAAACGAGGCACCTATTGGATTATTTTTAGATCTCTCAAAAGCTTTTGACGTCATTGATCATGACATTTTACTATCAATATTACCTTCATATGGAATCCGTGGTATTGCTCTAGATTGGTTATGTTCGTACCTTAAATAACGATCTCAGAGAGTGGAAATACCTTACTGGAATGATGGAACATTACATACGCACCATTCCGACTCTTTGCCCATTGCACGTGGAGTTCCTCAACGATCGATTTTAGGCCCTATTCTGTTCCTACTTTACGTAAACGATATGCCATCGACGATTCGAAACGGAAGAAGGGTTCTCTTTGCAGATGATACAAAAATTCTTTGCAATAAATAAACCGTAAATAGTACAATATCAGATGTTTCAAATTGGTTCCGAAATAACAAATTAATAGTAAACGAAAAGAAAACGGTTTTAATGCAGTTTTCCATTTCAAATAAACAATTCTGTGCTCCATTGAAAATGAACAGTGTACTATTGATTGACGTTAAGGCAACAAAATTTTTAGGTCTCTCAATGCAAACCTTAAATGGAACGTCCATTTAAATGAATTGAACACAAAATTAAGTTCATTATGCTACGCGTTCAGAATTATCGCAAATTCAGTCAGCCTTCATACTGCTCATTGTGTATATTTCGCAAATGTTCATTCCCGCCTGAGATATGGCATAATATTCTGGGGAAATACATCTTAAAGCTCCCAGACTTTTAGATTACAAAAACGAATTGTACGAATAATAACCAAATCCCACCCACGTGATTCTTGTAAGCCTCTCTTCATTAATCTAGGAATTTTACCATTACCTTCTCTGTTTATTTACGAATCAGTTGTTTTTGTCAAAAATGTGGCAAGTGCTTAAGGGCGGGAATATATTTTCAGAAAATGCCGATGTCTATTATTATAACACTCGACGTAGAAATCATATTCATCAGGTGACAGTATCAACAGCTCATTACAAAAAATTCACATACAATACATGTACATTATTTTACAATACTTTGCCAGATGACATTAAACGATTAAATTCGATAGAACGTTTAAATTCAAAGTGAAATCGTTTCTGCTGCATAACTGTTTCTATACAATTAGAGACTATACTGAGCATGACAAGGAAAGTAACTTTAATTTTAACAGTGATATTTAATGTATTATTTACCATTGGACTGTATAATTCTAAACAATATGTAACAAGTATTGTATCTCAGTTTCTGGGTCAATAACCCCCATCGCGATCAGGTTTTTCGTCCAGTTTCTCTGATCCATTGAGCAAATGTTGAGATGGCCCCTTGTTTTGCTTCTGGACATAAATGTAACTTCATTATCTCTGCACGTGTTCTAGAATTCAGTGGGAAATACTGTTATTCAAATTATCGTTTCCATGTTGTCGCGGCAGGAAGTATTATTCCTTGACGAAGGACATCATTGATAAGAGACCAAAATTGATTGCTTATTTACCCTTGAAAAAAGATTTTATTACATGGGAGCGTTTTTTTTTTTCATTCAAAATTCAAGTAGTATATGACAGTGTAGGGATCACAGAATTTTGAAAATGTGCACAGAATTCACTTCTCCCTTTAGCACGTCATACGCAATTTAACTGTTTTTGATGTAAAATTATATAAAATAAAAATAAAAACAACGATGCTTCTGAGCATTTGCTCAAAGGATCAGGGAAATTGAACAAAAATCCTGATCGAGAGGAGGGCCATTGACCAAGAAACTAAGGTACAATACTTACAGACATATTTAGTCTTTTAGAATTATACAGTTCAAATTGTAACTAAACCATTAAGGCTAAATGTACCGAAAAATACTTATAGGAAAAATAAATAGATCGCAGCACTATTACAGAGAATTTACTAGACCGATAACGTCTGAACAAATTGTTCGATTTTCGATCTGTAAACGGTAGTGGACTCCTTTTTAAATTAGAATTTACGCTAAGAAGCAGTTTTTTAAAAAAAGATTTACAAAATGTTTTTAAATTTTTTTCTCATTGTTCCGGGAGGAAATTAAAAATTGTGGGCTTATAGCGCGATGACGTGCTTCCTGAATCCAACGCCGTGTCAATCATGCAAATCGGATGAATAGGAGCGGCGTTAAGTGAAATGTCGGAAAAAACACGTAACCCCCCCTTCCCGCTCCATGCAGTTGCATCACCCGACCCTTGTGGGCGCTCCCTCGACGCGGCCGAACGGCCAAACCCAGCTGCCTGCGGCACGGGAGGATGCCGTGCTCTCAGGCAGGCAAGCCGGGCAGTCGGTTTATGCTTTCGTCCCTTTCAATCTCTATGTATTTTTCTCCACTTATCAATCTAATGATGCTGTAACACAACCAAACGGTCTCGTATCATGTGTAATAGTCGTATAAAACTATATATCTTGTTCACATATTTCCGTCTTCCTTCGAATACCATCAAAAAATTATTTGAGGCATTACTCAAAATATCGATTCCAATTTGGAAACTGATTTCAAAACGAAAATTGAACTAATTGAGTAGATATCACCAATATTCCATGTTCTAACATCTTATTTTACATACATTTTACTTCTAAATCTTCCGTTATCATTCCACTACCAGAAAGAATGAGCCGAGATTACGCACGAGCTCATTTATCCTGCGACTCGATTTTTGAGCTCAAAACGGCGTTTGTCTCCTTGATAGATTTCACCTGATGAACCTGTTTTCCCAAGTAAAATCGCCGAAGCTAATTTTAAAACTGTTTTCGTATTCGGACAAATTTGAAGAAGTAAAATAGCGCGCAGGCGAGATGCATCCTGAATGGATTCAGTAACAAACAACAAACAACAGTAAACTCTGTAACAAACATTGAAATCTAATGTTAAGAATCATGACATGTTCCAGCTTATTTGGTAAGTTATATTGAATGAATGAATTATGAATGAATATATTATTATATATTTATTATATATATTTATATAATATATTATTATTACATATTATTGAATGAATCTGTTATATTTGTATAAACTTGAAGACGGGAATAAGTAATTCCCGGTGCGTCATTTTGGTATAAACTACGTAAATGATAATGTAAAAGGATGTAGTGTAAATCATTGTATTCTGACACGTTTATGTATTTTTTAATGCATTAAATTGTCATGAAAGCAATAAAATTTTAACCCTTAGACAGGAAAACCACACTAGAAGAGGAGTATCCGTCTATGAAGCGGATAAATTATGTTTTGTTATACAGTTATTATTTCGGCAACTTTTACATTTCTACATTGAGATACTATTTTTCTAAAGATCGTACACGCTTTTCAGTAACATTTAATCGGGTAGCAATTCAATTTATAAGATTTAGGGGTTGTTCCACCGGTGCCTGATAAAGTGTCTGATAGTCTATCCAGAAGTTATCTTACTGATATGTAGAAAATTTGTGTTTTACGAGTGCCTGATAAATATATCCAGTAGTTAAAGTAGCCTCTTCGATTAACTGAGTTGTATTTGAAAGCGATTGAACGTTATGGTGCAGGATGTGAATGATTTGCAAGAACATACAAGGCTTTTTTTCTCTTGCATCTGACTGTAGTTGCTATATATTTATTCGATTTTTACCCCGAAAGCGTGGTGGAAGGTGGTAACATTTTCAAGGTTGTGAGGTTGTGAGGAAATTGAGGCATCAGGTGTAGATATAATTGGTACTGGGGATTGGAGAAATGGGAATATTAGGTTCTTAGGAGGAAGTAAGAGAGGTTCAAAATAAGAATCGGGTTGGAGAACGTAGGGAAGGTGAAAGGGATGGATTTTTGGTAGGAGACTGCGTAGGACTGGAGTTGGTGATGTGTTGTGCAAGCTTGTTACCGACTGCTTGTTTTCCAGGACAGTTCATGTGGAGACCATATCGGGTGAAGTTTTTTGCTGAGAGGAAATTAATTTAAAAAAGTGTTACATTTTAATTGTTGGTTTGCGTGCTTGATCTCGCTGCATAGTGTTGGTCCGTTGTACCAGAAGGGCAGAACCGACACTACAATGTTAATATTTTGGGCAGCACGTTGTTATTTGTTTACATGTTGGTTAGGTGTAAAGTCACCGCCCAAGTTAATGTCATTGATGTCAATGTCCTGATTGGTCAGTGTCTCTGTGTGAGTGTCTACAGACTAACAACACAGTCCCGCAGCTCTATGCTTTTTCTCTATGCTGAAAATGGGCCCTACTGACAGACTTTCCATCACTAGCGCTCCAAATGATCAGTAAGCTGGTCACTCCCTCGTATCATAGCTTATGTATGCTAGATCAAGAATTTGACGCCGTAATTATATTTAGAAAACCGAATTCACATTCTAGTCCAATTTTCTCATTTGTTGTTATTAACGAAAGCTTAAAAGTATAAGAAGCTAATAATATAGCCTGTAGAATTTCTTCCAAGGTCAGCAGAGCGAGATCAGACACTTGACGTTTCAGAAGGAATTTCTTCGTATTGTGACGTACTAGAGTGAAAAACACAGACGACTGTTCTGATTGAATATATACAATATATTTACAGATTTTTTTCAATTAATGTACAATGATATGATACAAAAATCTAGCCCCTTGGCAACCTTTCAATTCTCTTAGCCGCGAAACCCCGCGACCGTCCCCTAGGCCTCGCCCAGAACCACTGCTTCGGAAGCAGCAAAAAGCAACGCGAAGTGCGAAGCTGTCGGACATAGAGTCCCGTAACTACACCAGTTACATGGCTTGTTGCCAAACCGATCTTCGACCCGAAGATCACGTGCAAGGATTGCACTGGAGATACCTCTCGTCTTTCGACACCCAGCGTATCCCGCGAGGCGCCTGTCGGCGCGGCCTTAAATATCCGCCGGCTCGCCCCCACCCTACAAGCAGCGGGCGACACACGGCTCGCTGGCCAGCCTTTCCAGAGCTACAACCGACACCTCTTAGACTCGCATCCGCGCGCGTCCCTTTGAAGGAAATTCCAGCCGGGATTCCTGAGGGCTTTCCCAACCGGCGCGGCGTGGCGCCGCACCCGTCCACCCCCATCCACATCCGGCTTTACGCGGGTTTCCCCGAAGCGGCCCGACGCACCGGCGCCGTACTAGGCGACGCTACAGACCCTCCCATGCCGGGGGGTGAGAATTTTTTTTCGCAGCAAAATATGCCCAGGAAAAAAATTCTGCTAAGTTACCTGGTCGTGAGACCTCTACATCCTAATTTTTATATGAACATTAACATAATTATAGCAAAATATCAAACCCTATTTAATTGAAATGTGTGAAATAAATCTCTGGGCTGTCCCCCCTCCCTTTTCACCTAAGCTATGTTGCCAGTACATTTAAACCTTACTCCTATATACATAAATATACATAAGTATTCTTGACGCATCTTGAATTACATATTATCCTGAAATACAAACATTTACTTTACATTGAAATATTACATAATAATTCTTGACGCATCTTGAATTACATAAGATCCTGAAATACAAACATTTACTTTACATTGAAATATTACATAATTGTGGAATTCGTTACATACATCATGTGCCGTTCTTAACTGAATTTATTGACACATGTATGTATCTACATATAAAAATATCCAAAAAAACAACAAAACAATTTTACCCTTGAATTTACAAATTTATTTACATAGAATTTCACCGACATTTATACATGTCATGAACGTGCGTGTTCCCTATTCTCGCCGGTGGATCAATTCACATCATCAAACATGCGGCTAAGCGCATCTGCATTAACATTCTGAGCTGACCTGTACTTACAAATGACCGTATTCAGAGCGTCGCGAAACTCCGGTTCGACCTCAGTCCCGCTCAGCATTTCTTCCGCGTCAAAGTCGCAACAATCCAATTTAAGCGCATAGCGATCTAGCGCGTCTTCGTCACCTGCGTCTGTCACAGTCGTAGAACTAAGCACATTCAAGTACTCTGTCCGCTGGTGGTATCTCTTAAGCATATTAATGTGATAGACGCGGGGTTCCTTCCGCCCCGGCATCTGGACCACATAGTTATGTTCCGAAATTTTCTCGCGAATCTCGCCCGGCCCTATCCACTGAACCGCGAGCTTCCGCGTCCTGTTAGGTGCGAGAACCAACACCTTCGCGCCTATCTCGAAAGTACGTGAGACCGCCTTCCGGTCATACCACACTTTACGTTTCTGCTGTTCTTCAGCCATTCTATTGTGAGCTAGGTCACGGGAGCGTTTCAAACGATTGATTAATTTGAATACATGCTCAACTACAGAATTTTCTTCACTTTCCGCAGTTCCCGCAAGCCTTTCATAAAGAAGTGTCATGGGGGTACGGAGATTCTTCCCGTACACCAATTCGGCAGGAGAGAAACCTAATGATTCGTGCACACTCGTGCGCAACGCGAACATAATAGCGGGAAGCTGGCATTCCCAATCCGTCCCTGCCTCCAAACACAGAACCTTCATAAGCCGGTTCATAGTTCGATGCATTCTTTCGACTGCGTTTGATTGAGGATGATACGGCGAACTTCTCACCAGTTTAATGCCAAACCGCTCGGCGAATTCCGCTGTCAAAGCACTCGTGAAGCAAGTGCCCTGGTCGGTTTGCAATTCGCGTGGAAATCCTATTCTACTGAATAATTCTAGTAATGCCTCAATTACAGTGACCGAAGTTAGGTCCCGTATCGGAATAGCCTCGGGATACTTCGTGGCTAAACACATCGCCGTTAAAATAAACTTGTTTCCGGTGACCGTTTCTGGAAATGGGCCACACGCGTCGACATTCACTTTCTCGAATGCCTCGCCCGTTATAGGAACAATTTTCAAAGGCGCGCGAAGTTTTTCGCCGCCGTTTCCTACTCGTTGGCAACTGTCGCAACTACGCACATAGTTTTCAATATCCTTATAGCAATTCGGCCAGAAGAAATATTTGGCCATGGCATCTTTGCTTATTGTGACCCCCAAATGACCGTGAGCAACTTCATGACAGAGTTTTAATATCGTGCCACGATACACCCGCGGTATTACTAACATAGTGAACTGCTCTCCGCGCTTACTATGCCGGACACGAAACAATAGGCCGTTTTTCATAACATAATCGCGCCGATCCGTCTCGGGTCCTTCCGCACGCTCAATCAACGGCGCGAGCTCCTTGTCTTGTTTCTGAGCTGTAGCAAATTCGGTGGGGTCCAAACGAGCCAAAGCAATGCTACCGAAATCTAATTCAGATTCCTGATCGTTTGATTCCGAGTTGCCCGGGGCGTCGACCTCGCCCTGACCAACTCTATTGTCATCCTCGGTTTCCTCCGAAGCGGTTACCTGGAACGCGTCCTGATCTCGGCCGTTTCCCGTACTCTCGGCAGGCTCTACCGCCTCTATTGTCTGGGGCCCTTCCGCCCTTACGCGCTCAGCAACTGCTTGCGCCCTAGTCCGCACCGCGCAGATAGGCTGTGGTTCTAAGAAACCTTGCTTTATTTCTTTCAAAATCGTAGCAGAACGATTACTAAAAATGTAATAAGGCAAGTCGCAATTCTTCGCGACTGCGGCCTCTGTAACAAGAGTACCGAATGGCCCTACAATCTCTACCTTGGCTACCGGTAGATTTTTCGGCGCTTCGTCCAGAGGCTGCTGAACCCATACGGACTCGCCGGTATATTGTGTCGGCGTGACGTGCTTTGCGTTGATGACGTCAATCGTCGCACCCGTGTCACGGAGACAGGTGATTGTTTCGCCGCAAATTTTGGCAAGAAATGTGTGTGGAGACAATAACTCTGGCGCACTAGCGTCGGCCACGTGACACATCTTCTCGCTAGGTTTATTGTTATTTTGAGGACAATACCTTTTTATGTGACCTGGTTTTTTACATAAGTAACACGTCCGTTCTTGCGGCTTCTCGAACTCCGCGTTACTAGCTACCTTCGGCACTGCCGTTTTGGAAGTGGTCGGCGCGCTTTCCGTCGCCTTCGGCCATTTCCGTTCGCCTGCCTGCTCTTTATTGCCGAACCGCGAGAAATCCTTCTTATATCCGCTAGCCCGGTTGTTTTCGTAGGTGTCCAGCCTTCGTGCCAAATCTTGGGATGCAGAAACCTCACCCCACACATCAATGAAATGGTCACGCATAACCGCCGGTACCTTTCGCTTCATCTGGTCCGTTACAATGAGATCTAGCAATTGCTCAAATGTTTCTATCTTTAAACCTGAGACCCATTTTTTACAATAACTAGCTAATTCACGTGCATAGACGTTCCAAGTGGTCTTTGCACCTTTTACGTGACTACAAAACATCTGCCGGCACTTTTCTGCCGTGAACTTGTACATATCTAATAATTGTTCTTTAATTAGGTCATAATCTTGATCCGGTGAATCGGATCCTACTACGAGCCAGTTGTTCACTTCATTAGGAAGTAAACCCATTAAATGGCTTACCCATTCGACCGGCGCAATGCCAAGCTGGCGAGCATGCGCCTCGAAAACACTTAAAAACAACGTAATATCGTCGCCTTCGCCTTTGAATTTGTCCATGACTTGGCTGATACGAATATTAGTTCGATTTCCCGTGTCGCTACTACCTATGGAAACACGCGTGGGAGCCTGATTCGTTAGTTTTAACTTTTCAAGTTCAAATTGCCGTTCGCGTTCTTCGCGTTTCGCTGTCTCTTCGCGTATTCTTTCCTGCTCTCTCTCATCGCGTATTCTTTCCTGCTCTAACACTCTCTCTTCGCGTAATCTTTCCTGCTCTCGTATTTCTGCAACCTGTTCTTTTTCTTGGTCAGCGAGTTGTTTCACGAATGATTCCTCGTACTGCTCGCTTTCCGTAATGATCGCTTTAAGTTTAACCACGGTCTCGTTCCCTTCTAATGTTTCCCCCATCTCCATCGCGACCCTAACAAGCACCTCTTTCCTATAACCCGCTAAGAAAGCCATATTGCCTGAATTGATCCCCGGCCAGAACAAAAAACACACTTACGTTCAGTTGACCTCGGTGTCGCGTGAGCGCCTTCTGGATCCGGTTTGTGGCCTCCTTCCTTCCTCTCGTTCAGGTCGGTCCGTGATGTGTTCTTCCGGTGATGCAAATATTAGCAGATCAAGTTCCAGTGCCAATATCAGCTCGTTCCAGTACCAGTACCAAGTTTTAGAAAAGAAAGGTTCCGAGTCGGCTTGTACCGCCCCGAAACTACCGTACCGAAACACCGCACTTTTCGGTTTCTCGTGGCGTGCGCGACACTGCCGGCGCCACGTATTTACGACGCGTATTCACGTTTAACTGCGTACACTGTCTTTACGCGTGCTGTTCTGATTAATCAGCGCGCACCGATGGCTCTGATGCCGCACTGATGTCCCCGCGGATGCTGCTGCAGACTTCCGCGTTCCCCGTTCGTTGCGAACGTAGTGACTGCTTCCACAAAGCTGAATGATAGTGAGTCTTTAATCTGTTGTAACCAATTATACACCGGGTGGCACAACCACCCGGTGTGAGTTCTAAGCACCACTGCAACCAATTTTGAACTACAATTGCAACAATTGGCACAGGCACTCCGGCGTGAATTTACAATAACCGCTGCTACCAATTTTAGACGAGAAAAATGGCAGAATTGGTGCGGACACCCCGACGTGAGTTAACAGTAACCGCTGCCACCAGTTTTAGAAAAGAAAAGTGGCAGAATTTGCTGCGAGCGCCCCGACGTGAGTTTTCGATAACCGCTGCCACCAGTTTTAGAAAAAGAAAATGGCAGGAATTGGTGCGGGCACCCCGACGTGAGTTTTCGATAACCGCTGCCACCAGTTTTAGAAAAGAAAAATGGCAGGAATTGGTGCGGGCACCCCGACGTGAGTTAACAGTAACCGCTGCCACCAGTTTTAGAAAAGAAAGGTTCCGAGTCTGTGACGTACTAGAGTGAAAAACACAGACGACTGTTCTGATTGAATATATACAATATATTTACAGATTTTTTTCAATTAATGTACAATGATATGATACAAAAATCTAGCCCCTTGGCAACCTTTCAATTCTCTTAGCCGCGAAACCCCGCGACCGTCCCCTAGGCCTCGCCCAGAACCACTGCTTCGGAAGCAGCAAAAAGCAACGCGAAGTGCGAAGCTGTCGGACATAGAGTCCCGTAACTACACCAGTTACATGGCTTGTTGCCAAACCGATCTTCGACCCGAAGATCACGTGCAAGGATTGCACTGGAGATACCTCTCGTCTTTCGACACCCAGCGTATCCCCGAGGCGCCTGTCGGCGCGGCCTTAAATATCCGCCGGCTCGCCCCCACCCTACAAGCAGCGGGCGACACACGGCTCGCTGGCCAGCCTTTCCAGAGCTACAACCGACACCTCTTAGACTCGCATCCGCGCGCGTCCCTTTGAAGGAAATTCCAGCCGGGATTCCTGAGGGCTTTCCCAACCGGCGCGGCGTGGCGCCGCACCCGTCCACCCCCATCCACATCCGGCTTTACGCGGGTTTCCCCGAAGCGGCCCGACGCACCGGCGCCGTACTAGGCGACGCTACAGTATTTTGTGGGTTTATATACTCCAGAATGTGCAAATTAAATTAATATTTAGGTTTTCTTCTGGCGAACAGTTGTACAAATGAACATGAAGCGAGTATTTATATACAGAAAAATCACATGAAACACGCCCACATGCATATAGAAAGAAATACATTTATTAGATTTCAGTTACACATATTTATTATCAATTATTATTTTTTAGATATTACATCAGTGTCATAACACTGTCACAGCAATTATCTTCTCTTCGGAAGATGCACACATTAGTAGAGGGATTTGCCAGTTTATTTACTGTTACCAGGAACACTACGTGGAGGTTCCTTGCATGTTCCTATGTATGCAACACTATATACAAAAGCTCTATTTAACCTTCATATTCATATTTACAGATCACCAAAGAAATAAACAAAGGAAATAATAACTATATGCACACAATTATTTTCATACGTTCCAAATTTCTACGTTTTCCTTTGCTATACATGTATTTTAAGGAGGCACTAATCTTAATAATTAGCACCCTAAATTACTCACAATTAAATATTTCCTTCCCAATATTCTTAATATTTTCTTCGGATTATATTGAAATATTTCTCTCGAAATGTTCTGCATATAACCATATGTTACCACGAGCAGAAACAGACGTATACCAGCCTTCTGGCCGCTTGGATGCGCTAGTGTCGCACCAGGTCCAAAAATGTGCTTGAAGCTGCGGGACTGTGTTATTAGACTGTGGTCCAATCCTGTAGTTATGTTCGCAAACCGATAGGTTTAAAATAGATGAAAGTGAGTAGTTGGAGGGAAGAATGGAGAATCCTCCTAATGGAGGAAAGATGGCGGCCATGGCTGTCAGATAAGAATAGTATCTATATTTTTAGGTTCAGGAATGGAATTATTTTTTTAGGCTCAGGAATGTCGTAGGAATGTCTTTGTTTTCTAGTGAGCTAGGATGTGCAACTTTAGATAATCAAGACACTACAATGTTTAAGGCTAAATGTACCGAAAAATACTTATAGAAAATTCAATAGATCGCAGCACTGTCATGGGGGAATTTATATTACCGATGGTCAGATTCGGGACGTGATCGAGTAAACATCTTTGTGAAGTTAGGGAGTGTAACGTGACCGAGTGAATATTTTGGTTTTGGTTGATTTTCTAAGTTACTGAAATCTCTGAACTAATTTACAGTTATTTCAAGAAATAGTGTTCAGTACAGACTTAATCTTTGAAGTCAGGCACATATCATAATCCCCCGGTTTCACCGGGCGGATTTGATATTTCACAATGGACGTAGAAGAGACGGAATGGAATGTGATTGTGAATAAAAGAACTACACAAAAAAGGAAGAGGAAAGATGAAACGAGGGAAGAAATGCTCCCTGACATTCAAAACAAGAAGAAAGCTGATTCTACTGATAACGAAATTGAAGGTTCACCGGGATGGGAAATTAGTCCGGAAGGTTATTCGGACTAAGTATCGGTCCATACGACGTATGGATCGGAAACAAAAATCGAAGTTCGAATAACTTCGATATTTACAGGATTGGCAAGATTGTTATCAAGAACTATCAGTCTATCACCGAAATTAGGACGGAAGGGCGATGTAAAGCCGTTATGATATTTAGTAAAAGGGAAGAGGCCAACCAAGCATTGAATGACGAGGAATTACAAAACAATGGCTTCAAAACATTTATACCAGATTTCAGGAAGGTGAGAAAAGGAGTTATTAGAGGCATCCCAGTTAATCTAGAAGACGAAGACCTTCTCAAGGACTTATTCTCCTCAGCTGAAATAGTGTAGGTAACAAGATTAAATAGAAACGATCCATCATCAACACTGGACGAAAATAAGTGGATCCCCACCACTTCCGTGTTGATCGTGTTTGAAGGTGAAATTTTACCTAAAGAAGTTTCACTTTATTTAGTGAAATCTAAAGTAGACCCTTACGTTCGTCGTCCAATGCAATGTTTCAATGGCAACAAATTTGGTCATATAGCGAAAGATTGCCGTGGTAAGAAGCATTGTGTGGCATGCGGAGAGGAAGATCATGGTGGAGCGTGCAAAAGGGCGACTCCTAAGTGTGCGAACTGCAAGGGGAACCACCAATCGATTAACCACGATTGCCCAGTTTTTAAGAAATATAAATCAGTGTATGAAAAAATGGCTTTTGAAAATATTTCATACGCAGAAGCCCGAAGGAAGATATTTGGAGTCCCCAGAGCCCCTACAAGGGTAAAAGATTACTTTCTCGCAAGAGCAGAAAGTGTTTCATAAAGAAATGCCTTAAAACAGAGGATTTGTAACAGAAGAAAAGATAATTGAGACGCACGTCAGTGCCAAAGACTCTGATGGAGCTCAAGTCACGCCACCTGAACGCGTTCCGAGTTATCAAGACGAAACTGGTTCAACAATAATGACCTCAGTTTCAAATAGTTCGCTAAAGAACTATCAGAAGAGTATCAGTGATTGTAGCACTATCAGCAGTAACACCAATGTATGTTCCAGAAGTGAAAAACCAGCAGTAGAAAACACATTAAGTGCACCGAAGGTTGTTACACCGAGCCAGAAAGAGCGTAATATAAACATGCCTATGGCTGATAAAATATCAAGTAAAACCGGAAAGATAAGAAAGGTAAAAATAAGAATAAGAAAATACTATAAGTTCTTGCTTGGTATTCAATAATTAGCCAAGAATATGTATCCCTATAAACAATATTAATGATTTCACAAATTAAAATATTACAATGGAATTGCCGTAGCATTATCAATAAAAGAGATTTTACATTTTATGCTGGCAATTTTGATATCATATTTCTAGTAGAAACTTGGCTAAAAGACAATAACAATTTTATATTGAAAGATTTTGACATAGTTGGATATGACAGAATTGTTGGAGATAAAGGAGGGTTAGCAATTTTAGTTAAAAAAGAGGGCAAGTGGGGGAGTGATCACTTTCCAATAAGTATAAAGTTCGATCATCCTATCAACAGAAACCAGATTTTAAGTACAACACTAAAAAATAAATTGGGATAAATTTTAAGAGTTGATAGAAATAAATAAAAAGGAATTTAATAATCTAGAATTTGATAACCTTGATCCAATCAGCAGATATGATAAGCTAATTAATTTTTTAAGTAATTCAATCCCGGAAATCTCTTCCGGGAAAAATAGGGGAAAACTCTAGTTTAGCTAACGACAAAAAGTAATACAAAAAGGAGTAAAAACTTGCCGTAAATCTAAACATTTATGGTGGAATGAGAAATGTGAAAGGGCCGTACGGTTGCGCAAAGCTGCCTTAAAAGCTATTAGGTTAATTAATTATTAATCAGTTAAATACAAATTAAGTTACTTAATTATTTCCGAATTGCCTGAATTTTATCGGAGGATACTTCTAGACGTGTATAACGTCTTTCTATTTCTTCATACTTTCCCAAACCAATGGAAAAAATACCTTGTCATATTCACACCAAAAAGTAATTCTCGCAAAGTCAGGCCTACTTCCTTGGCTTCCTGTTTATTGAAAATATTGGCAAAAATGGTAAAGGAAAGATTATCACGGTGGTTAGAAAGTAACAAATTAATTTCCGATACACAGTTTGTTTTTCGAAAAGGAAAATCCTGTATTGATAATTTGAGTCTAATAGTTTCAGATATTCATGATAGTTTTTACAAGAGGGAATCGGTTTCAGCTTTATTTGTAGATATTAAAGGGGCATATTGTGTCCCAGAAATCTTGATAAATGAATTGATAGAATTAAAATTTCCTAAGAAAATTCTTTGTTTTATAAAGAATCTATTTTTTTATCGTGATGTAACCTTTTGTACCTACACGGATATTATTGAAAAGAAAATTGTTAAGGGTTTACCTCAAGGGAGTGTCTTAAGTCCTCTGTTATACTCAATATATACAAACAAATTATATGAAGTTCTATACATCAATACTAACGTTCTGCAATTCGCAGATGACGTTTGAATATATGTGAAAAACAACGACAAAGCGAAAAATCAAGTTAAGTTACTAGAAATGGAAATCAATAAAGCGATACATCTGTATTCCAGAGGTCTTGAAGTAGCTCTCGAAAAATGTATACTAATTGTTTTTGACAAAACTAAAAATGTGGATAATGCCACAAGTTTGAAAAAAAATGTAAATGTAAAAGTTTCTGGACAAGTAAAATCTCTGGGAATGTTACTGGACAGTCGTGTAAACTGTCAGAATCATACTAAGAATGTTGTAAATAAATGCAAATCAGCAATGAAAATTCTCAGTTGCTTGAGGAGAACCTGGTGTGGAGCCAGTCCCAGATGCCTATTATTGTTGTACAAATCCCTAAATTCGATCGAAAATGGAATATGGGGCGTTTTTGATATCCCCATACACAGATGCCTGTCTTGAAAAATTGCAAAAAATACAAAACACTGCGTCGAGAATAATAATGGGCTATAGAAACAGCACTCCAATTAATATGATAACAGAAACAAAAATTCCTCATCTAACTTATAGGTTTAAAGAAATGTGTTATAAATATGTTTTAAAATGTTTAACACTGAATGGTAATAAGCTGATCAATATTTTAGAGCCATTAGTAGAAATTGCTGAAAATTGTATGTATGAAAATAATTTCCACAAGTCTTTACTGATTAAATGCTTTGAAGATGTGCAGTTCTTACGTGACTATGTTATAATGACTCTCATGTTATAATAATCATTACAAATATGAAGGAGATTACAAATTTTCTTTTTATAAGCCTCACGTTGATCTCACGATTGGAAAAGAGATTGGCAAAATGGGCTCCCCAGGAAGAGAATTTCAAATATATTTTCCAGAAACTAGTAGTATGATACACATTTTTACTGACAGATCTAAATTAACAGTAAACAATACGATCCATGTAGGGTTTGCTGCTTGGAGCTTAAGCGAGGATTTTATTCTTGCGCACAGAATCTTAGATGTTGCATCTACTTTTACTGCAGAATGCATGGCATTCATTTTTGCTGTGGAAAGAATTATTCAGACTTCAGTCGGACATTTTGTGATTTTTTCCGATTCGGAGAGTTCTTTCAAAGCATTAAGTAATACAACTGCTGGGGACAATTCAACCCTGATATATACATTAAGACAAAAGTTAGCTTATGCTAACTCTATTGACATGAAAATTCAATTAGTTTGGGTTCCAGCCCACAAAGGTATCGTTGGTAACCAAAAGATAGATGAAATGGCAAAGACTGCGGCAAAAGGGGTAATATTTCTTAATGAACCTGAACCTTTCTCTGATGTAGTATTTTTAAGCATGAGTGCTGACAGGAAAATAAAACAAGATTAATTTGTGAAAGTAAATATAAAGGTTCTTTCTATTTTGAAAATTACTATGTGGAATCATCTAGACTTAGACTTTGGTTTTATAATTTTGAATTTTCCAGAAAGGCAATTGTATCTATAAACAGAATTAGAAGTAATCACGCCTCATTAAATGATAGTTTAATGCGAAAAAATATTGTAAACAATAATATTTGTAATCATGGAGAAGGAATTGATTCCATAGAACATGTAGTCTGGAATTGCAATATTCATCATAAGGAAAGGGAAATAAAGTTAAAAGTAATTCGTAAGATATTTGGTTATGGTTCATTTTCTGTGACTCCTTTTTTATCATTTAAAGATATAAATGACAAAGAAATTTGTATTAGCATTGTTAAATTTATTTCAAGTATTAAACAAAATATATAAATGTAAGCAATAAATGTTGGATTTTCTTTGTTAATAAAAAAAATTATTTGGTTCTGTAGGCCTCATGTAAGGTCAATACTATGTAACCTTGCTATGTAAACTTGTTTTTATATGCCAATAAATCATTTTAAAATTAAATTAAATTATATTACCGATAACGTCAAATGGTACGATTTTCAATCGGTAAACGGTATTTGATTCGTTTTTAACATAGAATTTACGCTACGAAGCCCTTTTGAAAAAAATTAGTTTTGTTATTTGTTTTTGGAATAGTTCCGGGAAGAAATTAAAAAATGTGGGCTTATACCGCGATGGCGAAATGCTTCCTCAATCCAATGGCGCATTAGTCGTCCAAATCGGATAAACAGGCGCATTATAAAGTGAAATTTGGCAAAATATAATGCACCCCGCCCCATGCCGCGCCGCCGCCCCCGCCATTATCACATGGGCGCGCCCCTAGGCGCATAGACAAATAATACATAGATGGATCACTTGTATAGGCAGGAGTGGCCGAGCAAACGATGCATACATCCGCCGGGCGCGGTGCAATCGCGTTCATCGTACACTCCTTGAAAGATAGGAAGTCTGTGGAAATATTTTCAAACGAGGAATTCCAGGCGGACAGTTGCTTTTACCTTTGTCTTTCTGGCGAACACGTGTGTAGTGGTTTGTCGTGTTCAACGGTTATACAGGTGTTTGTTTCTCGTGCTACGTTCGTGTATTATATCTAAAACGTGGATGAAATGGTACGAAAGGGAAATAAATGTTCCGTATTGAATTGCGGTGATTATTTTAGCAAGAGACATCGCTTTCCTCGAAGTGACGAAGAATTGCTAGCGAAATGGGTTAATGCTTGCGGTAATCCATTGATTTCTGAGAGAACACCGCAAGGGAGTTTCAGGAACACATTTATTTGTGATCGGCATTTCTCCGAGGAAAGTAAATGCGCAGAATTAAAGCGAGGACTAAAAAGAAATGCTATTCCTACGCTTTTTCTGCCTGGTAAGAAAGGTTGAATATTGGCATTTTTCTACTCTACACATAGAGAAATATAAAGATAATGCAAATTAATATTGATATTAGCTTATTTAGTAAATATGTATTTACATACAAATCCGTTCCCTGTTGATAACTAATTCAACAATTTTTCTACTCAGTGATTAGATGCAATTCAATTGAGTATTAATTCCTAAAATCAAACTATTATTATTTGTATTAATTTGGTAAAATACTTGGCCATATTAATTCTCAATTGTTTGGGTTGTCCTTGTTCTCGCTTTAGTTTTCAAAAGAGTAATCATTTGTGACTTTAGATTTACTTAGTATTTTATATATGGCTTCTGAAAGTCTGCTTGTAACTTCCTAGTCATTGCTACTGTGCCTTAAGTTTCTGTATTGATGTTGCTAACCTCATATCTGATAAGACTATTGTAAAAATTGAACAAGTAATTCGTATAACTGTGTGAGAAAATTAAAATTTATTCTGATTGTGAATTGATTGTTCATGTGATATTCAATTAATTATTACTTCAATAATATTCAATATCAATTGTTGGATTGTTGTGTGATGGATATTTGTATTGTAAAGAGAAGTAATTCAGTTTTATATTTGTATTGTAAAGAGAAGTAATTCAGTTTTATATTTGTATTGTAAAGAGAAGTAATTCAGTTTTATATTTGTATTGAAAAGAGAAGTAATTCAGTTTTTATTTTTGTATTGTAAAGAGACTTAATTCAGTTTTATATTTGTATTGTAAAGAGAAGTAATTCAGTTTTACATTGATGGCTTGTGGTAATCAACTTTTTAAACTTAGATGTCACCATTAATATTTGAAAATTCTTGTATATGACAAAGTGCCAAAATTTTGCTTTGGTTAAATTCTTCATAGTAATTAAATGACTTAATGTGTAAAGCAAATATATTATTGCAAATACTTTTAATCAATGCACACAATGCTATTTCTGTAATTAAATATTATCTAATTCCTTTCATTGGGTTGTTTTGCTGTTGACCTATTTACTTGTTTTTAAGAGGTAAATAAATGTTTTACTAATAATGGTCATGTATTTGTTTGTCCCACATTCCTAGTTCATTTATGACCAATAGCCCTCTAGGTACCTATTCCTACAAATTCAATGCATTTTGGGTTTAAGTAAAAAAAGGCTCGAATAAGGAGGCAGACCTTATAAAGCAGTTAATTACGCACTTAGAGTTAAATAAATTGAGTTAATTTGTAATATGGCTGCCAGGAAGGCCGCGAAAAGTAATTTAATTTTGAACTCCCGCTTACGAGTTGACAGTACTCGTAATTGGCACACACACAAGTGGAAGGGAGACGTCTTGGATTGGTGGAACTTAGGTTATGGGTGGGGGTAAGAGTGGGGAGACGCCTTTCTAGTCGACGGTGCTGCGCCCGGTGAATGTATGCATCGTTTGCTCGGCCATCCCCTTAACATGGGAGTGATCGCTCTATGTATGAGTGCTCTGTGCCTAGGCGGCTCCGAAGTGCACGGAAGCAGTTAGTAGAGGCGCGTCCACACGATGCGTCTTTTCGTTCAATTTTGCGCATGCGTCCAACGCATGCGTCTAGCGCACGTAGCGTATGCGTCTTTCGTCAAAACGATGGACGCATGCAATAGCGCAAGCTTTCCCAGAGCTGACGGGAATCTCGTTCGTCTTTCTCGTGCGCTTCCTCCAAAGAATGTGTATTTCACAGCGAGTCATCCGGAATACCGAGCCGTACGAGTTGGTCCCCCTCCCCCCGCATTTGTTGCGTCTACAATTTGACGCAACGCGTCTCCAAGCCCCTCGGGGGCCGTTGAGCGCTTTGCGCCGGAGAGTAATCCTTTATTAACCTGTGCGTATAGGAGTAATCCTTCATTAACGTTAACTTTCATACTTCACATCGCAGTCAGTTGTCAAGAGGGCCAGAATTGGGAAGGAATTAGGATAAAGGTAGGGTTTAAGACACTTCACAGAGGTTGGACTAGTCCTTGTGAAGCAGCCAAACTCGTTTTGTTGGAACAAATTTCACATGAGATTCGACGGGAATCCAAATCCTCCTTGGTGAAAGGCGAGCGCTTCGGTCTGCGCCACGAGATGACCTAGTCTTTGACTAGTCTTTTGTCTTCCGAGTTTTACTGTGTGGTGTGCGTCTGAGTTTTATTGCGAATTTCTGGCAGATTATTCTGTTTTTATATAAAAATATATATTTCTTACAGGTTGGTAAATATATACTTACAGGTTGGGCAGTACTTAAATACTTGTAGATGAAATGCGTATTTTAAATATATTTTGTATTTGAAAACCTGTATTTCTGTTTTTTTGGACATGATTTTAGAGATGTATTTAAATACATAAAATAGCTATTAAAAAAAAGAAATACTTAAAATACAGATGAAGTGTTCTTTTTGTTTGATTCTGCTGGTGAATGGACCTCATTGAAACCAAAATAAAAGCTTTTTTCACGTGCTCCTTTTTTTTCACGCGCTGAACTTGAATTCTCATTTTTAAATGATAAATCTAAATCTTTAAAAATTTTGGACAATTATCAGACAATAAAAAAGTCAATTCCTTATAATACTAGTTCATGTTTGTCAGCGCCAGTTCAACAATTGTTTTCCTTTGCGGGTTTTATACATTCACCAACTAGAGTTTTATTGTCTGATTTGTTTGAAAAACTAGTCGTTTAAAAAGGAAATTCCGTTTATTTGATTAAGCCATATTTTTGATATCATTTTAAATTTGAAAGTGTTCTCATGAATATGTAAGTGAAAGTGTTTATATTTTAAAGTTTTCAGTAATTGTTCAGAAATTTATGTCTGCCAATTAGTAATTTATTGTAATTGGCAATTACAATACGTTCCAATAAAAATCTGATAATGCAAAATTATTGTATTTACTTATTTTGAGTATTTTAAATACTTTTGTATTTAGCAATATAAGAAGAAGAAGAAGAAGAAGAAGAAGAAGAAGGAAAAGAAGAAGAAGAAGAAGAAGAAGAAGGAAAAGGAGAAGAAGAAGAAGAAGGAAAAGAAGAAGAACAAGAAGAAGAAGAAGAAGAAGGAAAAGGAGAAGAAGAAGAAGAAGAAGAAGAAGAAGAAGAAGAT
Source organism: Teleogryllus occipitalis (assembly GCA_011170035.1). Lineage (NCBI taxonomy): Eukaryota > Metazoa > Arthropoda > Insecta > Orthoptera > Gryllidae > Teleogryllus > Teleogryllus occipitalis. Next base: position 262,501 of record BLKR01000319.1, on the reverse strand, counting down.
GAAGGAAAAGAAGAAGAAGAAGAAGGAAAAGAAGAAGAAGGAAAGAAGAAGAAGAAGTAGAAGAAGAAGGAAAAGAAGAAGAAGAAGAAGAAGAAGAAGAAGGAAAAGAAGAAGAAGAAGGAAAAGAAGAAGATCATCAACAACAACAACAACTCCATGTATGAAGTTCTCATGTTTGTAAAGAAAAATCTAATAAACAATGACACACATTACAAATTTAACTCAAGCTTACACTCGTACAACACAAGGCAAGCATGTACCCTCCATCAACCAATGTTCACAAGCATGTTATATCAAAAGGGTACATTCTCTTCATGTATATAACTCTACAACAAATTACCAATACATCTGAGAAATGTAACAGGATTACACAACTTCAAGTATAAACTCAAACAGTTCCTTGGGCAAAAACTTTTTTATGCTTGTATTCATGTAAATGTATTAGTTATTGAAATATTCAGGAATATCTCAATAACTAATACGTGCAGTGTAATTACAGGTGCTGCAATAGGACTAGGTGTAGAAATTTCCTTCTCCTCATCATTTCAAAATTTAAACATGGAATGTATTACTATTGTTAAATTATATGTACTTGTTACTATAATTGATGTCATGTTATTATTGTTATTTTTAATATTATAAGTAGTAGCAGTAAAATCACTATACCAAGTAAATGTTATTTTAAAAATGAAACAGTACAAAACTTGAAATGTTAAATTATTTTAAATTTAATTATCTTAAACTATTTTGCTACTACATAATATCTTATTATATCTTAATCTATCTGTAATTAGTATTGTAGTAAATACCCTAGGCTAATAACCTCATCTCAACCAGATTTTTTGTCGTTTCCCTGTTTCTTTGAGCAAATGCTGAGATGGGCCTTTGTTTTGCTTCTGAAGAGAACACCAACTATGATTTGTTGTAATACTTCATTAACATAACTTAAGTTACAAACTACTACTGCGCAGCACAGCATACGTCCGACATACAACGTACTCTTAACGGACACCAACAGACACTGACTGTCCCGCTCCCGCGCACAGAAGAAGTGAAGAAACAAAGGAAAAGAGTGCGCACCCAGTGCTACCAATCGATGCACCCAAAAACCAAAGAACTTAAATTGTTATTTTCAACACTTCCCCTACAATTTAAGATCACAGATTTACGTGTTTGCGGATTACTCGCATAATCAGCATCACTATACACATGCAGAACTTGAGGCTTCTCTGCTGCTGCACTCGCAGGATAGCGAATTCCCATTGCCGATGTCCCTCTGATGTACCGCATGATCCTCTTGACAAAGGTCCAGTGCCTCACCTCCGGCTTCTCTAGGAACTGCGATGCGTAGCACACCGCAAAAGCGATGTCCGGTCTTGTGGCCACTGCCAAATACATCAGGCAACCAATCGCTTCGCTATAAGGCGCAGATGTTGGTGTCTTACCTCCGGAATCTTGAAGATACTGATCAATAGGCGTTGACACAGGATTTGCCTCACTCATGTTGAAGCGTTGGAGTACCGACTCAGCGTATCCCTCTTGATGAATCACGATTGACCCGTCGTCTTCTTGAGAAATCTGCAGGTTCAGAAAGCAACCAGACTTCTCAATGGTGATATTAAAACGTGACTGCAACTGCTTCAAGAACTCCTCTGCGTCACTTTGTCATGTCGCTGCCACCAACCTATCGTCAACATACAAAACTACCAAAAGTTTATGCCCGTTGACATTTGAGTTACGTAGATGTCCTCAGACAGATGACCGTTCAGGAATGCTGTCTTCACATCAAACAGGGCGAGGTGTAACTTCTCACTAGCTGCGACACTTAACACTGACCGAAGCGTATCAAAACGCATCACTGGGCAAAAAGTTTCTTCGAAATCCACTCCAGGCTTGTGTTTGAAACCGCACACAACCAACCTAGCTTTGTATCTGCTAACTTCGCCACCAGGATTTCTCTTTTTCTTGAACACCCATCGATTCGTGATGGCTTTACGATTAGGAGGTAGTTTTACCAGTGTGTAAGTAGAGTTCTCCGGCAATGATTGAATCTCTTCCTTCATTGCGCCGTTCCAGAACTCCTTGTCGCCAGATGCCATAGCCTCCTTGTAACTTCTCGGCTCAACCTCAGCTACATTCATCTCAACATAGCGTGCCGGTTTACGTAAAGTTGACCTGTCTCGCAGATTCCGACGCTCCACAGCAACAGGCTCATGGTTAACAAACTGCTCGTCTGCCGACTGAACATCATCTGCTTCTGGCTCAGACTCTACTTGCTCCAGGACACTAGCTCTCCCATCTTCTTCGAGATCAGGCTCATCTTCGACTCGCGTTGTTACAGCAGCAATAGCTCTCATTGTTTCTGGTTCAAAAACAACACTTTTAGTTCGTTCTATTTTTCTTGTACCTCGAATCCAGACTCTGTACCCATCAATGTCATGAGAATAACCAACAAAGACTCCTGACTTTCCTTTTGCATCCCACTTGCGACGCATCTGCTGCGAAATTTGCACAAAACAATTGGTTCCAAACACGTGCAAGTTCTGCAAATTCACGGATTTCCCAGTAAAAATCTCGTAAGATGACTTTCCATCTTCTCTAGTAGGGCCTGATCGATTGAGAAGATAGACAGCAGTGTTCACTGCTTCAGCCCACAATGACTTTGGCAACTTCTTAGCCAACAGCATTGTACGTGCAGCCTCCACGACTGTACGATTGGTGCGCTCCGCGCATCAATTCTGCTCAGGCAAATAAGGATTTGTAATTACCAGTTGAACTCCATTTACCTTGAGAAGACTCTCGACTTTACCATTTTTGAACTCCAGCCCGCCATCACAATGGAAAACCTTCAGTGGATGTCCGCATTGAGTCTCCACAAACTTCAGCAACTCTTCAACAGCACCAGCGACCTCTGACTTCTCTTTCAAAAACTTAACAATGCGAAACTTTGAGTAATCACAGGTAAAACAAACGAAGTACTTGGAGCCTCCAAGTGATTCCTCCTCCATTGGTCCACACAGATCAGCATTCATAACCTCACCAGCACTTGTCGCTCGTTGCGTTCTTGACTTGAAAGAAGCTCTTTGCTGCTTCCCCTCGACACAAGCTCCACAAAAGAAGTCATCTTCCTTGACACTTATGCCGCGCTCTCGCAGAAATCTTTCCACGTGGCGTTTGTTTTGATGGCCCAATCGCTCATGCCACACTTGGAGAGACTCGGTCGATGACAGGTTGACTTCACGATTAAAATTACTCAAGGCACGAATATGTAACTTGTATAACATACCATATCTATCACCACACAATCGCACAGCTCCATCCTTGGCAAAAAAACTCGCACCTTTTGTCATCAGCTCGCATGGACAACCCTTTGTCCATAATAACAGCGAGTGACCGCAAATTGCGACGACCATCAGGAACATGCAGCACGTTGTTCATGTGGGCTGTCAACCACTCACCATTGATCAAAACTTCACAGTCAATCCTCCCTTTACCGACAGCACTCACCGTTGTCTTGTCCTTTCCAGTAAGAACTGTCAAAGGATTCACAAAAGCTTCATAGCTCAGAAACCATTCTTGACGAACACAGCAATGATTTGTAGCCCCTGAGTCTATTAACCAAATGTCATTCTCGTCTTCAGCGCCTTGCACCTCCGTCACCAATGACAACACACTGCTACTACCACCACCATCACCACGCGAGGTACTGTCTTTGTCTTTTTGCTCTTGTCTTTTTTACAATCCTTTTTCACATGCCCCTTTACACCGCACGTATAACACTTTAATACTTTCTTTCTCTTCGTGTCACTTGCTTTCTCGGAAACACGCGTTGAATTAGCACCACTTTTAACCTTACAAGCTGCCGCAAACAACGCCTCCAGTTTCTCTTGTTTTACGTTGTGCGCATTGCGACGCGCATCGTCTATGGTGAGAACACTAACCAGCTCCGCGAGCGTCTGTGTATCCTCCGAGCGTGCCCATGCAATTATTTATTTATCTCGGTAATTTCTTGGTTTTCATGTAATTGTGGTGTTAACTTGACATCAAGTTACCGGAAAAATGCATTTCCGGTATTGTTTAAAGAGTAATCGAATTTTTTCTTAATAAAAGTTCCAATAATTCCTATTTATAGACAATCAAACCCATTTATTAAAACAAAATGATTATTCCATTACAAATGTATCTTGAAACAAGAAACAGCGTGACGTTTCAGAGGTCATGTTGCGCCTGCATCATCAGGCCTTAAAACATTAAGTCAAATTAAGATAAAACAAGTGTGTTTGACAATATAAGGAATTCACAATAAATTTACAATGTTGAGATGAATACATACTATACAAATTACAAAATATTACTATACAAAATATTACTATACAAAATATTTGGTTATTTTTTATTATCTCTGTCATTTCTTGGTTTTCTGGTAATTGTGGTGCTAACTTGATGTCAATGCTCATAGTAGGGTCAAATGAAGAGCGATAGTTTTTTTGCGTAACAAATTAGCAACAAAAAGCGACAAATTTTGAGTTTAATTTCTTTTTTTTTTTAACTTTGCTGTGCTAACCTTTCAGACTTCGTGAGGAGGAGGGGCGGCACTGGGACTGCGTTCACTAATACGGATTGGCTCGCTTGCTCCCTCCCCTTTTTCGCTTTATACCTCCCGCTCGACATCCGCTATCGCTGCTACTGATCATTCTTGAGCCACAAGTCACCTCAGTTTACGAGACTGGTTAAAAGAGTCACCTCAGTCTGGAGTGCAGGGAGGGGATTCATGGCAAGACAAAACAGGAAGGACTGAAACTATTACCCTGAAAGATGCCTCTGTGCATTCTTAATGTCTTGGTGACGTTTCTTTCATTACTTGATGACGTATGTATTGTTGTTTGCCAATTATTCACTGCGCACATCAGAAATCTTACGGTTACATAGTTAATGCCATACAGTTTTAAAACATACCGCAGCCAGTCATGTGGGACCATATCGAATGCATTCTTGTAGTCAATAAAGCAAATATCGCGTAAAGTAGATCGCGCTTTTTGTCAGACGTCAGAAACACGACTTTATCACGAGCAGTTCCTTGCAACCCAACGAGCCCTTGCAACAGCCTTTCTGGGTCTTCGAGAGAATATTGTTTCGTTCGCAATGTTGTTCTATGACTTTAAACAGCTAGTTATGATTTTATATAATCCATTAAAGCAAGTGATAGACTGTGGCATCACTTGCTTTTGGCTTCATGAATGTAATACCTTCGCACAAAACCATTTGTAATTCTTCAGGATGGTTCAGATAATGATTTATGAGCATCAGAATCATCTAATGTAGAGAGGTCAATCTTTTGATTCAAAAATTATGAAGCCTCTCTGGGCCAGGGCATTTCCAGTTCTGTAACTTGTTAATGATCGCTTTTAGAACATCCATTGATATATCGGAAACTTCCATATTGTTCCGTCCACGCCACAAACGCCCTGGCGGCAGGTCATTGTTTCCCACTTTAGACGCTGGCCGCACCCACCGCGGGCATCCGACGCTCCCACCGCTGGCCACCCTCACCGCCGCCTCCCCCACCCCGGCTGCCGGCTACGCATACCCCGAAGACCCGTTAGCATCTACCCCCGAAACCGCACTCGCCGACAGGTCGCCGTCTCTGCCGGAACAAAATCTCTCCGCGACAGACAACGCAAGCCCGGCCCGGCCCGGCGCCATCTGCTTTCTCGCGAGTGCATTGTAACCCCACTGCCTTCGGCAGGGGTGCAGACTGCGTCCAACGCAGACGGACTTTCAGTCCGTACGTGTTCCGGCTGACATACGCGAGCCAGATTCTGTGCTGTGCTCCCATAAGGCGCTGCATCCGCGCCCTACCGTCGACGGACCTTGTGGGAGCGCGCATTCAGGCACACCGCCTCAGGCACACCGCCTCAGGCACACCGCCTCAGGCACACCGCCTCAGGCACACAGCCTCAGGCACACCGCCTCAGGCACACCGCCTCAGGCACACCGCCTAGGCACACCGCCTCAGGCACACCGCCTCAGGCACACCGCCGCAGGCACAGCGCCGCAGGCACACCGCTGCAGGCACACCGCTGCAGGCACACCGCTGCAGCACACCGCCTCAGGCACCCCGCCTCAGACACCCCGCCTCAGGCACCGCGCCTCAGGCACCCCGCCTCAGGCACACCGCTGCAGGCACACCGCTGCAAGCACACCGCTGCAGGCACACCGCTGCAGACACAACGCCGTCGGCACACCACCGCAGGCACACCGCCTTACGTCATTGCAAGTGTAAATAATGTACATTTAATATTAAATAGCATGTGCAATGTGAGTGAGTTGAATTCTGACAACCCCTGCTTCCTCCCTCAACCAGCGCCCTCACTCTCTCCCCCTCCGGGCAGCTCACGGCCCGGCGCGGCGTAAGCTTGTACAGAGAAGGTCCCGTTCAGTCCGCTAAAGCAACCCTCTCCCTTCCTGGCCATTCTTCCCTTTCTCTGTACATTTTGTGGTCCTCCGTCCAGGATGTCTGAATTTGACAATTTTTACTAAAATTCTCATCATTGCACATGATTATTTACTTTTCAGTGTTCCAAGGATAGTAAAATTCTCTATGTTAAACAATTTATTATTAATCCTAGTTACTTTATATGCAATTCAGTGGTAAAGATATTTATTAATAATTTATTTAGGTAATACAGTGTTAGTGCAAATTTGTTAATGCTATTTTTTAGTGAATAAGTTTAGTTGTAATTTGTATTTTGTGGTATGTGTGTGTTCAGTGTTTTACAGGAATGCAGGCTCCCACACGGTCCTCGATCGATTTATTTGCTCTAATTTTCAATGTTTTTTACATGTGCTCGGGTGCATGTTAGCATACTGCACGCGTCCTAATTTCAGGCTTTTAAATAATCATAGTTAAACCCAAGCACTTAACATGGCAGAAAGGGGAGACAAACTCCGGAAAAGGCTTGAAGCCGCATGTTCAACTGCAATTAAAATTATAGATAACCAGGCAAGTTTTATACAAGATTTCAAAGTTGTCGATGAGGAAACGTACGAAGAATTAGTTTCTCGTAAGGAACGTATTCTTGAAGTTTGGGAAAACTACAAAGGAGATTCCAAACAACTAACGGACAATTTCCCAGATGCAGAACTAGAATTCGAATGTGAAGACCGGTATTTCGCGTTAATCTCCAAAGTAAATGCTTTGTTGAGAAAACATTCGGCATTTCGCGAGACTACACCTTCCGTGTCAGACTCACACCGCTCTTCACAGGAAATGCCGTACAGTGTAGTCAGACTTCCGGATCTCCCTAGTCCCCGGTTCTCCGGTCGCGATGAAGATTGGCAAGGTTTCAGAGAGCTTTTTACTGCGCTAATAATCGAAAATAAAAATGCGACAGATCTGGAAAAATTACACTATCTGGTCCAAGCCCTTCCTTCAGAATGTAAACAACTTGTTTTACAATTTCCCAGTGGGCCTAATAGCTTCTCATTGGCGTGGCAAGCTTTAAATTCGCGATATGAAAATCCGCGTTTGATAGCAACCGCCCACATCACCGCATTAAAATGCCCTCCTGTGTTGGATTCAACCAATCCACAAACATGGCGACAATTTGTTGACCATTACCAAACCCATGCCATAGCTCTTGATAATTTACATTTAGAAGTTCCTTTGAGTGAATTACTCATTCTTCATCGCATTCTTGCGCATTGTCCACCCGCCGTGGTACAAGAATGGGAACAAAACGCGCCGTTAGAAAAAAATCCACATTTGAAGGATTTTTACAATTTTTGTGAACGGCAGTACAAAATCGCCGCCATTAACAGTGCCGGTACCCCTGCCCAAAACAGTAAATCGCGCCCTGAACTTAAACAAGCCGCACCCCGTAATTGGCAAGGACCATCTAACAATGCGACCAACAGTACCGGAAACAAATGTTCATTTTGTGCTAGCGCGCACTTGCTTCATCAGTGCCAGAAGTTCCGCGAATTATCACAGGAAGCAAGGTTTTCTCACGTTCGCCAACAACGGCTGTGCCATAATTGTCTTAAGAAATATTCAAAATCGCATAATTGCTCCTCGTTCACATGTCGTCAGTGCGATGCCAATCATCACACATTGTTACATGGGTTCTTTGAGTCGAAAATGAACGTTGCGTTCTGCAACGCCCAGTCGCCGGCGCTAGCAAACTCCCCTTTCACTGCCCCGTGCGGCCAATACCCCCCGCCACCGGTCTGTGAAGGAGGAAACTTTTCGCCAGCTTTTGTCTCGGGGCCATCCGGCCACAGTACCTGCACTCAGAGTTCACCCGGCGGTCATTCACAGGAATTCTGGAATTCCAGGGGTGCTCAAAATAGTGTCGCCGATTTGCCCGGGAGAGTTCCCGAAACCAATTCTAACAGCTCCCACGCTGTGCCATCTCAGCCGTCGGCGCACGTAAATTCGTTTAGTGCGAATGTAAATATTTTTTCGAGCCGTCTTACACCATGTATATTACCAACAGCTGAAATTCTTGTAAGCGATCGCTGTGGTAACCTTCACTCATGCACTGCCCTGGTGGACAGTGGTTCAAATTGTAATTTAGTTTCAGAGGCGCTAATCAAGCAGCTTGACATAGCAAGTACAGCGGGACCGATTGAAATACAAACTGTTGGTACAGGTACTACGAGCTCGCAACACATTGCATCGCTCGTAATAGCTTCGCGTGTAACTAAATGGCACTGTCAAGAAGCGTTCATTGTAATGCCTGCCATCACCACAGACCTCCCGCCAGCCTCATTCGCTTGCGGAGAGTGGAAAGTTCCACCGAATCTTCCGCTTGCAGATCCGCGTTTCAATGTCAAAAAATCAATTGACATTTTACTCGGCGCCGCCATCGCCGCAGAAATTATGTTAACGGGCAAAATTTCTTTAGAAAAAAGAATGCCAATTCTCCAGAACACCGAACTGGGGTGGTTAGTGTCCGGAAACATGCCGTTAAACCCTGCAGACACCCATGAGTGCGCAGCAATATCTAATTTCACATACTCAATAGAAAGGGTCTCACAGCAACTGCAGAAATTCTGGCAACTGGAAGAGGTGCCAACTAATGTTCCATTAACCCCCGAGGAACAATATTGCGAAAAAGTGTATACAGAAACAACATCGCGCTCTCCAGACGGACGGTATATTGTAGCCCTGCCTTTCAAACAAGACGCACCGAAGCTAGGAAGTTCTCGACCGCGTGCGTTATCCCAATTTTACGCCCTCGAATCAAAACTTGCAAGGGATAATGTCCTTGCAACGCAATATAGGGAATTTATGCAGGAGTACATAAGCATGGGCTACATGCAAAAGGCTCCACAATCTCAGGTGAATTCCTTTGTTTATTATATACCACACCATGGTGTGGTGAATCCCAATTCCAGTACGTCACGATTACGAGTTGTGTTCAATGCGAGTTCAAAGACCTCTTCAGGTTATTCCTTGAATGATGCACTGTCTGTCGGCACAACAATTCAACCGGATATTTTCTCTTTAACTTTACGGTTTCGCACTCATATTGTCGCCCTCTCTGCAGACATTGCTAAGATGTATCGCCAGATTCAAGTGTACTCTAAGTTTTATGATTGTCAACGGATTTTTTGGCGTCCGGAGCCACAGCAACCAGTCCAAGAGTATCAGCTTAAAACCAACACGTATGGTACCGCCAGTGCACCCATCATTGCGGTGCGCACTTTGAAACAATTAGCTGTAGATGAAGCTTCCCATCTTCCGCGCATTCAGGAGATCATTACATCACAGTTCTAAGTCGACAACTTGCTTACCGGTGCTGATACGACACAAGAGGCGTTAGAGGTTGTAAATTCACTAGTAAATGTTCTGAATAAAGGAGGTTTTCCCTTACGTAAATGGCAGAGCAACGACCCTAATGTTCTCGCTGAAATTCCAGTAGAAATTAGGGAACAACAGTCTGAATCTGTGTTAGCGTGCTCGGAGGAATCTACCACTCATGCACTGGGATTGGCGTGGGATGCATTCCACGACACTCTCAAGCTAACTTGCAATCTTGAAAATTTTCAAGAAATTCAACATTTTTCGAAACGACAAATTCTAGCGTGCATTTCTTCAATTTTCGACCCCCTAGGCATTGTAGCACCGCTAGTAATCCCGGCCAAAATCTTATTGCAAGAGTTATGGAAAACTAATCTTCAGTGGGACGAGCTAGTACCACAAGACATAAATTGTAAATTCAAAACTATGATTTCCCAACTCGCAGAAGCGGTAACAATCTCGGTACCTAGGTGTGTATGCACGGCGCCAAGTTCGCAGTCCATAGAGCTTCATGGGTTTGCGGATGCCTCTCAAAAGGCCTACGGCGCTTGTATTTATGTTAGGACTGTCACCTCAAGTACTTGTGTCACTACTTTACTTTGTGCTAAGTCTCGTGTGGCGCCGCTGCGCCCACGCCCTATTGCTCAACTCGAATTATGCGCTGCCGTTCAACTATCGCGACTTGTAACAAAAGCGGTAGGTTCATTGAAACGCAAAATTAGTTCTGTGCATCTCTATACAGATTCTACAACTGTTTGCGCCTGGATAAAAACGCCACCTGCAAAACGTTTTGTATTTGTTTCTCTCCGCGTCGCGGAGATTCAAAGAATTAACTGCTAATTTCAGTTGGTTTCATGTCCCGTCAAAGGAAAATCCAGCAGATTTCCTCTCTCGCGGGATTTCTCTTCCAGACCTGACAGCCTCAGAGTTGTGGTGGTCCGGCCCGGCCTGGCTTTCGACACCTAACGGGTTCGCTGACAGGCGAGCGGAACCCTCCCCGGCGGTCCGGACGGCAGCCACCCTACCCCAATTTGTGACAAACATAACCATTACGCAAGCTGCTGAGAACCGAGCACACTTGCCGCCCCCACTCACGCAAGATTTCCGCCTCATGCTAATGTCGGTTATCCACAAATATTCGAAGTATTCTGATATCATTCGGACGATAGGCTGGTGTTTTCGATTTATTCACAACTGCCGCCACAAGGAAACCAGAAGAACCAACAGTCAATTAGTTATTGAAATAGAACAAGCTGAACTGCTTGCAGCCAGAGTCGTACAAGCAGAATCTTTCGCTTCCGAATTGCACTCCTTGCAGGCCGAAAGGAAGTATCAGTAAAAAGCCCCCTGGCCCCACTAGCACCTGCATTGTACGCGGACGGCTTAATCAGAACTAGCGGGCGCCTAGCTGCGTCGAACCTGCCATTCGATCAAAAACACCAAATCCTTTTGCCGTCTAAACATCACTTCACTAAATCACTCATTCTGCATGTTCATCAGAAATTACTTCACGCCGGCACGCAATCGGTTATGGCGAGTATTAGGCCGAAGTACTGGATACCAAGTACAAGGCAAACAATACGAAATGTATTGAAGAAATGCATCACATGTTTTAGAGAGAAGAAACTGTTCGCGTCACAGCAAATGGGTCAGCTTCCTAGTGCCCGGGTTACGCCATCTCCGGCATTTGAAAACACCGGCATCGATTACATGGGTCCTATGGTCGCCCGCCTCGGAGGGCCCAGATCACGTGTTACTACAAAGGTCTACATTGCTATATTCGTCTGCATGTGTACTAAGGCAGTCTATTGCGATGTCGTTTCAGACCTTACCACCGCCGCATTTCTTGCAGCATTAGATCGATTCTCTAGTCGTAGGGGTCTCCCGCGAGCAATTTACTCGGACAATGCTAGTACATTCAAGGGGGCAGACAGGGAACTTGCACAAATCTACAAATTTCTCGCAAACCCTGTGGTACAAACTACATTACAGAAAGCCGGTGCAACACGCCGCATCCAGTGGCATTTCATACCACCGCGGTCCCCTCACATGGGTGGTCTCTGGGAGTCAACAATCAAATCGTTCAAAACAATTCTGAGAAAAACAGTCAAAAATCGAATTTTCACATTCGAGGAACTCTCAACGTTGACTGCTAAAATCGAAGCGATCCTTAACTCGCGCCCGATTATGCCAATGACTGAAGATCCAGACGACACAAATTATCTCTCTGCGGGTCACTTTCTTATTCAGCGACCAATCGAAGCACTTCCGCTTCACAAACCAGCCACCCAGAATATTGACCACATGCAACGCTGGAAAAGAATTCAGGCACTGACACAGCAGATTTGGGACCACTGGTCAAAAAACTATATCAGTTTATTACAGCGAAGGCATAAGTGGCAATCGACGTCCCAGAACTTAAAAACAGACACCGTAGTGTTACTTGCTGATGACCAGCTCCCGCCCTGCCAGTGGCGCCTAGGTCGGATTACACAGATAATGCCCGGGCCCGACAATCGTGTAAGAGTAGTCAAGGTGAAAACTGCCACAGGTGAATATGTACGCGCAGTCCATCGCCTATGCCCACTCCCATTTGAAAACTAACTCGGACGTTCGTGTCGCGTACGGACCAATCAATTCACACCATTTTTCATTCTCGCCTTCGGCTTCGAGCCCGGGAGCCTATGTTCCGTCCACGCCACAAACGCCCTGGCGGCAGGTCATTGTTTCCCCCTTTAGACGCTGGCCGCACCCACCGCGGGCATCCGACGCTCCCACCGCTGGCCACCCTCACCGCCGCCTCCCCCACCCCGGCTGCCGGCTACGCATACCCCGAAGACCCGTTAGCATCTACCCCCGAAACCGCACTCGCCGACAGGTCGCCGTCCCTGCCGGAACAAAATCTCTCCGCGACAGACAACGCAAGCCCGGCCCGGCCCGGCGCCATCTGCTTTCTCGCGAGTGCATTGTAACCCCACTGCCTTCGGCAGGGGTGCAGACTGCGTCCAACGCAGACGGACTTTCAGTCCGTACGTGTTCCGGCTGACATACGCGAGCCAGATTCTGTGCTGTGCTCCCATAAGGCGCTGCATCCGCGCCCTACCGTCGACGGACCTTGTGGGAGCGCGCATTCAGGCATTCAGGCACACCGCCTCAGGCACACCGCCTCAGGCACACCGCCTCAGGCACACCGCCTCAGGCACACCGCCTCAGGCACACCGCCTCAGGCACACCGCCTCAGGCACACCGCCTCAGGCACACCGCCTCAGGCACACCGCCTCAGGCACACCGCCGCAGGCACAGCGCCGCAGGCACACCGCTGCAGGCACACCGCCTCAGGCACTCCGCCTCAGGCACCCCGCCTCAGGAACCCCGCCTCAGGCACCCCGCCTCAGGCACCCCGCCTCAGGCACCCCGCCTCAGGCACACCGCTGCAGGCACACCGCTGCAAGCACACCGCTGCAGGCACACCGCTGCAGACACAACGCCGTCAGCACACCACCGCAGGCACACCGCCTTACGTCATTGCAAGTGTAAATAATGTACATTTAATATTAAATAGCATGTGCAATGTGAGTGAGTTGAATTCTGACAACCCCTGCTTCCTCCCTCAACCAGCGCCCTCACTCTCTCCCCCTCCGGGCAGCTCACGGCCCGGCGCGGCGTAAGCTTGTACAGAGAAGGTCCCGTTCAGTCCGCTAAAGCAACCCTCTCCCTTCCTGGCCATTCTTCCCTTTCTCTGTACACATATCTTTGATCTTGCTTGAGTTGTTTGACACTACGCTCAGATTGACCTATTGGATTGGAAATTGCTCTCTGTTGTCCATATTTCCGCCCCGTGATTTTCTACTGTTGACTTCTCTGGCAACTTTCGTGTATGAACTTCTCAGATTCTCGTAGAACATATGGTTTTCGAAAAAATTCTGGTTGTCTTTTTTCCTTCTAAAGATTCTGGTATAGCGTCGCAATCGTTGAGAATAGACACTGAGTTGTTGTTTGAGAGTATCTACAACATCAGTAATATTTCTATTTTCGTTGTTATACTGCGCATGCTTACAATATTTCTTACTAATTCTCTACACTTTTCTCCTAATGCGCGCCTTTTGACTTTCTCTTTGGAAGGCTTATAAAAGAGCAGTATCAGATCTAAGGTTTTTAATTCGTTCCTCCAGCCGTCTCTTCCAAGGTGGCATGTATTTTCGGTGATAAGCCGGCTGGGTTTCGATAATTTTTCCTCCACTTAACGATTGTCAGCGCTGTACAATAGATGGCTGAGTGAAGTTGTTCATACGTTGTAATTTGCCTGACTTCGTTGAAAAGTATAGATTTATTTGTCAACTTAGTTAAGATTGCCAGTTTTCTTGAGTTGTGTTGCCTTGAAAGTTTAGGTCTAAAGTGAGGAGCAAATCCCCAATACTTGGCCTTTTCGTGTTCAAATTGTTCTTTAAGCTGTTCAATTAATCGGCCATCGTTATCAATTGGATTTTCCGACTCAGGGATCTATGAGATGATCGTGCCATTGTACTGGAGCCTAAAGTTTGTGCCTGTAACTCAGAGATTAGACTGTCTGATTCTGGAGCTTCATGTTGTTGCATTTCTGTCTGGACTTCGGCCTAATTTCCTGTATTTGACTGTTGGAGACATTCTTTCCAGACCTGTAAAATAATGCTCTTCAATCAGCTACATTCTGTTCCGTAAGATGGGATAATTGTGGGTATTGTTCCAATTTTTTATGAAGTTCCTGTCGGTAACCTAAACAATTTGTTCCGTAACGGGTGATACGGAGATCAATTCTGACAATGGTTTCGTTCATGTCAGCTGTTCATTGTATTCTCCGTCGTAGTAGACCTGCATGATAGCATACCTTCTCATTTTGTATTGAATACTACTATTTAATTTATCAAAACCACATGAATCATACACTTTAAAAAGTATTAATCTAGGTGATTGTTGCTCTTATCATAGTTTTCTAGTATTTATTCCAATTTTTATCACATACATTAAAACGCATTCGTGACATGGCTACTGCTTGTTCTACTCTTTTTACTCTCTACACTCTCAAAGCCGACCTTCTGAAAGCCTTCACACACATAAACAAAAATTTTGATCAACTTATCCGAAAGATGGAAGTGGTTGTTCCCTTCACAGACGGTTGGGTACAAGTCTGCAACACAGCGAATCTTCCCAACCGTGCACCCGTGACTGCACACAAGACACAGACACAACATCCAGTTGCAACACAAAGCAAATTTCTTTTAGATTATGAAACAGATTTTCCTCGCCTGCCTTTGAGCTTTCCTTTTGCTTGGAGTGTTAGTAGAGCTTAGGGTGAGTTTCTATTTTGTTAGCAATACAGAAAAATCAAATGTTTTTTTCGTTTACCGTTACAAATAAGTTTTCTAAAATACGGAAACGAGAATATTTAGTTTTTGAAATGTTAATATCTCGCTTTTTTAAATTTATTATTATTATTATTATTATTATTATTATTATTATTATTATTATTATTATTTCATCTTTCAACTATTAATAGTTAAATTGTTGGGAAGGGATTCTGAATCTCAAGAAAGTGTGCGCAGATGATTATCTCCCCATACGTCACATACAGTTTCTGACTGTTTTTGACTAAATAAATAAATAAATAAATAAATAAATAAATAAGTACACTGAAAAAATCACCACCGCTCTCTCAACCGTTAACCTATCGTTGCGTGTCTTCCAGTTGTGACAATCGACTTAGACATTGTGACAAAAATCATCAAGGATGACGTGCCCAAGGTGTATTGATAAAGCTAACCAACCGACTACCGTTGGAAAATGCGTGGATCTTACAACCACCGTTTAATTCTCATTACCTTTCTAAATGGTTTCCGCCAGAGCGCATTTGTGAACGCTGAGGGCATGGGATATAAGACGTTTAGTATGGTAACGTTGGCCAAACTTCTTGGCGGGATTCCTATTCAAGGAATCGCGGGGATTCCCGCATATTCATATGCAAGTCTTTCTTTGTGCGGTCGGGCGAATCTGGTGCGAATTCGCATAGACAAAGTGTGAGGTGTGCTGGAGGTGTGAGGTCTGTCTTTGTGTGTCTGGCAGTGAAAATCTGGATAGACAAAGTGCTTTATGAGAATTGGTGAATAGAAAGTGCAAGTGCTCTGCGTGTGAATGGACACGAAGTGTAAAGAAGCACTGAAGAAAATGAGGCTTCCTCATCTAATAGAAAAGTTTGCTGGTAAGAATAAATACTATTACTGTGTAATGTGTAATACGGAGAATATACTTTGTTCAAATGTTCCGTTTCCGAAACTTGTTTATTTAAGAAAGATCACGTTAAGTTGTTATTGAAATAACAACGCGCACGTTTTTTTAACCTTTCCTTTCTTGCCCACAATGTAAAAGTATATAATGGACATCCCTGTCAGATTTATTTTCAGGCTTCCTTTCTTTTTTTTTTTTTTTTTTTGGTGAGCTTATAGTGCTATTTTTCTCATTTGCATGATTCCAATCTCCCTCAATTGTAAAATAATTGATAGCGACTATTTTTCATATAATTTACATTTCATTTTTCCCCACACCTCCAATTTCATAATCAGAGTTGGTTTAAAAGATTGATTAAGTAGTCCGTTTTAATGTATTGTTCAATAGGTTATTTTATTTAGGAAGCTGGGATGGGTTGGTCGGTGAAAGGATTTTGACTCCAAAAATCGATTTGACCAAAAATGCAAAAATTAAAGAAACACTTGTTTGTTCAATTGATTTCCCAGAAGGTTCAAATCACCAAACTGTAATGAGCGCACAGATCAAAATGAAATTATTCTTTTAACTTCTATTAGTGTTTGAAACAAGGAGTAGATTTGTGAAGCAATGATGCAAAGTTGTAATTTGTATAGTTGTTTTATTTGAAAATTAATATATGAAAAATTGTCATTTTAATAAGTAAAATCTTAAAAAATTTAGTTTACATTGGAAATTACAAAGTAAATAAAAGCATTATTTTATGATAATTGCATTATTGTTCCAATGTGTAAACAAAATAAGTTATGCATAAGAATTTTTATGTTAGTTATTTTTTTGTACAGAAAGTTTAGATTCTTTTCTAATCCAGATCATATAATTTTAAACTTCTTCTGGTTTGCAGAGAATAATATGGATTATGATGCACTTCTACTTCTTAAAAAATATCCTGATTCTATTTCCGTTGTCCCCACTGTCGGGGATGCATTAATATTAAGGGAAGGATTGGAATCGTTAAATGAGGTCAGTGAAGGGTTTTTTCATTCTGGGCTATTAATGTGGCTGCAATTAATTCATTCATTTATTTAATTTTTTAGGTATGTAGCATTTTATCACTGATTCTTGTTGATTTTTCAAACTAATTTCTCATTTTATTTGATGTAGGAAATTAATACATCCTTCAGTCTTCCTTCTGAAGGAGAATATATCCTGCCAATTTCTTGGCAGCCAGAAATTGAATCTCCCGAAAGTGAATTTCAGACACAAATTTCTAGTAGGCCTACTTTTGACCAGAGGGAATTTGAGGAAGAAAATTCAAAGAGTCCTGAGATTCATCTGAACAAGATAAGATCAAATAAAGAAACTGATCCCAAAGATTACAATCAACCAGCAAAAAAAAAATGTAAGTAATGAATTTTAGAGCACAATAGACTGAATACAAAAATATAACTTTGTTTTCTGTTTTAGTATATATATGAAGGTTTGGAAAAGACTGCAATTGGGAAGTCTGTTATTACTTTTCATGGTACACGTGGCTTGGATAACAGCTCTCGTTGCAAGCTAGCTGAGCTTGTTATTTATGCAGAATATGGAGCTAATACAAATACATTGTAAGAATGTTGAAAGTATGCATTTATAAGTCTTACAGCTTTTTTCCTCAATTGGTTTTAGTAAAGTGATTGTTAATTAAATTAGTTATAAATTATTATTATTATTAGTATTATTATTATTATTATTATTATTATTATTATTATTATTAAGTATGGTTTTGAAGTGGTATTTATAAATAAATAAATAAATACCTGATCCTCACAACCCTTCTCTACCATCAATAAATACGACCAACGCAAACAGCCTAGGATGCGCGTCAAAACCAAAACACAGAAAGCTGCGCATTCTAGTCCACTTGAAAACAAAGACATTCCTACTGAGCCTAAAAAACAGGTACTTATTTTAGGTGACGGCTACGGCCGCCATCTTTCTCGATTCTCAGTAGGAAGTTACCCCCCAGTCAGTCTCATCTATTTTAAACCTAACAGGAGGTTTGCAGAAGTGACTCCAGAGTTGGGCACCCACACGAAGACACTGACCAATCAGGACATAGTCATTATCATAGGGGGCAGAATGACATTAATTTGGGCGGTGACTTTACACCTGAACAACAAGTTACAATGTGTTGTCCAAAATACATTGTAGTCTCATTTTAGTCTCGACTATAGTGCCCTTCTGATACAACAAACCAACACTATATTAAGCACGCAAACCAACAATTAAAATTGCAACTGAGAGAAAACAATGTAACACTTTTTGAAATTAATTTTCTCTCAGCACACTTCACCCGGCATGATCTCCACATGAACCTTTCTGGAGAACACATGCAGTCGTCAACAAGGTTGCACAACACATCATCAACTCCAATCCTACCCAGTCTCCTGCATAAAATCCATCCTTTTCACCTTCTTTACGTTCTCCACCCCCACCCATATTTCGAACCTTCTTACCTCCTCTGAACCTCCCATTCGCACTACCTATTCATCTACACCTGATGCCCCAATTTCCTCACAACCTGTCACTGCTGGGACACATTACAACCTTGGACAACACACTAAAACAGATAAAAATGGAATAAATATATAGTAACTTGTCAGATGCAGCAGAAAAACATCCATGTAGGTACTTGAAAAAAATAAACACACTGCACCATAATGTTCAATCCCTTTCAAATAAAACTGAATTTATCAAGGCACCTCTATAGAGCGATTTAAATCAAATGGATGTTCTTTGCTTTACAGAACATTGGTTATTTCCAAATAACTTAGCATTTTCCAAATTCCAAACTTTTACCTCGCAGGCTATCTTTGTAGAGAAAGAGAATCATGCATGGAAGCTTATGAAGAAGGTTACTGTCATCTCAACAGTTAGAATCGTCAGGAAATTTGTGGGAAATCAACATACATAATTATATTAAAAAGTATAACCATAATTTGTACTATGATTATATTAATATATACAATTTATGTAGTAGTCACAATAGAGATATAATGTAATTAAGTAATAATAATAATAATAATAATAATAATAATAATAATAATAATAATAATAATAATAATAATAATAATAATAATGATAATAATGATGATTTATGGATGGCCAAAGCTCTTCATGGAAGACATCCACATGAGATGAGCCAAGAACATGTCGATTTGAAAGCATCGAATTTCTGGCTTATATCAGGACAGATCTTTCCAGAAACTGAAGGGTTTATGTTGGCTATTCAGGATCAAGTTATTCCAACGCGTAACTATTTGAAGCGAATTGTTAGAGATAGCAATGTGCAGAATGAGTTATGTCGTTATGGTTGTCCAACAGTTGAATCAATTCATCATGTTACCTCGGGTTGAACACATTTGGTAGGCACCGAATATAAACAGCGACATGATTCGGTTGCCAAAATTTTACATCAAGCGTTGGCTCAGAAATGTCTTCTGACTGAAGATAAGGTACCGTACTTTAAGTACCAAGCTATGAGTGTTCTGGAGAACGAAGAGTGGCGCTTGTATTGGGATAGAACTATCTTAACAGACCAGACAGTGATTCACAACAGACCGGATTTGGTTGTGATTAACAAGTGTGAGAAACATGTCATGCTTATTGATGTTTCTGTTCCAAATACTGGCAACATTCAAAGCAAATACACTGAAAAGATCAGTAAATATGCAAATCTTATTGAACCCGTTGAGAAACAGTGGAGTATGAAAAGAGTCAACATTATCCCGATAATTGTTTCAAGCACCGGAGTCATCCCTAGGAGTCTGATTTGGGGCCTTAAGCAACTGGGTTTGAATGAAGACCTGTACAAAACCATGCAGAAGGCAGTTGTTCTTTCAACAACAAGGATAGTGCGGAAATTCATGGAAAACAATGTATATTATTTTAAAAAAAATAGATGTATTGTGCTTCGATTTTGTATATCTGTGCAATTCATTCAAATGTGAGATGAGAAAATAATAATAATAACAATAATAATAATAATAATAATAATAATAATAATGATAATGATAATAATAATAATGATAATATTGTAATAATGCTGGACCCACGGCGCAGATGATTGTGGCAGCCGTCGTCTGCGCCGAGGAGGATGCATGTTCGCATCCTGCGTAGGCATGGTCGTATTTGTGATTGTCCCTTCACCCCTTATCATCATCCTATCACCTCATAGTTCACACTTCAAGGCAAAACAACCTTGTCGTACCGAGAGATACAGCTGAAAAACTGATCCTAGAAGTTACTCACGTTAATCGTGTAGCGTGATCAGAAATGGCCGGTACGTTAATAATAATAATAATAATAATAATAATAATAATAATAATAATAATAATAATAATAATAATAATTTAATTTGAATCACATCAAAATATTGAAATACAGTGTACAGAAGTACAATGACAAAGTAAACAAAATAAAACAAAACTATCACCATACGAAAACAAATATCTAATAAATTCGTTTCACCATCTTAAAAATATAACTATAAACAGAACAACAATCTTATCATATTTGTCAGGAGTACACACTAAACCCTCTCTAAGTAATTTTTGCACTTGTCAGAGAGGAGTAAGTTACTATTATTTTGTGTTGTTCCTACCGCTGTTGGCCATGGCTCACCCAATTTTCCAAACTGACTGTTAAATATTATGTACCAGTGGCGGTGCGTGGCGTTGTTGCAGTGTTGCAGTGTTGCACAACAATCAGAAATTTTCGGCCAATGTCCCTTGATACGTTAACATGAAAAAGAAATCACTTTAGTAACGTGAGAGAGATCTGTCTTCGAATGAATTTCTTATTTACAAGCGTTAACAGGCGAAGAGAGGCCCCAGCGAGCATCCGAGAGCTGAAGTGGAGAGAGTTGGACTTCAGCTACAACAACTGGGTGTCCTGGCGTACGATACGAGTCGAACTTCTTAGTATTATCCCATACTCTTTCTAATATGCTGTAAATTATTCCCAACACCGACAAGTGGAGCAGCATCTCTCAAGTTCGTGAAGGATTTTAGCCAGGGGCGGGATTTCGGATCTTTTTTGGGGGTAGCAAAGGGTCCCCCAGGATATGATTGTAAAATATCGCCTACACCAAAATGATATATGAGTAGTTACACATTAACACATAAAAATTAGATTTTTGAAAGGTTCTTTAACCCCCGTCCCACCACCCACACCCCTCTACAGCCAGAATCGATTTTTTAAAATTTTAATTATTTAGTCAATTTTACACTATTTTATCTGATTGAAAAAATATGAAAAATAAGAAAATAATTTATACTATCAAAAAAACATTTTTACTTTCTCGTATACGTACGTATACACGAGTAATATACGCAGTATAGAGATATAAATGTGATGCTGCGGAAAATCGATTTCGAGATTTCAACAGATATATACGTTTTGGGGTCTCCTGAAACCAAAAAAGTGTTTTTTTTAAACGTCCGTCCGTCCTTCCGTCCGTCCGTCCATCTGTCTGTCCCTCCTGTGAAAACCACTAGCGCCTAAACCATAGGATTTTTTCCTAAAAGGTTGTTCCCCGGTCTATCTGGTTCGACTTGAGGCGCTACGATTTTGAAAAACTTTCTTCAAAATTTGGGGTTTACATGAAGCCCCCCGGACATTTTCCAAATTTTCTTAAAAACGGCTCCAAATGTTTTCTTTAAATTTCTTGTAAAAATAGAGAAAAATACACGTATAAAGGTGGAGTAGATCCTATTTTCACTGTCTATGAATTTGACTTCAACTCTGAATTTTCGAAAAATGTAAAAATTTGAATTTATTCGGCGTCTTCCTACAACTACAAAATTGGAGATAGAGATTTTTCCTTCAAATGAAATTTGTTGTCCATAATTAGTTCTTTCATTATGGTCATGTACTTTTTTTTGAAATTCATTGAATTATCAAAATACACGCTAACACAGACGCAGACAACCTCTCAATTGAAGCTCTGAAAAAATAAAAAAATAAAAAAGCTCCGGGTATGGATGGATGGAATAAACACAAAATATGCACAAATAAAAGTATGCAGGAATCCTGTTCCATTCACGCTTCCTGCATTTTTTTAATGTGTGTTGGCGTGTTGGTATGAATGGCGGCAAGCAAAAGTAATTTCGCTCTTTAAGAAAGGAGATAGAGGAAATCTCGATAATTATAGAGGAATTGGTTTCTGAGATCTTTAAGATTTCGTAGATCTTATAAGATCTATGCAAGAAAACTGAACAGAAGATTAAAAATAATTACCGATCATTTAATTTCTGAAGAGCAAATGGGATTTAGAAAAGGGAGATCAACTACAGATGCCATCTTTGCTAATTCAAAGGATTATTGAAGAACGGCAGGCATTTAATTGTGAAACTCATCTGGCTTTTATAGACCTACTACAGGCATTTGACAATGTTAATAGAAACTTGATATGGAGCTTTCTCAGATTTCATAGCATGGATCAGATTTCATGGAGCTTTCATAGATTCAGAAGCATCTATGGTACAATTCACAGAAATTTAAAAATAAAACAAGGAAAGAAACTCGTGTAAAAGTATTCAATATTGTTGCTATTCCAGTACTCGTGTATTCATGTATGGAGATGAAATAAGCGTAATGTTAGAGAAGGACAAATTGAGAATCCAAGTGGTAGAAATGAAGTTCATGAGGAGCACTCTTGGTTTTACAATTTTAGGTAAAAAAAGAAACACGGATATAAGACAGGAATTGAAGGTTGAACAATTTCTGAATACTCTGAGAAGAAACAGACAAAGATGGAGCGAACATTTGGAGTGAATGCCAAACACGAGACTACCGGCAATCGCAAGGGATTGTAGAGCAGTGGGAAGAAGAGATACAGGCAGACCAAGAACAAAATGGGCACCGGAACAGGTTCATTAGAGCCTAATCCTTGGAGTAAAGAAGAAGAAGAAGATATTTTTTTGAAAAGTTTAGTAGTTTTCTCCCAGTATGGCGTTCAATATTCGCAATTTTTAAAACTTACAAAAACAAGATTTTCTCCAAAACGGCTCCAAATTTTTTCTTTACACTTTTGGAAGGGATTGTGCTAAATGCACTCTATAAGATGAAATAAACGCCGTATTGCTCTATTCTTTCGTTTTTTCAAAAATTACAAATCTGTAATTTTTAGACTTGTCTCACGTCGTTAATATTTACATTAGCTGCAATTTGTTCACATTATTGTATTTATGACTACATGTGCTTTAAATAATGTCATATAAAGTTTCTCGAAAACTCAACAATTAAAATGAGCTCAAAATTCCGCATTTTCTAATAATGACTCCAAAATTTGTTCTTCAAACTTTTCCAACGGGTAGGGCTAATTGCACTGTTTAATATTACATAAAGTTCATTTTGGTGTATTATTCTGTTTTTTTTTTCAAAACTTACACAACTTTCTTTAATATGTCTCACGCCGTTAATATGCTCATTTCCAGCGATTTGTAAACACTACTGCATATGTAAGTTAAAGTTCTTCAAATGATTTTAAATGAAGTGTTTGGAAAACTCAAAGATTCTCTGTGAAAAAGTTTCAAATTCCGCATTTGCAGTAACGCTTAAACGCCATTTTCTTATAAACGGCTTCAAATTTTTCAATGAAAATTGCCATTTATGACGAGTTTTTACAGTTTGTTAATATTCTTCAAGTAATATTTCGGCTCTACTATTAGGAAACCAAAAAATTGAGAAAATGTAAAAAAAATAGTACTTTGGGCGGCGATAGACGGCAGCTGGGAAGAGGATAGGGCAAGATTGTAAAGCCGGTCTACACCAATGAAATCAGAAACCTTTTCTACGACAAAGTCTGTGCCATTCTGCAGCACTACTAGTTTGATATTTTCTCAGCGCCAAATTCAAAAGCAAAAACGTTTTTGAAAAAAAAACAATAATTTTCATTATCGAGAACCCTGGAACCGGCTTGAAAAAAATTTCACATGTTCCTCTCAAAACATAAATCGTTGTGATTTTTTTTCAGATTTTTACTTTCTCGCTACCGCTAACGCGGTACAGAGAAAGTTATGTAATGCTGCGCAAAAAAACTACGAATTTTTGGCAGAAAAACTCTTATTGTTGAGCCCTGAAAACGAAAAAGTAGAACAATCCAGATGCTAAATTTAGATACAAATCTTCTAACATGTGGTGCTAGAGTCCATGTTTTATGTGTCCTTGATACCGAAAAGTCGATTGACGGCAAAACTTCTTTCCGTCTGGTGTACGTATGTGAACAACACTAGCGTCTAAACCATGTGCAGTAATTTTTCCAAATTAAAGAAACCCCTGCCGATCTGGCCTGAGTCGAAGCTCTGCGATATCGGAAACTATTAACTTTACATGAAGGACGATAGAAGAAACTATTAACTTTACATGATATCGGAAACTATTAACTTTACATGAAGCACCAGGGATATTTTCAAAATTTTCTCAAAAATAGCACCAATTTTTTCTTTAAATTTCTTGTAACAATAGAGTGAAATAGTGTAAAGGTGGCGTAGGTCCGATTTTCACTGTTAACACTGAATTTTCGCTAAATGCAAAAGTTTGATTTTTTCAGCGACTTCCTACAACTACAAAATTAAAAATGCAGATTTTCCTTCAAATGAAATCTTCCCGAAAACTCAAAACTTTTCTGTGAAAATGAGCTCAAAATTCCAAATTTTTAGAAACGCTCAAATGTGATTTTCTCAAAAAGACTCCTATTTTTTTCTTCAAACTTTTCGTACGCATAGTGCTAATTGCACTGCTTAAGATGACATACAATTTCATATCATTTTGCTATATCCTTGTGTTTTCTAAAATTACACAAATGCATTTTTTAATATCACTCATAAATTTAATATGCATATTTCCAAGCGATTTGTATATATTATTGCATTTGTGAGTGGAAGAGCTACAAATCACTTCCTATGAAGTTTTTTGAAAACTCAAAAGATTTCTGTGAAATATTTCGCATTTACAGTAACGCTTAAACGCCATTTTGTTAAAAACTTCTCCAAAGTTTTAAACAAAAATTTCCTTCTAGGACGAGATTTTTGCTGTGTACCACAGCAAGTGTGTGGTGGGCACACTGTACCAGGCAGTGTAGTTGCGGCCCACTGTGGCCGCTGCAGGGTTGCGCCGTGGGACGCGACCAGGGTAGGAATGTGTAGTTCCGAGTAACACCGCCAGGAGCAGGGCAAGCAGCGGTGCTGTTTCGTGACCACCGGGCCGTGTCGGCTAAGCGGTCACAGGAGGGGCATTTCCCTCGATGCCCCCCCCCCCCCATGGAGGCGGGAAGTAAGAGACTCGCCCCGATGCCTCGGGGCGTATTTATAGGGCCTCGCCCGGGGTAGTAGGCAGTAGGACATTTCTGGAGCAGCAAGCGAGTGCCTAGCAATAGTAGTAAGTTCGGTGTTTAAAGTGCGTGTGTTACGGTGATTGTATTCTTCTGGCGGACTGGAACTTGGCTTGTATTCCGGACTTGATTTGGATTGTGGCTTTACTGAAATAAATTTATGGTGAAAGAACTGTTGTTGTTTTACTTTGTACATAACAGTTTTACTCTTCTTTAATATTCTTTCAGTTTAAGTTCGGTTCTGCCATTAGGAAACAGAAAAATTGAGAAAATTTTGAAAAAAATTAACTTGGGGTGGGGATAGTTGGCAGCCAGCAAGAGGATAGGGCAACATTGTACAGCTCGCCCAGACCAAAGAAGTTAGAAAACTAACTAGTACAAGATAGTCTGTGCCATTCCGTAGCACCACTAGTTTGCTGAGCTGTATTTAAAAAAATGAAAACAAATTTTACCATTTCCCCGTCTTTAAATCACATTGATTTTAAAAACACTTTGAAAATGCCGCAAGAGTTCTGTAAATTTATTTTAGTATTTATTATAAATTTGTAATGAAAATTGTTTTGTTGTCCGAAAAACGACGAAAGTTTTTTGCTATAATATTAGAACCGATATTGTGATTAAAACAAGAATATTCGTGTTTTTAATAGCAGAAAAGGAAAATTATTGTCATCATATTTAATATAACAGAAAATATTCAGTTGAGATGATAGGTCTGATTTTTTCTCAGTGTACTCTTGGCATCAAACAAATATAATGTATGTTTCATTATATCTTACATTATAATGGAAAAACATTCAATATACAATATAATAAACCGTTGTACACAACATAATTCGTATATTTTCACTTTCTCACTTTTTCAAAAATTGTAAACGCGCAGTTTTTGGTCTCTGACACACTGTATTTTCACGCTAGAACTGCGGGATCACAGAAAAGTTAGTCACTCGGTGTCTTTTTCGAATCCGTACGTTTCGCTTCGTAGACCAATTTCTTCTTTTTTAAGATTCGTTAAAGAAAATCGTTTTTCTACACGGACAACGCCGAAAGTTTTCAGTTTGCTGACTACGATTCTATAGATTACAGGAATGCTGAAAAAAAAACACATGATGTTTATTGCATTGCGGACACATGAAATGTTTCGTGAGAAGAACATTTTTTCGGCATTTGAAATATTTAAGAACGCTAGGAAATTTGGAATATAAAGAATTTATTTAATCATAATATATGTTAATCCGAGTGATATGACTCGTGATTTTAGGCACGAAACTATAGACTTTTGAATTATAACAGGAATTAAATTCAATTAGTGTAAAAGGTAACTGTACTGTAGACTGGCCACTCCAACAATAATTGGAATTATCGCTTGTGAATGGGCCGGTTGTATTTGGGGAAAAGTGGACGGTATTTTGGTGTTGAACGTTTTACACAAACCGGTCCGCTCCTTTCGATAGTTCACACGAAGGATGTTTCCGGTGAGAATCAGCTGTGACTAAATCATCAATTTCACCTTGCACAATAGTTTAATGTCTCTTGAGTTGTCACTTATAACATTTTCACAGGTACAGTTCAAGCACTTGGCAGTTTAAATCTTGAAGTAGTTTTACATATGACGCTAAACGGAGTTGCTGACCTTGTATGTGACTCGTGGCACTTGAAATAGTTTACACAAAATTAAGTTTACATAAAGTTAACAAATAACACAATGTTAACAATGCTGAATACGATGCTCATCACGAGACATCGAGATTTTTACGTGCAGTAACACGGAGCCCGGACGCTTACATATCTTGCCCGCGAGGCATTCATACTGCGACCGACCTTTTCTAAACAGCTACAAACGTCGCGAGATTTTGATTTAGAAATACATGAGTGGGGATAGGGCCCTAGTCAAGCATTGATGAGTATCTGAGTTGTTCTGGAAGTTTCGAGAACAAACGGTTTGCTAGAGTGGCGTTGGGAAACGGTTGGCTAGAATATCGCCAGACGCATTTCTGGGAAACACAAGCGCTGAGTGTTGAAAGGAACGGCTGGACACGGCTGCTACATCAGGCGGTTGGTGCTAGGAGCCGTTAGCAGATAAAATAAGATTTTGTCATTCTGCTCTGATGTGGGCCCGAACAGCTTGTTCTATCACGGTTTTCTAATATTTTGTTTTTAAATATTTAAAAAATTTTAAATGGCGAGATGGGACGCTTTCTAAGTAATATGTAATATTTACTTATCCCGCAAGATTGATTGATTTTTTCATGTTTCTGGGCGCGTAAACTTCTTCGGTCATTAGTCCCGTTTGTGTAGTGCATGTTTTATTCTCGGGAGATGGCGGTGATCTTCCCACGCTGGATGGCGAGATCCGGCGCCGACCTACCTGGTTAGGGGCTTCCCCCTAACCAGGACTCTCCCACCAGCAGGGCACCGCCCCAGCCGGGACAAGCTCTAAGCTCCCGACCGGCCTCCCGGAATATGTGATAGTGTAGTGCATCTTAGTGTAAGTGTGTGTAAGGGGAGATGATAGGACAAGGAAGAGGAAGGACAGATCGCGCGCGGTTCGTGGCCCGTTTGTTAGGGCATTCGCCTGGTGTTGATTCCGGCATTCGCCTGGTGTTGATCGGAGAAACCACGGAAAACTCCGATCAGAGCACCGATCACAGCAGCAGGCCGCTAGAATTCTCCCTTAGACAGCGACTGAATTCGACCTAGCTGAAAAGTTAGTGTCGAAAATCCTGCCGCCGCCAGGACTCGAACCTAGGACCTCTCGGTCAGAGGCGCTGCAGTGACATCAGTTGATGCACTGAGCTATCGCTCCCGGTAGCCCGCAAGAGTGCAACTGTTACCAATATGAGGGATGATTGTTAACAGTGCGGTGTGAGTTCATTGTACGTAAAGATTTCTTACGATTTTCTTTAGAAACCTGATATTCAAAAGTGCTGTTTGTTGATTACGGCGCTAAGTAAATTACAATCATATGTCAGTAAGCACTAATCTTATTGAGTGACAATGATACCAGCTGAAAATGAGAAGCATAACTTTGCGTATTGAGTGGCAAAGGGGGTGGCCAATGTCTGTATCTTCGATATTGTGTGGATGGTGTTATTGGCCAATATGCTAAAAATTGTTGACACACTGTTTTTAATCGTAGTTTAGTATTATTTCACTTAAGTTAATCCTGCGTCCAGAATCCAAAATTCCAGAATTTTGTAAGAAAAGTTTGAACAAAAAAATTATTCAGAAAAATAAATTGGCGATGGAAGATGGATAAGAAAATTTTGAAGAACGAAGAAAAAATTGAAAAGGAAATTGAAAAGATAGATGAGAAAATTTTGAAGAATGGGGAAAAATTACTAAATCTGTTAGAAGAAAAGCTGAAAGTTTTTACTCCCCCGACAGAAAAATCAAATATAAACATCGTACAGGAACCACTGGGTAAAGCACGAGTAAAACCACCTACCTTTGATAGCACTTCTTCATGATCGAATTATTTTAAACAATTCAAGGCTGCTGCAACGGTAAATGGCTGGTCCGCGACAGATTGTGCTACGGCCCTGATTTTGGCTTTGCGTGGTAACGTCGTTGATATTCTAGATAAAATACCGACCGATGAACAGTCAAACTTCGAGCAAATTGTCAAGAGACTCGAAACACGGTACGGGCAAGCACACCTGGAAGACATGTATTTTACCCAGCTAAGGAATCGTGTTCAGAAGCCTGGAGAGAGTCTTCAAGAACTGGAAGCTGATATTTCTCGTTTGGTGCGCCTTTCAGACCCTGATGTCTCAAAAAGTTCCTTGCAACGCAAAGCAGTCCGGTGCTTTATTGAAGCGCTCCATGATGCAGAAACCCAACAGGCATTAAGACCGGTAAGACCGAAAACCTTAGCTGACGCATTAAGTCAAGACTTCCAGGTTCCAAAATGAGCATCGAAACGTGACGGACGAGTGCGAGAATTGCAGACCGGTGTCGATACATATGTCGAAAAATATTTGGAGGCAATAGGGGAGAGGTTGGTAGACGCACGCATTTCTAGTGGCAAAAGGAGACTACCTCGATGTTGGAATTATGGAGATTTAGGGCACGTGAAAAGTTGATGTGGCCGCCCACTGAAGCAAAAAGGAGAGCAGCAGTCTGTTTGTAAACGCAGCAGCCAGCAGGGAAACTAAAGCAGGTCGATAGGGCTTCCATCGACCTGTCAAACAAGAGCCCCACCTTACGAAATACACGTCAAGCCCATTCAACACAGTTCTGACAGTGTTTACGTAGATGCACTCGTAAATGGAAGGACATGCGTCTTACTTCTGGATACTGGTGCAACCAAGAGCATTATAAGAACCGATTTTGCCAAATCATCTCATCTTATGCCGTCCAAATGGAAGCTTCGAACAGCCACTAGTGACTCGGCGAATGTTGGAGAAATGGATGCCCTCCTTGCCATTGCAACTGTTGCTTTCAATCATCACTGGTCACTGACATAGAAGAAGAAGCAATTTTAAGAATAGATATCATGACGACATATGGGTGTCAGCTGGAATTTCGACACGGTGTGCTGAGGCTCAACGAAGTGGAGGTGATTCTACATTCGCGTAACAACATTGCCGTGAATGTGATTACGGCTGACGACGTAATCGTTACGGAGCGTAACGAGATATTTATAGAAGCGAGCCCTGAAAGCGACGTTTCAGCTGGAAAGATTGCTATCCTGGAACCCAGAAGTCACGACGAAGACATTGGTCGAGGAATTCCAGTAACCAAAAAACTGCTCAGAGTGAATAGAACAATACCTATGAGAATAATGGACACTAACCACTATCATGTTAAGTTCAGAAAAGGAACAGTAATTCGGTATTGTTCTACGGTATCCTCGGTATTGCAAAATGTAAACCGTACAGAACCAACACCTAAAGGAATTCCTGAACGACTGCAGAATCTGGTTACAGAGGCCTATAAAGGTTTATCTCGGGAAGAATGTCTTAAGGCTGAAGACCTAATAAGGCAATACCAGCATGTCTTTGAATGCAGTGATGGTGTAAAATGAAAGACGGATATTGTTCGTCACAGAATAGACACCGGAAACGCCACATCGATTCGCCAAGCTGCTAGAAGATGACCTCTGTCTAGAAAAGAAGAAGCAGATGAGATTATTAAAAAGATGAAGAAGGATGGCGTAATCGAACCATCAAGAAGTCCGTGGGCTTCTCCCTTCGTATTGGTAATGAAGAAGTCGACTCGGTTCTCTGTCGATTTCCGACAGCTCAACAATGTAACGAAGGATAGCTATCCATTGCCCCGTATTGACGACATGTTGGACGCGCTCTCTGGGGCCAAGATCTTCCCGACACTTGACTTGAAAAGCAGATACTGGCAAGTAGAATTAGATCCCAGAGATCGAGAGAAGACTGCATTTACCATCGGATCAGGTTTGTGATAGTTTACAATAATGCCTTTCGAACTGTGTAATGCTCCAGCTACATTCGAAAGATTGATGGAAACAGTGCTTAGAGGTCTGTCGTGGGAGACATGTCTTGTCTACCTCGACGATATAATTGTCGGAAAATCTTTCGAGGGCCACATCAATAACCTAGAACATGTGTTCAAGAGGTTGGAAGAAGGAGCGAACTTGAAACTCAGCGCAAAGAAATGTCATTTATTTCGCAAGCAGGTGAATTACCTTGGACATGTAGAATCTGGCACGGGAGTTGAACCTGATCTGGGGAAGATTAAAACTGTAAAGGAATAGCCAGTCCCAAAGGATAAACATGAATTGAGAAGTTTCTTGAGTCAATGTAGCTATTATCGCCGGTATGTTTTTGGATTTGCCAACATCGCGAAACCGCTGGCTCAGCTGACCGAAGAAAAGCGTTTGTTTCAATGGGATCAACATTGCCAGCGCGCTTTCGAAAAGCTTAAAAGTGACATGGTGAGTGCCCCTATATTGAGCTATCCACTACCTCATGGGAATTATGTATTTGATACTGACGCAAGTAACGTTGGTATTGGAGGGGTATTATCGCAGATACAAGATGGACGAGAGAGAGTAATCGGTTATTATAGTTGTTAAATAAAATAAGAATACTTGTACACACACACACGAGTTTATTGACGAGTTCGGACTACATCATCAGTTTACAAAGAACTAGAATAAAATGGGGGAAAGGAACATCGTGCACTCGCTTATATACACAATAGTTCGAAAGTAATATCATAGATGGCGGTTGTGTAATATAAATGTATACATATTCCAACACGCCTCCTTACATTTATATTACAGTATTTACAATATCTTACTCTATACCCACACTTATCCAATTACATTTAACATTTCTCGACATTTCATGAATTTAACTTTACTTAATGATTTAGTAAAAATATCAGCCACATTATTATTCGAATCTACTTTGAATACATCTATAAGTCCTTTCATATAATTTTCATTTACAAAGTGATAATGTACCTCAATATACTTAGATTTTTTTGAAAAATTTTCAAATTTTGCTCTGCTCAATGCACCTGAGTTGTCTTCATATATTTTTACAGATTTCAAAAATTTTACCTCAAAAATATCCAATATATCTCTCACTAACTTAATCTCAGTTACAGCTTCCGATAATGCTACATACTCTGCTGAAGTGGAAGATTTCGCAACACTGCCTTGCTTCTTTGATTTCCAAAATATGACATTTCCAAATAACCTAATTACATATCCAGTGGTAGATTTACGATCAATGTTATCACCTGCCCAATCTACATCAACAAAACAATCTAGAGTATCAATTGTTTCATTTTTACTATATGTTAGTTTCAGATTTTTTGTCAAATACAAATACTTCAAGATACGCAAGGCATATTGAAAATGAGTGTCACTATAACAATTTTGAAATCTGCTCAAGTAATTTACACTGTAACTTATGTCTGGTCGTGTTCCTGAACTAATATACAAAAGAGCATCTATCAAGTTCCTATATCTTATATTGTGATATACATCTTGTGCAGGTTCCAATTTCAAATTTACTTCCATTGGTGTATTATACAATTTCGAATTTTTAATGTTATAGATACAAGCTAAAGATTCAATATAAGCTTCCTGACTGAGCTTCATTACATTCTTCCAATAATCATAATTAATATTAATTCCAAAATAGTTCTTGACTTCACCTAAATCTTTCATTCCAAACCGTTCTGACAGAATGCTTTTAATTGTCTTAATTTTAGTTCTGTTTTTGCAACAAATTAACAAATCATCAACAAACATAATTAAATAAATCATATCATCTCCATCTCTCTTAACATACAAACAGTAATCATAATTACTTCTTTGAAAACCTAACTCATCCAAAAAATCGTCAAAACAATCATACCACGCACGTGGACTTTCTCTCAAACCATACAATGCTTTATATAATTTACAAACTTTATCCGTGCCATCTTCATAACCTTGGCTTGTTTTAAATAGACTTCTGATGAAACTTTACCATTAAGAAATGCTATTTCTACATCCATTTGTTCAATAATTAAGCCCTTTTGACAACAATATGAAAGCAATATTTTCAATATTTGCATTTTTGCAACTGGTGAATAAATATCATCTACAATTTCCTTTTGTTGAAAACCTCTTGCAACTAGTCTAGCTTTATAACTGTTATTGGCCTTTTTTGTATACACCCACTTCACATCTAAAATACTGTTATCATCAGGCTTTTCAACTCATGTCGAAGTTTTATTCTTTTCTAAACATTGCATTTCTCGGTTCATTGCCTGCTTCCAAAACTCAGATTCATTACTATTCATCGCCTCCTCAAAATTTGCAGGACTATCTGCGCTACAATAATTAACATAAATCACATTATTATAAGTATAGCTGTCTTTTAATCTATTAGGTAGTCTGTGCTCTCTTTTTGATCTCCTTAATTCTTGTACCTGATCTTGATTATTTATACTCGAAATCCCTCTTCCAATACTCTCTTTTATGTTGTTTTCATTTAATCCTGATTCACCACTTTTGCAGTTAGACTCATCTGAATATTCAAATTCCAAATCATTGTCTTTGAAACCAATACATTTAACATTTTCTTCTACGATATCAACATGTCTAGCAACAATTATTCTGTTGTTTACTAACACCCTATAACCGACTTCACTGTAACCTCACAAAACCCCTAAATCTGCTTTACGATCCCACTTAGATTTTCTCAATTGTTCTGGTACTCTCTCAAAAACTCTACTCCCATATAAACGTAAATGTTTAGCATCAGGTTTCTTTTTGAAAAAAATTTCATAAGGTGTTTTGTTTTCAATAGTATTGGCTAATGTTCTATTTTTAAGATATGCAGCCGCACATACCACTTCTGGCCAAAATCTTCGATCAACTTTTGCTTCAGCTAATAAACATCGTGACATGTCCATAATTGATCTATTATATCTTTCAGCCGTACCATTCAATTCATGTACATAAGGTGGACAAGCATTCAAAACAATTCCTTTTTCTTTAATTAAATCATAAATTCTTTTGTTCAAATATTCTTTTCCATTATCACATCTCAATTTTTTTATAGTTTTACCGGTCAGATTTTCAACTTCATTTATGTATTCTATAAAACAGTAATAAACTTGATCCTTTGATTTGATGGTATAAACTCTACCTATTTTACTATAATCATCAAGAAACGAAAGAAAATATCTTTCCCCATTAAAACCTGTTGTTGCATGAGGTCCATTTAAATCTGTATGAACAATTTCTAAAATTTCTTTAGCACCACTTCTATTGTTTTCAAAAGGTAAATTATGCATTTTATTTTCAATACATGTCTTGCATTTCATAAATTCTGATTCTAATATTCTAGGAATACCATCCAACAGTTGATCTTTACACAATGTTTGCAAATAGTTAAAATTTACATGCCCTAATACACGATGCCACTTTTCTTTTGATGTAATACCTCCCTTATTCTCGCTCATGGTATATATATTAGCTTCTTTAACATTGAGTGAACTAGTCATTTTATACAATCTTCCTTCTTTCCACGCAATCGCAATTAACTCGTGATTTTGATTAAAAATTTTACAATTATTACCCACTGATACAATCTTGTGATTATCTGTGATTCTTGCATAACTAAGGTAATGGCACCAAAAGCTGACAGGTCACCTAAAGCTGACATGCAAGAATATTTGTTAATGAAATAAGGTTTTTATAGTGCTTCTGATAGTTCACCAACATATAGCAGCACCAGTCAAGATCTTTGTTAGAGGTTGCAAGCTTATTTGGGTACAATCAAGTGATTTAGCTTGTGTTTGAGGGACATGTGTTTTGCTGTGTGTACATAAGAAGGTTATCAAGGGACATCCTTAAGAATTTGGTAAGAAATGTGTTTTTGATCAGTAGTTTGTAATATGAAATTCCTATGTTTTATGGTATAGGGGTGTTATGCTATTAACAGGGAAGGAATTAGGAAATGTTTCATGTAATTATAACCTTGTTTTAGTTTAGAGTATGAATGTTAGAGGGGTTGTTATGTTTAGGTTCTCAAAAAATTTGGTTGCACCTAAGGATGACAGTGGTGTCAACTTTAGGTTCTGATTATGATTTTTTTTTTTTAATAAATTGTGTTAACAAGTAGAAAATGCCATGAATAATGGTATTAATTTTAATAGTCTAATATCTCTGGAACCTTAAGCTGGCAGTGTGTCATCTTTAGGTTCCCAGGTATGTCATCTTTAGGAAACATTTTAATTAATGCACTTTTTTTTACAAATTCAGATATGGCACCCAAAAAGATTCTGCAGTACTCAAAAGACTCACTGCTGAATGCAATAGATGCTGTGAATAGAGGAAGAAGTTACAATGCAGCAGCAAAGGAGTTTGGAATACCGAGGGCAACACTTATGGCCAAGCATAAGGGACAAATCCCAGTAGACAAGAGCATTGGGGCTCCAACTACCTTTTCTCCCGAAGATGAACAAATACTCGTTAACTGGGTATTGCTATTGCAGAAATCAGGTTTTCCTGTGTCCAAAGCGTCGTTTTTGCATTCAGTGAGAAAGTTGGCAAGTGCAAAAAAGCTACCTGTGAAGGAGTCCTTTCCTAGCAAAAAATGGTATCATGGGTTTTTAAGGCGACATGATAATTTAAGCATGCGAATATGCCAAAATCTCACAACTGCAAGACAGCAGGTTTTGAAAGAGAAAATATTCAAATGGTTCGAAGAAGTAAAAAGTTATTTCGAAGAAAATAATCTTTTGACAATCTTCCAAGATCCAAGAAGAATATTTAATGCAGATGAAACTGCTTTCTTTTTAAATCCCAAAGGAGGCAAAGTACTAGCAGAAAAAGGCTCTAAAACCATTTACCAGGGAGCAGGAAATGATGAAAAAGAAAATGTGACTTCCTTGATTTCTGGAAATGCTGCTGGGGATTTAGCACCACCAATGGTAGTGTATAGATACACTCGCATTCCTGCTGCAATAGCCAGTGGAGTTCCTGACGATTGGGCTATTGGTCGCTCTGAAAGCGGCTGGATGAACCATGAACTATTTTATGAGTATATGACAAATATATTTTACCCCTGGTTACTTCAAAATCAAATTGTGCTGCCAGTAGTTGTGTTTTTGGATGGGCATACATCTCATATCTCTTTACCACTCTCCCAGTTTTGCTCAGAAAAAGGGATTGAGCTTGTGGCATTATATCCCAATTCTACTCATTTAACACAACCAATGGATGTATCTGTGTTCCATGTACTCAAAGATGCCTGGAGGCAAAGGGTACAAGAATGGAAAATGGAAAATGGGGATATGAAAAGGCAAGATTTTGCCAGAAATTTAAAGCTCATTTTGCCTAAGGCAACTCCTCAATTGCTGCAAAATGGCTTTCGCAGATGTGGATTATATCCGTGGGATGCAACTGCTGTACAAATTCCTGACACAAGAGTTAACGGAACAAGTAATACTATACCTCTTGAAAGCAGAACAGTACCACATTTAGATTGGTTGGAGGACCAAATTGGCAAAGAGAAGTTGTTAAGATTTGAAAATAATCAAGGCAGCTGGAAAGGTTATGTGGAAGATCTATCTTTATATAACCTTTGGAAACGTGTGAAATTTCCAGAAACTAGGACTAGCCCACAAAACAACCAAACATCTTCATGTGCACCATCTACCCCAAACAAGACAGAAAATTCTTTTCCTTCAAATATGAACTTCAGCTGTGATGAAGAAATGTTGGGCAACTCTACACCAAAAAAAACAAAATTTTCCATGAATGATAAGGAAATACCTCAAACTAGTTTTAAGGAGTCAGTTACTTCTGTTAACAGCACAGATTTAATTCCTTCACCTTTCAAACGAGCACTATTTTGGCCCAAAGAAAAGAAAATTAACTTGGTTAAGAGAAAAAGGGAAAAAATTCCTTCCGTAATTACTTCACCTCAAATGAGAGAATATCTGATGAAAAAGGAAGAAATAAAGGCAAATAAAGAGAAGGCCAAAGAGGAAAGGAAAGCTGCAAGAGAAGAAAAGAAGAAAATGATGTTGAAGAAAGAAAGAAAGACAAAAAAATTGCCAATTCAGGAAGAATCAGAGACTTCAAATGAAAGTGAAATTTCCTTCATGGATTCAGATATAGAGTTGAATGAAGATTCTGATGGAATGAGTGTAGAAACAATCTGTGAAAAAGATATCAAAGAAGGTGATTTCATTTTGACAGAATTTACAGGAGGGAAAAGAAATACTACAAAATTTACTTATCTATGTGTTGTGCAGGAAAAATTAGAAGACAATGTAATTAGAGTCATGGGATTAAAGAGTGTTGATGAAAGTAGAAAAATATTTGTAGCTGATGATAAAGATGTAAGTGAAATAACATTCACTCAAGTTGTAGGACTTGTGCCAACTCCAGATATATCTTCTGTTAGGGGTGAGAGAATCCGATATGCATTCAGTAAACCACTCAAAGTAAGAGAAAAATAACTTGAGAATAAAAAACTTTATGTATTTGAAATGATCTCTGTATGTGTAGGTGTTCTGTTCGGTATGTGTTCTGTTCTTGCATGTATTCTGTATGTGTTCTGTTTTGCAGTATTAGTTTTGCAAAATAATATTGATTTACAAACTATTATGTTAATATTTGTACAGAAATTCTATCATTTATTTACATAAATGAATATTTCAGTAATAATAATGATTTACTAAATCTAATGTGTGTTTTTTCTTCATGACATCTTTAGGTTCCTCACATGTCAGCTTTAGGAACCAATAGTAATCAACCTGTCAGCTTTAGGTGACTTAGCACTAGGCTAGTTTTTCATTAAAAAAAAAAAAGTATTGGAAAAATTAAATTACTTATTATCAAGGGAGGTATATAAATCCAACAAGAACCCAACTAAGCCTGGAGAGAAAACTTTTTGTAAATATTGTGATTTTATCAGGCACTTGAAAGCAATTTTTTTCTAAACCTGTCAGCTTTTGGTGCCGTTACCTTAATAAGATTTCTATCCATTTTCTCAACATAAAACACATTTCGCATTTCAATTGGAATTTTTTTACCATAAACTGGAAAATAGCTAATTACATGTCCGACTTTAGTAGCTTTTAAAAATTTACCATCTCCAATTTTAACATCCACAGGTTGTTTAAAAATTATTCAATCAGAAAAATATTCATCGTTATTAATTACATGATCTGTACAACCACTATCAAGTAACCAGTCAATTTTTAATTCATTTTTGTTACTCGTCTCTTTACACGCCACCATAGATTGAATTTTTGTCAGAAAACAATTCATATTGCGTCCATTCTGTCGATAGCTGCCTCTGCCGCCTTGATGCTGACCGCCTCTTGATCCACGCCGACCACGTTGCCAGTCACCATAACCTCCATGCTGCTCGCCTCGTCCACGTTGCCATTTATTGTAACTCCCA
Source organism: Teleogryllus occipitalis (assembly GCA_011170035.1). Taxonomy (NCBI): domain Eukaryota; kingdom Metazoa; phylum Arthropoda; class Insecta; order Orthoptera; family Gryllidae; genus Teleogryllus; species Teleogryllus occipitalis. The sequence goes on along the minus strand of BLKR01000319.1, from coordinate 224,178 downwards.
TACTGCTCGCCTCGTCCACGTTGCCAGTTATTATAACTTCCATGCTGCTCATTACGATCACGTTGCCAATTATTACCTCCTTGTTGATTGAAATTTCCTCGATTATTTCCTCTGTATTGTCCGCCACGTTTCCAGGACCCTCTGCCCCTACCAGTCTGATAATAACTTTGCTCCTGTTTCGTCAAGCTCATCTTATTTCAGTGTTGAACGCATTGGATCTTGTATTTAAATATTCATCGTCGTCTCTCAATTTCATCATCTGGATCTTACTTTTCACAAATTCCACTGTTTTGTCTTCTTCTTTCAGAACATCAATTAAATCACCAATATAGCTGTACGATTCTGGCAGTGTTCTCAACATGTAGTCCAGTTTTTCTTTTTCTGATACGTTAGCGCCCGCACACTTTAATTCATTTACTGCTTTCTCAAATTCACTGAAAAATACACCCGTATCGCTAAAATCCTTTAACCTCAATTTATCTAACTTGTTTCTGCAAACAATCTGTAATACTATTGATTCTTTGGAATACATTTCGTCAAACTTCTTCATGATTTCATAAGCAGTTTCTTTGTCATTCACGAACTCTAATTGTTTATTTGTAATAGCGCTGTATATGTAATTTATAGCCTTTAAATTGCACTCATCCCAATCTTCTTTGTCTGTACTTGTTTTTTCCTTTTTAATGACTGAATAGCACTTTCTCAATTTTAAGTACACAATTACACGCTTCTTCCAATTTCCATAATCCTCACCATCAAACACTGGTATTGTAACATCTGACATTTTTCTTTCTGTTGAGTATGCTTTGAATTCACTTCACAAATCTCTATAACCAACGAACTGCTACCATGTTAAATAAAATAAGAATACTTGTACACACACACACACACACACGAGTTTATTGACGAGTTCGGACTACATCATCAGACATCACAGTTGACAAAGAACTAAAATAAAATGGGGGAAAGGAACATCGTGCACTCGCTTATATACCTACACAATAGTTCGAAAGTAATATCATAGATGGCGGTTGTGTAATATAAATGTATACATAGTCCAACAATAGTAAAGTGCTAACAAAGCCAGAACGCAACTATTGTGTAACCCGGAGAGAATTACTTGCTGTGGTGAAATCCGTTGAGCACTTCTACAAATATCTCTACGGTAAAGAATTTCTTTTGAGATCGGATCATACTGCTTTGAAATGGCTGCTGAACTTCAAGAATCCGGAAGGTCAAGTCGCCAGATGGATTGAAAGATTGCAAGAATTCGCATTTAGAATAGAACATCGGAGCGGAAGTAGTCACCGGAATGCAGATGCTCTCTCCAGAAGACCGTACCCTGAAAACTGCAAACAATGTCATGCGGAAGAGACGTCTCCTACCTTAAGGTTCACTGTCAGTAATGACCAATGGCAACTCAGAGAACTTCAGAAAGAGGATGCAGAATTGTAACATGTTTGGAAATGGAAAATAGCAGGACGGAGACCAAGTTGGCAAGAAATAGCTCCCTGTTCATCAGCAGTAAAATCATATTGGGTGCAGTGGGATTCGATTACTGAAGAGGAAAGTGTTCTTAAACAAGTTCTGGAAAGTGAAGGTGGCTCTCAGAAGAGGACGCAAATATTGTTACCAAGAATAAGAGTGCCTGAAATATTGAGGGAATTGCATGATGGAACTTCGGGAGGACATCTCGGTATAACTAAAATGCTAGAGAAAGCGCGCGAACGATTTTACTGGGTTAATTGCAAGCAAGGCGTAAAGATGTGGTCACAAAGTGTCAAGTTTATGCTACCAGTAAAAAGAGAATACCACATGAAAAGAGAAGAGCGAAGATGAGGCAATACAACGTTGGGAGTCCTTTCGAACGAATTGCCATTGACTTGGCTGGCCCATTTGAAAATGGGATTGTCATTGGAATGTCAAATTATGGAAATAAATACATACTCGTGGCCATGGATTATTTTAGCAAGTGGGTTGAAGCATATCCCCTACCTAACCAAGAGGCCACTGCTATCTCCGAAGTACTGGTTAAGGAATGGGTGAGTCAATTTGGTGTGCCATTGGAATTACATTCAGATCAAGGACGGAACTTCGAATCTGCAGTGTTTCAAGGAGTGTGTGAAGTTCTTGGAATAAGAAAAACAAGAACAACGGCCCTACATCCGCAGTCAGACGGAATGGTGGAACGCATGAACAGAACAACGGGAAAATATTTAGTGAAGGTCGTGTCAGATCACCAACGCGACTGGGAGCAATACATACATCCTTTTTCTTGTAGCCTACCGCTCGTCTGTTCATGAGACAACTGGGCAAACACCTGCTAATATCCTCTTCAGCCGGGAACTACGCCCACCCTGTGATCTACAGTTTGGTTGTAAAACAAATGAAGCCGGCGAAACTAATGATAGCCGGCGAAGACTTTTTAAATGGCCTAAGACAAAAATGGACGTAATTGTGAGTTCAGGCGATCAGGGCAGAATCCATAATTCATAACCAGGTGCGTGAAAGAATCCAAATCGCAAGTGACAGGATGAAAGACCGGTATGACATCAAAGCTGAAGGAGGAGGTTATGAACGTGGAGATCATGTTTGACTGTTTAACCTCCAACGACGCCGCGGTTTGTGTCCAAAATTACGACAGTGGGAAGGGCCGTACGAGGTAGTGAAGAAGATACATGATGTCTACCGAATTAAAAAATCGCCGAATGGAAAACCACGAGTCGTCCATTCGAATCGCCTGGCCCCGTACGCAGGACGAAATGAAAATGATGAAGAAAAGACCGCACGAATTTGTGAGCTGGACATGCGAGAGTTCACATTTGACGAGTTTATGTCTCATTATAGTGAAAAGCATAAAGCGCGTTATGGTGTAACAATGGAAGTGCAACAGGATCTGTTTGTGGTACCCCAGGAATATGCATTGGCGCATTGTGTCGCCCAGGATTTAGATATGGCCAGAGGTGTTGCTACTGTATTCAAGAGAAAATACAGAAGAATAGAAGAATTAGAGAACCAGCAACCAGATATTGGGAAGGTTCTGCAACTGCACGACGTGAGTCGATATGTTTATACCTTGTCACAAAAAGTAAGTCATATCACAAGGCATTCTATAAAAGTCTTTAAAAGAAACTCTGATTGAATTACGCCAACAAGTACTGCAAGACAACGTCCAGAAGATTGCCATCTCCAAACTGGGATGTGGTTTCGATGGACTGAACTGGAGAATAGTGAGAAGCATATTGAAAGTACTATTCCGGTACACTGGGGTTAGCATCTTAGTCTGCAGCTACCACTATGTAATGTCGTTATATTCAAAGAAGACAATTGACTGTCACTTCTTCTTAACCTTCAACTGCAATAGTGGCTCCAGCTGCAAGTATCTGCATGATTTCACTTGTGACGTACTAGAAAGAATAACACAGACGACTGTTCTGTTTGATATTTACAATATATTTACAATTAAGGTATAAATATTATAATACAAAATCTAACCCCTTGGCAACCTTTCAGTTGTCTTAGCCGCGAAACCCCGCGACCGTCCCTAGGCCTCACCCAGAACCACTGCTTCGGAAGCAGCAAAAAGCAATGCGAGGTGCGAAGGTGTCGGACATAGAGTCCCGTAACTACACCAGTTACATGGCCTGTCGCCAAACAGATCTTCGACCTGAAGATCACGTGCAAAGATAGCACTGGAGATACCCCTCGTCTTTCGACACTCTGCGTATCCCGCGAGGCGCCTGTCAGCACAGCCTTAAGTATCCGTCGGCTCGCCCCCACCCTACAAGCGGCGGGCGTCATACGGCTCGCTGGCCAGCCCTTCCAGAGCTGCAACCAACATCACTTAAACTCGCGTCCACGCGCGTCCTTTTCTCACAGTTATTTGCGTACGGGGATTTTCCAACCGGCGCGGCGTGGCGGCGTGGCGCCGCCGCCTTACACCCCCCATTCCACCTCCGGCTTAGAAGCGGGTTTCCCCGAAGCGGCCCGACGCAGCGGCGCCGAACCACGCGACGCTACAGACCAAACGCGCCCCGAGACGGATCGCATCTAAGGAGGGGTTGTGTAACGAATATTGCATCATCTGCCGGCACCGCTACGAACTACTTGTATGCGCGGATTGCGACATCGGCCGGTAGCACTCGAACTAGCTAGTCCCAGAGTGTTCTTGGCGCTAATCGCAAAGTCCAGAAAATTCTCGACGGCGTCCGCCAAGTATAAATAGGTGCCGGCCGGCGACCGTGAGTCAGTCTTAAGTCTGAAGGGAAGCTGAGCTGTGAAGTGTGTGCATCGCGGTGAATAGGAGTGCAGTGATTGTGCTCAGTGACGTGAACCGTGGCCAGCGCCGTGAACTGTGGTCAGTGCAGTGGACTGTGGCCAGTGCATCGAACTGTGGTCAGTGCAGTGGACTGTAGCCAGTGCATCGAACAGTGGCCAGTACTTAGGACTGTGCGACAGTGTAAGAGAAGTGAACAGTGAAAATAAATAATCAAGAGAAGTGTGCCGTATAAAGAATAATCAAGTGAAGACTATCTGAACATAAATCAAGTGTTTTCAGTGATTGTGTTAAGAAAAAAATAAACGTTTTTGTTAAAATAATATCCGAGTTTTAATTCACCACTTAGAATCGTAACAGGATGTCAGCGAACGAAACATCAAAATGTAACATAAAGAAGTTATAGGGTACATCGAGAGAAGCAACATGGATGACGAAATAAATGATACTACAAGAGTCTGTTGGAGAACGGATGGATGACAAGCGAGGTATTTGACGAATATATTTGAAACGTGTCCCAACCATTTCTATTTTTTTTTTAAAAAACATCACTCTGCCTGTGATTGTATTCGTAGGTGGCCAGAAGACTCATTAGATATTTTAATTTTCCCCAACAGCACTTATATAAAATATTAAAATTATGTTTAATCTGTATCTTACGAAATGTGTTTTCATGGGTAATATTTTTTTCTAGGGCTTTATCCTGTCAACAGCCGGTTACCCTTTACGTCCCGATGGGACGCGTATTCGACCATACACTAGACCAACACACTTGCGGGCTTCTCTGATCTGGGGTCAGCAGAACGCGTGGCCCTTCGCGACAACACATACAAAGTCAAGCGACAAACAACCACGCCCAAGGCGGGACTCGAATCCGCGACCCTTCGGAACGAAGCGCTGAGTCGGTACTCGCTCTTAGCCACCTCGGCCATCCAGGTCGGCGGTAAAATAATAATTAATTGAATGTATTGTTTTACTAGTTGTTTCTGTTAGAAATAATTGAGTAGCCAATCACTGTAATTTGTGGCCAATCACTGTACAAAATTACATGTTTTTACTAAAAAATTAATTAATCATGAGATGTTCATTTTCCGATAAAAATTTCGGTTGGGAGAAATAAAAGGATCAAGGGACAGTAGAAAGTTCGTAGCAAATTTTCAAAATTTTTATTTTCAAATGAGTTAATCCTATCACAACTGTTCAATGACCAATCACTGAACCGTTTACCCCACACTAACTTACAATAATAATTCAAATAGTTTACTTGAAAAATTATATGATTAATGAAACGTGTAAGTGCTTACAATAAACATTAAAATAATTTACATTATTTTAAACAATCAAAAGAATTTTCAACAAATTAAATATAGCATTGACTATTCATTTTATTAATATATTGACAGATTATGATACAGTAGCAAATAACTTACAATTAGCACTGAAAAACATTTTTTTTAAATTGGCGGATATCTTTGTTTCTAACACTTGTGAAGTTACTGATTCAAAGTGAAACGTGCTGATTCAAAATTCTCAAACCTTTTTTGTTTCATCCGTTTTTTATATATTCTCCTTCCATTTGCTCTCTCTTCCATTATCTCTCTGAAGTGTCCAGCAGTAGTCAATTAACATTGCTGCACTCCATGACCCTGACAACATTGACATTGACTCCATTACCGAGATTTACTGGTGAAAACCATGTTCGTCACTGACTAAATCCAGGTTTTCGGGAAAGAAGTCAAGATGTGAGTCGAGGAGATGTATGTTGAGGGACATTTGACACCAAGCTTTAAGCACTGATGCACTTTTCATAACATTTTCATAGCGGATTCATAATTTCTAAGTAAATTGGCTACAACTGATTTGAATGTCATCCATGCCCTTTTTATCATCCTCACCTTCCTCATTTTTGAATCTGAGAATACACCTTTCACTTTCGCAAAACAACACTGGAAACTTGTTGCGCAGGTATCGAAAAGCATTCGAGTCGTTGTCTAGTGCATTCATAAAATTATTCACGAGTCCCAGCTTGATGAGAAACAGTGACATGATTACGTCGTCAGGGTCAATCAACGGCACATGAAGGACTTTTTTATTTTCTAACTGCATTCTAGTTTTGATAGAAAGCACAACTACATAAAGAAAATAGGGCCTATCTCTCCTGTCCCACTCGCAGATAAAACATCAGTACTTGATTGAGTGATGGTTTTTAAATCACCATAGATACACTATATATACTCGTAATACCATATTTTTCAAGAAGTAGCGAAATAGTTTCATATGTCTCTTTCAGGTGGGTAGAATAGCCAAACGGTACTGATGCATATTTTTTCCATTGTGTAATAATATTGCTTTCAAAATTGTTTTAGGTGAATCAATGTGATTTTAGATGAATCAATCAAATTGTTTTAGATGAATCGCCATGCTTCAATGTTGTGTTCCACTACAGTAGACGTATTTATACAGTGGCGCAGCTTCGAGTTAAATGCCCTATGACGACGTGTTGGGCAGCGGCTCTAGCGATCCGCGCGGCGATCAAGGACTACTACGCCGCCTTACAATTCGTAACAGGGATGTCTAGAATGATGTCACAACTTTTGGCGGGAAAGTGTTTGGTGAAAACTTCTGCTGTACGCATAAGCGATTCCTAGAGCATTAGTAAGTTTTTGACTGTATTATGCTGTTGCCGAGGTGCATGTGTCTTATCACTTTTGTTATTTACAATGATATTTGTTTTCTTTCGGTTTATGTAGGTTCTGGCTGCGAATTTCTTCGAAAAATTATATTTAGAAAAGCACTATTCAGAAAGACACACGTCAACACACTACCTTTTCTTTTCGAAAAAAAATTCGAAGTAAATATTATCATGAGCTTAGCGATGAAGCAAAGGTGATACTATATAATAAAATGAAGGGTAAGAAAAATTTGGTTCCACATACCCTTTCATCGGTTATGAAAAGTGCCAAAGAATTTCGGGCCCCTGTGCTATTAGAGAAAAAGTTACTCCTTTCGTATATTTTTATAAACTGTCTGCTTTTCAAATATTTACTTTAGAAATTTGTATTAATTATTATCATCGAGAGAAATATTACCTATATTAAACTTTAATAATAGTTTGGAAAAAATATCGTGTTCATAAACACAGTCCCAAAAATATTCGTAATTTTTCACGTAGTGAAGGAAAGTTCCTTCACGTAGTGAAGGAACTTTCAATTCTAAGTTAACCAGAATTTAATATAATTTAACTATTAAGTTTTCAATATATTAATTGTAATAAATATATGGTTATTGACAAAAATAAATCTTTCACTTTTTTATATTTTTAAAAAATGTTTGGAATATCCTGTGTTTAACTTTACCATCAAAATTTAATTTTGATGGTAGAATTTCAATTCTCAAGTCACGCGCTTAAAATATTAATTCCTATCCCCAACGATTTTAATGTTAACATTTTTATGAAAATTATTTTCTTTTTTTATGAAAATTATCTTTTGCTTTGCTGAAAATTTCTTTTTTATGAAAAGTATCTTTTGCTTGGCAAGTTCTAAAGCACATTTGATGTCATTTCTATCTAAACAACTGGGCCTCGACTTGATAGTCCTGCTAGCAGACTACGTAATGTTTAGGCTTAGCTTTTACACAAATAAAGTCTTGTAGATCCACAAAATTTTAGTGGCTCATACATATTTTGATGCTGTGTTTGTACACGTTCAGGCTATGCAAGTAATTGACAACTTATTTATTGAGAGCTATGTCCTTTAGTGGGATGTTTATATTTTAGCAAAAATTTTTAAAATCTACATACGTTTTCACGTGAAACATCTGAGAATTTTGCTTCTGAATTTTGCTTCTTTGAATTTTTTGCTTCTGGACATAAATGTAACTTCATTTTCTGTGCACGTCTTCTAGAATTCAGTGGGAAATACAATTATTCAAATTATCGTTTCCACGTTGTCGCGGCAGGAAGTAATAAGAGCCAAAATTTATTGCTTATTTATCCTTGAAAATAGATTTTATTACATGGGAGTTTTTTTGTTTTTTTTTCTCCCTTTCAAAATTCAAAATTTATTGCTTATTTATCCTTGAAAATCGATTTTATTACATGGGAGTTTTTTTGTTTTTTTTTCTCCCTTTCAAAATTCAAAATTTATTGCTTATTTATCCTTGAAAATCGATTTTATTACATGGGAGTTTTTTTGTTTTTTTTCTCCCTTTCAAAATTCAAAACTTAAGTAGTATATGATTTAGTGTAGGGATCACAGAATTTTGAAAATGTGCACACAATTCACTTTTCCCCATAGCCCGTCATACGCAGTTTTTAACTGTTTTTTGACGTAAATAAATAAATAAATAAATAAATAAATGACAGGAAAATGTTTAGACGTGTGAATTGCGATTTACGAAGATGGGCGGAACCATCTAACATTTCTTACTTCAAAGCAGAAATCTACTTTTGTCCTTTTTGTTCCGAAGGTGCTATAATTTTACATTCCTGGGTTTTGGGAACATTAGGGCACCATGAAAGCTTACTTAGTCTCTCCTGGCCTCTTTGGCCCCAGTGTGCCCAATTGGACACAACTTACTTATCGTGAAAAGTACGCTTATTTTAGAGAAAAAAGGACATCTCACTGCGAGAAAGTGTACCTAAATAAAACAAAAATGTTTTGAAGCCATTATAGACAGAGGAAAACCTACAACGAAGAATGATCACGACATTTTAAAAGAAAATCGACACTTTTGTCGGGTTTTATCCATAAGCTCACAGCTTCCAGCAGCCTGCCGGTTGCCACCCAGAGGCGATGGTGCTGCCCTCCGAACTATTAAAAGTCACGTGTTCTCGACATCTCTATATAGTATCGCTCTGCTAAATCTAACCAAAAAGTAATTTTTTTAATATAAATAGATATGAAGCGTTGTTTTGTCGTAGGTTTTTATTTCTCCAGAAAGCTTTATCGGTCGCACTGCAATTTCTATAATGCAGTGGGGAAGATGGGTTCAAAACTCGGGTAGGCCCAGAAAAATTCAGGTACGGAATCATACTGTGAAACTGAAAGTCAATGACATTTGGTATCCTGGTGAACTGTTATTGGCGACCTTCCAAATAAAATAATTAGATTTAATATTTCTCTTCTTTTATTATCACTTCTCCGCGAAAACCGCACATCCAACATGTTATTGTGTCCACTGAAATACTGGGTTTGCCACACAATGGCAGAGCACTCTCTATGACCGCAAGACGCCTTCATACGAGGAGGCCAGACGCACGAGACTCTCCGTGCCAAACGAACTCCAAAGCTGGACAAAACGAATCTACTCTATTCTTATTGGACGTTGTCATGGCAACAAGGGAGGTGCACGTCAGCTTGGGCCGCCGGTATCGGTATCCTGCAGACACAAGCAGTGTTAGTACTTGGTGGTGCATGTCTATGTTTAATGCATAGATCTGCTTGGCTCCATCTTGAATGTGATGCAATGTTTGCAGCAAGAGAAACAACTTCTTTTAAATGTTCTTTAAAATTCCCCGAATTTTTTGCATATCCTCAGTGTGAACTAATGTCTTGGGCTTTAGAGAAACGATAAATGACAATCCCCAGTCATTTCTTTCGTTAATATCATGACATGAGACATGCTAACAGTTTTTCAGCTAAAATGTTCGTTCATTAAAATATTGAGTGCATTAATTATTTCTGAGTGCACAGTCTGAACTAATGCTTTGGCCAGTTTAATTTTGTGTAGCCGCAGGCCCATAATTGCGTTGATGAATATTTTCAGTTCCCATTTGGATGCACAATCCAGCAATCCTACGCGGTGTCCATGATTAACAGTGAGAAAATTTCATATGCCCCACATCACTAACAAAATAGTTTACTAATGCGGTATTGGTGCAAAAGAGTAAAATGATAGGGGGAAAACTTTCGTTTCATACACACTAGTCAGTTACTTGACCGCATCGAGGCTTCTATCGTGAGGTAGACAGAATTTGAACCTGTCATCGCCACACACTGATCAATTAAACATGAAAAAGATTCGCATTTAATGTACGTAACTGCTACCTACAACGTAAGACAAACACCCATACAAACATAAATTTTCCCAACTCGCCGCCAATTTTGTCCAGAAATGATTTCACGAATTATCTCAAGACCTCGGGAGAGTGGCATGCGTTCACTTCCCATACAGAACAAAACGAAGGGCCAGAATACACATTCGTCTGCGAGAACTCTATGCGAAGTACTGGAGGTCATTGTCGCGATATGGATGTTCCACAGAGTATCGTTTACCGCAGACACGTCAAACCGCGCCCCCATGAAATACTTGCCCGCCTGGGAAGTCCGGCGCTCCTACGAGCACGGACAACTTCCCCTGAATCCCCTCTCTTTTACCCACCAAATCCAGAAAGGTTCTTTGCCAGAATTGTTCTATCAAACAACCGAGTTTTGAATTATGGGTATATTCTTTACTATTTATTACTATTTCATGTTTGCTTTCTTTTTAATTTCTGACTTGTATTAACATTTTTGCCATGGGGCAGGAATATGTTTGAATGGCATAGTCTTTCCTGGCGTTCGTGTTGTGTTATTAAATCATTCAATTTTTTGTTGCACATAGCAACAATATGAAATAAATCAACAAGCCTCTGTGAGTTAACAATTCTCGCTTACGGGCGGAGAGCGCTTTTAACAGACAGAATCTTTGTTAAACATTCTAACCTGAACACAGAAATTTAATGCTTTTGTATCACTCTTAAGTAAACAGCATTAAAAAAACAAGATACTTTCGAATCAAAATGTTTAATTCTACTCTCAATTGAGAATTTGAAATCTGACTGATGTATTATTTCATTTTAATGGATCATTACTTCTCTTAAACAGAAAATTGAAATTAATGTAATTAAACTTGTGACAACTGTCAATTAACTTCTCACAAAGACTGTCATGGGCCACTAATCCAGTGTCGTACGGCTACTCCCAAGCGATTTGTGAAACATTTACTTTTAAATCTCACGCCAATTTCTCTTGACACAGTGCCCGCGAGCTCTAGTATGCTTGTTAATCTTGCCCGCGACTTTGACATGCATGGTTTAGCGTGTTTTGCAAACACAGCCCGTATCATAATAAATTCCTTGCGGAATCAGAAAGATCATCATATAAGCGCACAGGATTATCCCTAAGCAATAATAACGTAATTTACTAGGTTGTTTAAAGAAGATTCTTTAAATACCCACTGATTCCAACAATATTTTTATTTGACGCTGCCTTCATGGTGTTAATCTTCAAAGAAGTATATATGGACAACAAATTTCATTTGAAGGGAAAATCTCAGTCTTGAATTTTGTAGTTGCAGGAAGATGCCGAAAAAAATTCAAACTTTTACAATTTTTGTTCCAAAATTCAAACTTTTACACTCTTGACGTCAGGTTGCAATCACCACTTTTCAGAAATTCAAAATCAACTAGCCTATAATTATCTACTAATTATGTCCTAATTTTGTACCACAATAAATAATTTTGTGCTCGATTATAAACAATTAAAAACGGGTTTCAATTATTCACTTTTTGCGTAAGTTTACGATTTTTTTAGAACCCATTTTCAATCCGATCTCAAACTTGAAATCATATTATGGTTTGGTACTAGAGTGATCTTTTCCGTGTAATAATTTCAAAATTTTATCTGGTCTTCCAATAGAGATATTGTGACGTACTAGAAAGAATAACACAGACGACTGTTCTGTTTGATATTTACAATATATTTACAATTAATGTATAAACATTATAATACAAAAATTTAACCCCTTGGCAACCTTTCAATTCTCTTAGCCGACCGTCCCTAGACCTAGCCCAGTACCACTGCTCGGAAGCAGCAAAAAGCAACGCGAGGTGCGAAGCTGTCGGACATAGAGACCCGTAACTACACAAGTTACATGGCCTGTCGCCAAACCGATCTTCGACCTGAAGATCACGTGCAAAGATAGCACTGGAGATACCCCTCGTCTTTCGACACTCTGCGTATCCCGCGAGGCGCCTGTCGGCGCAGCCTTAAGTATCCGTCGGCTCGCCCCCACCCTACAAGCGGCGGGCGTCATACGGCTCGCTGGCCAGCCCTTCCACAGCTGCAACCAACATCACTTAAACTCGCGTCCGCGCGCGTCCTTTTCTCCCAGTTATTTGCGTACGGGGATTTTCCAACCGGCGCGGCGTGGCAGCGTGGCGGCGTGGCGCCGCCGCCTTACATCCCCCATTCCACCTCCGGCTTAGAAGCGGGTTTCCCCGAAGCGGCCCGACGCAGCGGCGCCGAACCACGCGACGCTACAATATTAAAGTCAAAAAACGGGAAATATTGTATGCTGCAAAAGAGAAGTGTTCGCCATGACACTTATCCCCTAGAGAATTTCATTTTGAGAATTGTGATGAAGCCATCTACTACCATCTTTTTGCAACCAGGATTTCAATTCCTTCACGTCTTCTGCTCGAGCCTTTAAAAACTCATGAAGTGGGAATTCTCGTCGTTGTTGGCCCCACGAAATGGAGGACCCGCTCTCGCCAGTGCTGTTAAAGTGCCCAAGATTTTCGGCAACGCCGTTTCAACATTTGCTTAAAGTGAACCGTTGAAATATATATTACCACGTTGATATTTTAAACGTTTCTAATGGCTTCGGTGCAACCAATGTGAAGAGAATTCGTCACACGGGTCTTTATTTGCTCTGCTGCATGCTTCCGGTTCAAAAGTCCTTCGTCAACCCAGGCTTGCTTCGATTTAATGACATGCGCGTCGAAATTAATTTTCGCCCGCACGCTTCGCCACAAGTAATGCAAATGCCTTTGTTGCTTCTGTTGAATTGATGCCTCGGATTACGCTGTTTCCAGGTTTTCCAAATTGCTGTTACTGAAGAGCTCTTAACAGCGTGCTCTAAAAAGGGAAACACATATATCACACCTATTTCCTAAATTATTGTTCGTATTTTATTTATATAGTTATTGGTCTAAATGTTATTAATATTTAATGACCAAATTATCAGAGAAAATAGTTTTTATTTAAAAGTTGGCTTCTCGTTTCTGCTCCTTGTCAGAAAAATAATCCATACTTTAAAAAATACAGAATGCTACTTATTCTAGAAAAGTGTTCAGTGTCGAGTGAAAAAAATACAACTTGTAGCAGAACTGACACTCATTTATTTAATACCCATTGTGATGGAAGTTCATACTCACGATTTTTGGGATAGTCTTTGTTGCTTTTTACTTTCTCACCCCTATTAACGTAAGAAGAGAAAGTATTGTAATCGTGCGCCGAAAAACGGCGAATTTTCGACACAAATACTCTTATTGCCGAGCCCTGGTAACGAAAAAGTGTATAAATGCAGTTGCTAAATAAAGGGGGAAATTCCTTTAACACATGGTGTAGTCAGAATCTATGTTTTGTACTCCTTGATACCGAAAAATCAATTGACGGGAAAACTGCCTGAGTCCGTCCTTTGTTTGATTAAACTTTGCCTTCGGACGCTTAAGAGAATGGTGCAGGTCTCATTTTCGTTGAAATCCCTGATTTTTCGAAAATTACAAAAATTCAAATTTTTTTGACGTCTTCGTACAACTATAATATTGAAAATAGATTTTTTTCCTAAATGAAATCTGTTCCTTAAAGACATCTTGAAATAAGGTCAGGTTCGACTTTTCGAAAATATAAGTAGTTTCGTGTAATTATGCACGAAATATAGGCAATTTAAAAAAAATTAAATTTATTCTCAAAAACCCCTCCAAATTCTGTCCTTACATTTTCCCCACACATGTAATAAGGGGCGGTAAAAATTTGGTGCTAGTCCCATTTTTGGATATCGGTCGGTTTTTCGAAAATTGGAAAAAGTTAACATTTCAAAACTTCAAATTGAAGATAGATATTTTTGCCTTAGAAAAAAAGTCTGTTGTAAACAATCAGTTCTTTAAAAAAGGTCATGTACAATTTTTTGAAAAAAGAGTAGTTTTTGTGGAATTTGCGCTTGAAATTTACACAATTTCTAAAACAAAATGTCTCATGAACCTCTCCATTTTTTTTCTTAATTCCACGGATAGAAGAAGGGACGCTTAAACCAATGTGCAATGCAATGCAGGTCTCATTTTCGTTTAACTCTCCGTACTTTAGAAAATTGCAAAAACTTAACATTTGGAAACTACATAATGGAAGATAGAGATTTTTATCTTAAAATCTAAATTCTAAAAAATCAGTTCATTAAAAAAGATCATTTGTGTCAAAAGTACATTTGTGTGAAAAAATTCGAGTAATTTTCGCTTGAAATTTATGAAATATATGAAGGTATCCCACCAACTACGGGCCACGAAAACAATCCTCGGAGAACAGGAATGGATCATAAGGATAAGAATAATAATTAATTTAATTTTAATTATGATTTACTATTGAAAATCCCAATATTAATTCTATTTTTACTTTATTCTATAATTTTTAATATCAATGAATTAATGAATTTTCTTTCTGCAGCGATGCATGTTTGAGAAGTTCATTGTTGGAGGCAAAATGATAGTGGCGATAAGATAAAGCGATTTTATTAGTCGAGCTTGTGTTACACGTTTACAAAATAACCTTGAAGAAATGATTTGAAACCTATTTGATAATCAATATTTTTTGTTCGTTTTGCGAGGTATAGAACATATATATTTTCACTAAACGATATGTCACATATCTACGCATATTTCAGCATTTCACCAATAATATCTTACGTCTTTCAAAAATTTGAGTGAAAAGCAATATAGTAAAACGTCGATTATCCGTTTTTTAAATTAAATTTAGGTTCGCTTTTGGGGTAAACATTATGTGAGTTGAAAATGAAGCAAGGGTTCCAAAACTTAAGGATTTATTTTATATTTTTACATAATAAACACGTAGCTGTTTCTCGACTATAGAACGTTAAAGTGCTCATTTTACTGTTGTAAATGCTTATTGTATTATGTATTTTAGATGAGTTTGATCAAAGACACAAATTTAAAAAAAAATGTGAAATAAAAACACTGAATCACATTATTATAAACTTTAAAGTTTTATTTTCTTGCACTTCGTTTGAGGCGGTGTCAATGTAAAATATGGCGGTAATAAATTAACTTAATATTACAAATCGTAGAACATTAGTAATTTAATTACATTATTACTATTAGAGTTAGTTATTAATCAACTGTGTGTGATGTATTATGACTAACCCATAAACAAGTTTAAATCCAAATATAGTTGAAAATAAGCGTTTATGACAAGAAGTGATAAGAAAATATTCGCCAAGCATATATGCCAAATGAATTGCACATAGTCGGGATTTCGGATCTTCTATTGGGGGGAGGCAAAGGGTCTCCCTGCATAAAATAATAAAAAGTTTCCCTAAACCACATGACATTTGAGTAATTACACGGTAACTCTAACATTAAAAGAAGATTTTTGAAAGTTTTCTTGGCCCCGTCCCCCCACCCACACTCCTCTACAGTCATAAACGTGTTTTTTTAATTTTAATTTTTCGTCCACTTAACACTATTTTATCTAATTGAAAAACATGAAAAATGAGAAAATAATTTATACCATCATACAACATTTTTACTTTCCCGCTACCGCTTACGCAGTAGAGAGAAAGTTATGTAATGCTGCGCCAAAAAACGGCGAATTTTCTGCAGAAACACTCTTATTGCTATGCACTGATTACGAAAAACTGCATTCATGCAGAATGCAGTTGCTAAATTTAGAAGAAAATCGTCTAACATGTGGTGTAGCCAGAATCCATGTTTAGTGGGTTCTTGTAATCGAAAAATCGAATGGCAGCAAAACGTTCGTCTGCCCTTTCGTCTGGTGTATGTGAACAACACTAGCGTCCAAAACCATTCGTAGGATTTTTCCCAAATTGAAGAAAACCCCGCCGATCTAGCCTGAGTCAAAACTCTGCGATTCTGAAAACCATTAAATTTTGGGAGTACTTTACATGAAGCCCTTGCGACATTTTCGATTTTTTTTCAAAACTGGTTCCAATTTCTTTCTTTACATTTCTTGTCTAAATACAGTAAACTACACTTATAAAGGTGGCGTAGGTCCAATTTCCAAACCTGTTAACTCTGAATCTTCCATACTTCCATAATTGCAAAAGTTTGATTTTTTTCGGCGACTTCCTACAACTGCAAAACTGATGATAGAGATTTTTCTTTCAAATAAAATTTGTTGTCCTTAAGTAGTTCTTTCTTTAAGGTCATGTAATTTTTTGAAACTTTTAGTAGTTTCGCGCAACAATGCGTGCGGTATGTGCAATTTTAAGAAATAACAAAAAAAGATTTTCTCAAAAACGACGCCAAATTTTTTCTTAAATCTTTTTGAGGGTTAGTTGTACATGTACTCTACGAGAACGAGATGACATAAATGCCATAATGCTTTTGTTTTTTCAAAAATTAGAAAAAAATATTTTTGACTTGCCTCTCACGTCAATAATATTTGCATTAGCGGCGATTTATTCACATTATTGCATTTAAGAGTAAATGTGTTTTAAATTTCATAAAGTTTCTCAAAAACTCAAAAGTTTTCTGTGAAAACGAGCTAAAAATTCCGCATTTTAGAAACGCTCAAATGCCATTATCTCAACAACGGCTTCAATTTTTTTCTTAAAACTTTTCGTACGGATAGTGATAATTGCACTGATTAAGATGACCTAAGAGTCATTTCGCTGCTTCTTTTTTTTTCTCACAAATTACACGAATGTAATTTTTTAAAATATCATTCACACCTTTAATATGCATATTGCCAGCGACTTGTATACATTATTGTATTTGTGAGTGGAAGAGCTCCAAATGAAGTTTTCTAAAAATTCAAAAGATTTCTGTGAAAAAGAATTTCAAATTTCGCATTAACAGTAACGCCATTTTCTTAAGAACGACTCCAAAGTTTTCAATAAAAATTTCCTCATAAGACGAGATTTTACTCTTGTAAGATTGTAAAGATTGTAAAGCTGGCCCAGACCAAAGAAGTGAGAAAACTATCTAGTACGAGGAAGTCTCTGCCATTCTGTAGTACCACTAGTTTCGATTGCTGAGCTGTAGTTAAAAAACATTGAAAATGGCTGCAATAGCTCTGTGCATTTATTTAAGTGTTTATTATAAATATGTAATGAAAATTGTTGTTGTCCAAAAAAACAATGAAACTTTTTTGTTACAATAATGGAACCGACATTATAATTAAAACACCAGAATCGCATTTATAATAACACAAAAGTTAAATTATTATAACATTGAATATAACAGAAACTTTTCAGTTGACATAACATGTTCGCTTTTTTCTTAGCGTACACTTGCCATCAAACAAATAGGTATTAGATATATTGTATCTTACCTTACAATAGAAAAGCATACTTACAATATATAAGACAATAAACCATTTTACTCAACATCATTAGTATATTTTCACTTTCTCACTTTTTCAAAAATTATAAACGCGCAGTTTTTTGGTCTAACTCACTGTATGTTCACGCTAGAACCGCCGGATCACAGAAAAGTTAGTCAATAGGTGACTTTTTTGATTCCTTACGTCTCGCAGCGTTCACAAATTTCTTAATTTTTTGAAGTTCTGTTAAAGAAAATCATTTTACAACGTGGACAACGGCCTAAAGTCTTCAGTTTGCCGAATACGCTTCCATAGATTACAAGGAATACTGAACAAACGCATGATTTTTATGGCACCGCAGAACCACGAAACGTTGTTTCGCGAGAAGCACCTATTTTTCACCATTTGAAATAATTAAGAACGCTAGGAAATTTGTAATGGGAAGAATTTATTTAATCATAATATATGTTAATTCGAGTGTTATGACTCGTGATTTTAGGTACGAAACTTTAAAATTTCTAAGTAAATAACGTTTCTAAGTAAGTTTAAAGGCAATATAATTGAAAGATGATTAATACGGGATATTCACTGTAACGCTGAAAATTATCCTGCACGTTTTATAATACGGAATTAATGTTCACCAATTTATTAATGTATCTTTCTAGCTCGGCTTAATAAAATTATGATTCGCTTAATTATTATTAAAATTCTTCTCAAAATGTAGAAAAAAAGTAAATCGTTTATGTTATAAATTCGCGAAATAAAATGTTTTGCGAATGTAAGATTCGCGAAATGAAATGTTTAAAAAAATTGCCCCAACATTGGAGGGGGGGCAGTTGCCCCCCTTGCCCCCCCTGAATCCCGCCTCTGGAATTGCACATAGTCTCGACTACCTTGCGCTGGCAGCAGTGCGTTACTCGCTTCGGTATAATTTGCTGAGGTGAATACTGTAATAGTCAAATTTATTCCTGTTTGTTTAATTTGTAAATTGATTGATTGATTGTTAGTGATTCCAGGCTACTATTATCATTAGTCCCATACGTGTAGTGCGTTCTTTTGCTCGGAAGGGGGCGGTGGTCTTCCCTCGTCTCGCTGTATGGCGAGATCCGGCGCCGACCTACCGTCGGCTAACGGGGTTTTCCCGCAATCACGTGTCTCCCACCAGCGGGAAACCGCCCAAGTTAGGACAAGCTCTAGGCTCCCGACCGGTATCCCGGCAGATGTAGTAGTGTAGTGCATGTTAGTGTGTGTGTTAGGATAGGACAAGAAAGATGGTAGGAAAGATCGCGCGCGGTCCGTGACCCGTTTGTTAAGGTACTGCTCTGGCATTCGCCTAGTGTTGATCGGGGAAACCATGGAAAACTACCAATTAGAGCAGCCGGCCTCTAGAATTCTCCTCCAGATAGCGAATGAATTCGACCTAGCTGAAAAGCTTGTGTCGAAAATCCTGCCGTCGTCAGGACCCGAACGTAGGACCTCCCGCTCAGAAGGACTGCAGTGACATCAATTTTTGCCCTGAGCCATCTCTCCTGGTATAAAAGTAAGAAATGATTGCTGCTCCTGACTATCAAAACGAATGCAGACATGCGTCACTGGCGCTTTGTTTGAATTGGACGTTTTCAAGTAATAGCTGAGGTGTTAGAAGCGCAGAAAATGCAATATTTCGATATTACGTAGCTGTTTTCAATAACGCGAGAAAGTATGTGCTGTTGTTGTGTATGTGTATGTGCATTGTTGGTCTTGATTGTGTGATGTAGACAACATTCTTATGAAAGGAAATAGGTAACAAATTTAACTTAGAACTAACAAACCCACTTCTTTATTTTAAGAAGTTTTAATCGCTGATTTTGGCATTAAACAATTGAGAGCTTACTTGAATGTGTAATCAAAGCAGGCTTGTGTGAAATTACTCTTGCTTTTCTGTATTATGTGCTGTAAATATTGTACCTGTTAAATTTATTCATGGTTGTTTCATTTCTAAAATAAGAAATGACTACTGTTCCTAACAATCAAAATAAATGCACATATTCACGAGTTGTGCTTCATTTGGATGGTTGAATTCGACTTTTTCAAGTTGAGTTTGAGTAATTGAGTTTTTAGTATGGCAGAAATCACAATACAGTCGAGTGAACTTCTGGGGACTAACATTTTAGTTCACTATATCCGAGCTTCACTATATCCAATGATATCAAAATTAAACTGAATTTCTCCATAAAGATTAACTGTATTAAGTGACACCGCAAAACACATTAACAGGACGAACTGAAAATTTCAATATATTTTTTGTCATTAAAAAATCAATTTCTTTTCAACTGTTTACTTCGTACTTTTTCATTAGTAATTTCTCTAGATCCTTCTCCTGAATTCTTGTTCTCTCCTTAATTGATTCTACATTGACCTCTGTGTCTAAGTATCGTCATGCAGTCTTGACACCCTTCAATGCCTCTTGCACTGTTGGAATTCAAGCTGCTTAGTGTTGGAATTTGTGGCACTGAGGCGATATATTCTTTTCAGGAGAGAATTAATTTCCACGTTGTATTCCCTAGGTTCACTATAGCCGAGGTTCCGATTCACTATAACTGAGGTTTCTTATGCTTATTTGTAATGTAAGTGAAACGGGACCAGTGACTTAAGTTCGCTATAACCGAGGGTTCATTATATCCGAGTTCACTATAACCGGAGTCGACTGTATTTCAATATTACTCTTTCCGCAAATGCGAGAATGTTGAGCACCTCTAGTTTTCTTTTCCGTCGCTCCACATATCTGTCCATCTGTTTGTCTACCCGTCCCTTTACTTGCTTACACACGTACACACAGATGTGTCGTCATATACGTTGTATATTGTGCGCGTAACCAATTGCGCATTCACGAAGCGCGGGTTTTTCCCGCCGTAAATTCAAAAGT
Source organism: Teleogryllus occipitalis (assembly GCA_011170035.1). Lineage (NCBI taxonomy): Eukaryota > Metazoa > Arthropoda > Insecta > Orthoptera > Gryllidae > Teleogryllus > Teleogryllus occipitalis. Next base: position 203,657 of record BLKR01000319.1, on the reverse strand, counting down.
AGGTATTTCAACAATAATGAATAAATACGAGAAGTCAACTGATGTAATAGAGAGTTTTTGCACGCTATACCGGACAGCGCTCTCGATCTTCTGCGCATGCGCAGTTCAAGTTTCGCATCACTTTTGTGCATCGGCGCATGCGCAGAAGATTGATAATGCTGCCCGCTATGACATGGAAAAACTCTCTAACGTGACGCAAGAATATACAGTTGTCTTGTGAAAGGCTCGCGATGAACTGAAGGAAAGACAAAGGCGCGAGTCTAGCGACAGGCTTCGAAAGGGTTTCATGTGACCGTCGCAGACAAAACATTGTAACGTATTAAAAACCTTCGAGATTTTCGCATTGTTGATGCGATCGCTCGCGCTACAAAAACTTTCATTTATTTGATTTAATCATCGGAGAACTATTGTCAAATGATTCACCATGCAAAAGAAAGTGTTTTTTAATATTTTTTGTTATTTACGTTAGTAAACACGCACTTAGCCCCTTAGCAACCAACCATCTAAATACTGCATTAAGAGCGCGTCCATAGCAACGGCCGCTAAAATATTTTTAATGGACTCTCGATCATTTTAGCGGCCGTTGCTATGAACACTTCCCAGACATTTTTCCAAATCTGCTTGCATTAGTAGAAAAAACATTCAACTGTTTGATCACAAACAAAGCATCCAGTACCACCAACCCTTGTTACAGAAAATCAAGAGTAATGACAATTCTGAACTCGCGAAAGTGATAAAAGTTTATTTTTAATAAGCGATAAACTAAAATAACAAAAAATAACAAAAATCATTGTATGTAACTCGTCCTCTATTAGTCTTTAAGGACTTAGCCGGAAGGTTAACTACTCGGCTTCGCTATCGCTCCGCCTCACAGTTAACCTTTCGGCTGGGTCCTTAAAGACTCGTTTAGAGGACTCGTGACATAAATATCTATAAGGACTTAAAAATATTATCAGAATTATCCCACTTGTCCCTATACATATCGTCAAATTCCAGCGTATAAAAAGTGAAGTTAACGTGTACGGAATTTGGCAGTTCTGGAATTTGACGATTATGGAATATTTCTCTCACCTCAAATCCCGAGTGGTATTTTACCCTCTTGGAATTTTTCGTGTGGGTCTAGCTACCCACCAAACCCACATTATCCACCGGGCCTA